>CM027856.1:21123899-21551813 GCA_016097595.1 Eucalyptus pumila
ATTTTCTTCCTCTCGGATGGACGACTGCGACCAACAACAAACGGCAGACGGCGACTAGCAAACAACGGACAACAGTTGGCGACCGACGACAATAGACAACGGCAGATAGTGATCGATGGACGACATATGGTGGATGATGATCAGCTAGTAGCGAGGGCAAACAATAAGAAGAGTTTTTATTTCTCATTTTTATTCCAGAAATAGAGAAGTAAAAAAAATTACTTTTAATTTATGTTCCAAACCTATTTCTTAAATAAAAATCTATTCCATAAATTGAAAAATGAAATAATTTTACCAAACATGTTTTTGTTTCAAAAATAAGTCTAGAACAGAAAAATAGTTTTTGAACAGAAATAGAATGATTATCATGTGCACCATAAATCTTTCTTAAATAATCATCCATAACCGCAAGCATAAATCTAACACTCTTCCTTGAAACGACAACCTGCAAAGATCCAAGCGAATCAACTCTCCAATGATCGTAGCTTTTCTAACAATTGTACTAAAATGCATCTTTTGTTGTTTGCACAATGCATAGTACCTACACATATCTAGCTCCTTAGTCACATAACTATATAATAGATTCCTCTCACCCAAAACCTTCAAGCTTCTCATGCCAACATGCCCCCAAAAACATTTGCCACAATCCATCTCTTTAACATATGCATCCAATTCCTAGGGCAAAATCTGCCATTGCCTCCCATTGGAGTTCATTCAAGCCTCTATACTTGATTCCTCTCATCATCACTAAGTCATCTTGAGCAACCTTCTATTTTCAAAAGTATATTGACAACACAATTGAATCTAGGACACTCAAGCACATCAAGCTCTTCTTTAACTTTGGAGCATGTCTTACACCAATCAACATCTTCACAATACCATCATATATTTTGATTCTAATGTCACTTATACCCACAATATTGCACTCAACGTTGTTCTCCCACCTGCTCGATACCACCACTCTTGCAATCGATAGCAAACCAATAAAAATATGTCAGCGATGCATCCTTAATGACATAAAACACGTTATTAATACTCTTTAAGTTACTATCAGCTATTGCAATATTATTATCAATATACTCAACTTAAACATCATTTCCCTTCTCATTTTGAGTAATCCCTTATAAGATGCCTCCTCTTGCCATAGACAACACTACCAGTCTTAGATTGACTATTTTTGTTCAGGTTTGTACTCCTCTAAATAACACGAGTACTAGTTCTCATCTACTTTCACATACTAAACCACATGTACAAGTTCACTAAATTCTCTATGACGGGTGTCCTTACTTTGAATCAAATTGCAAACGTCATAAACAAATCAATTATTGAGTTTGAAGAACCATAAATAGTGATAGCACTACAACGATTAGGCGGTGAAGATAATAAAATCAAAACACGTACCTCATTGGCAAAATTAATCTCAATCAAACTCAACTAATTAATGATCAGATTAAATTCATTGTTGACTAATGCACCTTTGCCCATTTTTAAATGAAATAAACGTCACATCAAATAAACATTGTTGATTGCAAAAGGTTTCCGATACATGTTCAATAGAGTACATATCAGTCCCGTAGTGGTCTGCTTTTTTTATGATTTTAAACGCGACATTATGAGCGAATATCAACTGAATAACATCTAACGCTCGTCTATTCAGCATATCCCAGTCAGTTTACTTCATTGACTTTGGCTTCTCCCTAGAGCGAGATAAGTTTAGATTCCTCTAATCCCGATAATCTTAAATCATCCCTTCTTAGAAGTCAAAATATCAAATTTGTCAATTTTCACTTTTCCTTCTTCATTTGCAGCAGATTAACCTAGCCTAACTTCGATACTCAATTTTGTGAAGATAAGTGATCAAGCACATCAATAGATAGAAAAAAGGAAATGAATAAGACATCCATTTTATGAGGTTCAGGCAGTTCGACCTGCTCCATGATAAGAGAGTACTACAAGATTGTACTATAAATCAAATAATACAATGAAAATTACAGTCAAGTTCGAGTTACTCAAGGACTCAATGTTCCCTAATCCCAATCACAGCAAACAACTCACAGCATTTAGTCTCACATAACTTCACGTAGAACAATCACTCAATCTCATAGATAAATTCACGAATTTTATTACAAGATTGTGATCATGAGGAAGCCAGCCCAGTTGAGCGAACCCACGGCTGCGTTTGCAGTACCTTCAAAGCACTCACATGGGCAACTGAATTGTATTGCAATATGGGAGACTAACTTGCCCGGCCATCGCCAAGAGGTTGCAGGAGCACTTCCTTATGCAAGATCACATCACTCGACTCTTGTACCGAAACTGCCTCGAAGCAACTCAGCATATTCTTGGCCCACATTCACCCATATAATTGTCGACATACTATTTCATTGATTGATAGGATAGACAGACCATCCATTCGTGATGGACAGACCATCCATTTGTCATGTCAGCCTTTCACTTTTGCCTTTGCACTTGATGCAGGAGGCATCCGATGCTAGCGTACGAAACCAGAATCAATCTAGAACGGCTCGTGCTACATATAGAGTTTACATCCCGGGCGAGAACCAATCTACAGTAAATTATCCCGAACCTGTCTTAGATTGGAGTCGAATTTCCAAAGTGAGAATCCCAAATTGGCTCAATTAAATATGTAAATGCCCTGAACACGCATGCCAAGTTATTACCTTTTCTCTTATTAAATAAACACATACCAATTTCAATTCGACATACGTCCATAGATCTAAATCATTATTCCTCTCAAAACTTGTTCAGCCACTGTTGAAGAAGTCATCAGAGGAGAGGATGAGGATGGGAAAGAGGAAATGTGGTTGAAAATGAAGACATGTGCTCCAGGTTTTGTGATAGAAACTACCTAATAACATGGAATTGAAACCTCTCCTATTGATTATGACCTATTGATTACGTCAAATTTATGTTGGCAGGAAATTGCTTGGCATTTCAGTCATCGCTTAATTGGCTTAGACGAATTGAGTTTAGATACAATCATGTATCTTGTGCAAAACAGATGATTAGACGATCGAGTTTATGGAAAAAAAAAAGAATAAGAACTTGAGCTATTAGGTCTCGAAATTCAGACCGGAAACAATTCAAACCCTCCAATTTTTAAAATCGACTCGCAAAGATCTTAAATAGGAAAGGGCAAGAATTAACCCGCCGTCTAAGGTGACGCCAGTTTGTTGATGGCTTAATTATACTTTTGAGCACTTCATCGCACAGTATAATTTTGCACCCAATCTTCACTATTTTATCGCCGACTAGCAGGGCAGATATGAACCAGTCATGTCTACCCTCTTAGTTTTGTTTTTGAATTTGTTGTCAAACCAAAGTCGGGATAGTTTTATCGCACCCCTAGGGCCAACGTCCGATTATTCGCATTTATCGCGTGCGAGAACGTCGGTTATCATGATTGCTATCCTATCCGGGTCACCTCACACCGAGTTGAATTCAATAGCACGCGATGGATGACAAATCATGATTTTTCACGAAGACATCGGCGTGGATCTTGTAAAATGGCCTCGACCATATTTCCTCGCCGGACACATACGGGAGGGCAAGTTGGGTGGATTTCACATATTTTAACCTGATTTGTCAATAATTTACATCTGATTGATAACGACATATTGGTTGAGTTGAATCCAACTTTTGATTTTCTTTCCCTTACTCTCCTGATTTATGATTTTTAAGGAAATCTTAGAAAAGTCGGCCAGCTTTGATGGTTTTTAGCCAGCTGGTTTTGCTTTAATCGCCTTTTTCATTCGAATCAACAACGAGTAAGTGAATTTGGTGACGATCGTATTTTCGAGAGTGTCTATATCAGTGGAGTTTCGTCTTGGAATAATTATTGTAATTTAATGCATGATGTGGACGTTTTGTATATCTGTAGCTGGGGTCCCCGAGGCAAGGATATTCCTTTATTTGAATTTGGAAGTGGACAATTTCATTTCTCAAACATCTTATGAATAAGATATTTAATTCCCTAAAAATAATTAACATGTCACTTACAAAATGAATGAACGAAAGAAAAATTCAGTGTCTACAAAATTATCCAGCCATAAATTAGTGTTGACAATGATATATTTTTCATTAATTAATTATTTTAAATAATATAAACAATCATTTTTTATATAAATTTTTCACATCATCAATTTTCCTCTAAACAAACGGAAAGTAAAAAAACATATTTATATACTACTTTGAAGAGGGTCTCTTGTATATGAGGAGAATAGTCGCTAGAGTATATGACACCAAGTTTTCGCACTCCAAATGGTATAATTATCTTTAAAGATAATGCTTTTGCACGCTAATTAGTTGATCTTAATTTCATCTTTTTCAACAAAATTTAATAATTTTATTTTTCATATCATATAACATATTTTTCTAAGAAAAGTTGTCTCATCCTTAGCCCATTTTTAAAAACCGCTGGAAATCGACTGTGCATCGGAATTGTGAGGTTTAAGATTTAAATGCGTGGAACGAAATCCAAAGACTCGAGTGCATAATCGAGGAGAATTTTTTTATCTTGCCCCTGTAATTGTCCCTAGAATTAAGCGCGGCATAAGGAAAGAACGATCTCTCAAGGGCCTAATTCTTTTCCGATTTCGGCAAATCATTTCGGTATCCGAAGACAGCTTGCATCAAACCAGGTAATTGGCAGACAAACCAAGAAGTCAAATCTAGATCGTGAATGAACAGAACAGATAATTTTCATCGATTATTCCCGCTTTCCATATTTAGATATCGGAAAAAAGAGGAAAAAAATTGGTGAATGTTAGAATGAGGGAGAGTTACAGGGTAATTGAGCTACCTGGGACGGGGTGGTCGGACATTCCGTCCTACCTCGGGAATTTTATCCCGATTCCCAACCTGCAGGCCCCAAGTCGACGGAGGCAAACATTTGATTGGCTCCTGAGGACGAAGTTTCTTTTTCTTCTTCTATTCTATTCCCTTTCTCATTTCTTTAATCCGCCTGATGGGTCTTCAGAGATAGACATCAACTCGCGGAATTTCATTCTTTTTTCCACTCATTATTGTCGATGTTTGATAGACTCTAATCAGCCCAGATGCTGAGGAATCATTCTTTTGATGTTGCATCATGACGGCATGGTGGTTCAAGCACAATTGCAACCCTTGATGTTGATCTCTTTGCAATTCCTTGAGGGATAAATCATTGTCCTTGCGTGTTCACAAACTCTTCCTTGAGTGTACTTAACTTAAATCATCTTTTACAAAACTCTTCCTTGACTACTTCAATCATCTTTCGACCCATACTTAAAACTAATTCGTCGGTCCGGAAACACGAGGACGCGCTCACGCGGGCAAGTTGGTCGACTCAGAGAGAGAGAGAGAGAGAGAGAGAGCAAAGCGAACGAGACGTCACGCGTGGCGGAACAGTGAAAGGCTTTTGGCGTTTCGGGCAGCGCGCCACACCGTCAGTGCCAGTGGGGTCGGCGTCGTACGTGTTTTCTTGTGCAAGCTTTGCGAGGTGACTTGTTCGTTTTCTCCTTCTCCTTTTCCATGGTTGACACGTCGGATCGGCCCCCCCAATCCACCCAATCATGCCTGACTCTCACTTTCGGAAGAAAGTATATCCTTTTCCTATAGAATTATATGCCAATTTGTCATTATATTCTTCCTTTTTTCCATTATTTTGATTTTAGTGTTGTGACTGTTGCCGTGTCCTTAAATAATCAAATTAATGCCATCAAGTGTGATCATTGAAAATAAAAAAGGATTTGAATTAGAAAAAGACAAATTAGTTGGAGTACCCAATTCGCAATAAAAAAAAAAAAAGTTTGAGAATTTAATTGCAAAAACTATTTATGTTAAAGTTCTATATCTTTTGAGAAAAAAATCACAAAAACTCTCAAATTATACTCATTATGATATATTTATTTAAATTTTTTTGTAACATAAAAATCCACAAGCTAAGTCAACCATGACTTCGACCGAAAAAAAAAAAAAAAAAGTCGACTCATCACATTTTTATCTTAAACTTTTTCATGTAATATACAAAACCTCAATTTTATATCTCTATGATATATTTATTCCCCATTAAGGTTCTAAGATGATTTCAACCAGAATAATATTGTTTTATTTGTATTAAGCCAAGCATCATGTCAACACTGGTTGCTTTCTAGTGTTCACATAGAAAGATTTTTAATTGTTCTCATTGATTTAAGTTGACAGAGAGTAAATATCTCTTATAGTTAAAACTTTGAGATTTTGGTGTTACAAATTAAAATTTAGAATAAATATGTCACAACGAAGTATAGTGTATGATTTTTTGTAACTTTTAGCCTTTGGGGGGGGGATCAAAAGATTAAAGTACTATATTTGGGTGTTGATTTGCCTATGAACAGCAAAGAGAGAGTACTTCTAAAGTTCTCATAATTGTAATCTAACCAAAGAAAAAAAGAAGAAAAAAGCTATTTTTCCTCAATGATGTGCCTACTTTTCTGAATTAAATTTGGACCTAATGATGTGCCTGCTTTTCCCTTTGGTTTCTTTACTGGACTAAATTCTTCAGAGTTTAACATGTTTTTATCCCTTTTTCTTGCTATATCAGCCTAGGCACATCAAACATGCAAATTGACATAATTAAGTGTGATAATTAAAAATGACTTGATTGGAAGAATCAAGTATGTTAGACGCCCTGATTTGCACCAAAAGAAATTTGAGGATCCAATTGCAAAAGTCGCACAAATTAGACGACTAAATTTGGACTTAACCTACATTTTGTGGGTTGTATTTGTCCTGCCACGATCTACATGCTAGTTGAGGTGCAAATTAAGCTTTAGATCCTAGTAGTCGCGCCTAAATAATAAGGCATGATATTTTATACTTTCTAAAAATCTTACAAATTAATATGCAACGAATATCTCGTTAATGAAACAATAATTGAGAAAGAGAAATGCTAGGCACATCAAGGCTGGTTTACAAAATACGTAACACAATAATTTGTCACCTAATTTAGTATTTGGATTTGGTTAATCGGTTTCAATAAACCTATGATTTCTCAATTGAGATATATCCTGGAAGGAAGTTCAATAAAACTCTATCCTCTATCCATGAACAAGTGAAGTTGCATGTACTCACCCATATAAATCTAGATGTATCATATTGATTGATTCTTAGAGAATAAGACGATCACATAACATGAAAAGCAAAAATAATTTAAAAAAAAGGAAAAAAAATACTAGTAAGAGTGGGAGGATGCAGTCCATCAGTTCAATAGATTTCGAAGTCTACAAGTGATAACTTATATTAAAAGATTTATTAGTTCATGTAATTAGAATCTTTAAAAAATAATAAATTGGAAATAGATTGAATTTAGAGGCATGTACTCCCTTTCAAATAATAAGATATATATAGATAGATAGACGGAGATATGCATTGCTAATAAAATTAGTCGGTTGTGTTGATTAGATTGTTTCAAGGGGCTGGATTTAAAATGATGAGACATTCATTTTGCTCTATATATTTTTTCAATAGCAAGCTGTTTATTATTTATTTATTTATTGATATAACTTTTAGAAGCTGCTGGAAGCTGTAAATGATCAAACATTTATCATGTTTTATAATCAAATTCTATCCAAAACTTGACCCACTTTCTTTTCATTTTTTAAAAAGAAATTCCGTGCTCCTTTCATATGTCGTGTGACATCTGCTAAGTGGACAAAATCTAATCAAAATAAATATAGCTAAATTTTTACTTTAAACAATTATAGCTAAGCTTGTTGGCATCTTCAAACTTTCATTTTATAATATCAAAACGCGGTGATGACAAAGCAGTCCACATTAAACGACCCCACAACTCCATTGCGGGTACACAAGAAAAGGGGAAATTTTCAATTAGGCCCCTTTAAAGAGCCCACTTCCTCAAAATGCCCCAGGATAAATGATTTTTTCTCAATAGACTCCCTCCACTCGACGAACGTGAATCAATTAACCACATCGCGAAAAGTGGCCAGCCGGATGCGCGTGAGTGATTTTCCGGCCAAGTAGAGGCATTTTGGTCCAAAAACGAAAGCTCATAGAAAGTTCAAATTTGAAAATGAAGAATCCCTAGAGGGAGAGAGAGGGAGGAGGGGAAGTGGGCCCGCGGTGAAGATGCCGCCCTAGAACCAATGAGGATATGGATCCAAGTGTCATGGGCTACCGTATCTCCTTGGCCGTGGAACAACCCGTGCCGCCTCTAGCAAGTGGAATTCGTCAGCCACCTTTCTTTTATAACTATTCTAGCTAACAATACGGTGAATAACTTCTCTATACGAGATTATATCATATCCAGCTTCGCGCAGTGTGTCTAGTTGATCGAGTGAAATAACAGATCTCTTTAGGCTCAACAACCTGTTTCGCTTGTCATGGTCTCATCAAAAGAGCCGCACGCCTTGACCGCTTTGTGCATGGGAGGCCAATCCCGCCTTCAAAGCTCTTAAGTGATATAATCTTGCTATCCTAGAACTCCTAGCACAAATCGTCCCGACGCCACTCTCACGGACCAGCTTGTGTTCGCCCGCCTTTTCACTCTTCACTCGATAACCCTCAAGCACCGCTCACAAGTGTCACGAGCATGAGGATTCACAAACATAACATTCTTCCCACTCAATTTCGCAACGCCGTTGCGATCTATTTTGTCGCCTTTGCGTCCCTTAACCATTGATGCGCCCACTTTTGGGATTTCACATCGAATGGTCATGCTTGCCCAACAAAACACGTTTTGCTCCATTGTAGCCTCTTTTGATCTCGGTTGTTCGGGCCTTCTCGACCACCCGCACTTTCTTTGGCAAGTGTGGCATTTTTCGCCAACCGCATCTTTTGGCAACACCATTTTTGCCTACTAAGCATCTTGACCCCAAAGAAACTAAATGGAGGTTCTTTCCTTGTTGAAAATGTGGCTATAGACCTCTTCCAATCGGTCCAGAACGTTATCCCTATTTAGCGAGGATTCAATTCTTCTCGAACCCACCGTCTCGTCTTAGCCGAGGAACCGACTCTTCCTAGTGCCCCCATTGTCATCCTAGGAGCTTTAGAGAGTCGCTCTTGTCCAAGCACCTTTTGCCCGGTGATTCACTTTCCGCTCTCGTAGGACCAAGTAGACCAAAGTACTTCGCACCAACCCACACCGGAGCGCGAGTCCACCTCTAAATCACCCACTTACTAGAGGAATTCTCGCTCTTATACCATGTGTCACAAGTCAACAGATTCATTGGCCATGGAATGACTGTGCAACGCCTTTGCGCAGTGAAATTCACCAAGCCAGCCTTCCTTCTATAGATGTTCCAATGAACAATACGGTGAATAGCTTCTCTTCCGTACAATATCATACCACGCCTAAACTTCACTTGGGTGTCTAGTCTATCGAGTGAGATAGCAAATATATTTAGACTCAACAACTAGTTTCAGCCTACCATGGTTTCATCAAGAGCGGCATCACCTCCCACCAATTTGTGCACAAAAGGCCAATCTTGCTTTCGCAGCTCCTAAGCGATATAATCCTTCTATCCTAGAACTCCTAAAGACCAACCGTCCTAATGCCACTCTCACAAACCAGCTTATGTTCATCCCCTCCGCCTTCACTCTTCATTCAATAACCCCAAGCACCGCTCACAAGTGTCATGAGTACGGGAGGATTCACGACTGCGACACAAGTATGGATTTGAGTCCATCACCGTCACCACAATCTCGTACACTTGAGAGAGAATCAAAACTTGCTAGGTCAATCAGCACCTTATGTTTTGCTTACCCAACACATCCTTCAAAGCCACTCTCTTTTTTTTTTTTTTTTTAATTCTATGTTTTTAATGTAGTAGTTATACATATGAGTTTTGTTATTAAAAAAAAATCGAGAATTAGTGTGGTTTTGGAATAGTTAATATATCATAATTGGCCGATAACTTATTTGTTTAATCTTTTCAGTGAAGATAAGTCCAATTGAATATATTTATGAATTAAAAGTTGAATTCCCTCTTGATAATCATCCCAAATTAAGGTATTAGACTTTTGGTGCATGTTCCCAATAATATCTCTTCCTGCCATTCTTCTTGCTCGGTGAATGATCAATGTCATACGCCTCCACAGCTTTGCCTAAACCAAAAGCAATTAATAAGACACTATATGTTGAAAATTGTGTGGTGTGATAATTCAATACTAAACTAGATTTAACACAACCATTTTCATATCTTGTGGTCATCAATGATTCTCACATCCCTATTCGGTCCACCTATGAGCCCTTCTTCTTAGTTGAAGCTCTATAACAACAGGAGTTGTGGACTTTGGTGTTAGTCCCAACACAAGGTCACTTGGCCCGATTCATATAAGGTGTGTTTGGCTTAGCTTTCCCAAGAGATTAGAACTATGGGCCTATAAAGTCCATTGGGAAAAAGTTAGGCATCTAGTAAAATTTCTTTGAACCACTTTAGGGAAATGCTAGCTTTAGCAAAGCAGAAAGCCTAAGACACTCCCCTTGGACTTTAGCATTTTCAAATGCTATTGTGGGGTTTAATGACTTTTTTCTTCCAATTTTGCACTCACTAATGATTGTGTATTCCAATTTGGTCCGCCTATGAGCAGGAAAACGTTGTTAGTCGTCATGGTTGAGGCTCACTTAGGGTCACACGATCTTGATGGCAATCGCTTGTCGCTTGGGGTTGCATGACCTCAAGGTGACCCAAATTTCTTTTAGCAGCAATCTTGATGAATTCTACCTAGAATGATGAAAATGGAGGACGAACTCAAGCTTTCAAACTCTCAATTCACTCCACTTACAACCATAACGTCTTGCCATCAACTCTTCTTTGATCACTCATAGTTTTGCACTATAAAATCACTCAGTTCTACTATCTAATTTTGGTATGAAGACTCATGACTTTACAGAAAAAAAAAAAAAAAAGACACATAGGAAGGAGCCCCCATTTTTTGGAGATAGAGACTTTGAGGAAAGACTATGAAGCTACTTC
The DNA here is from genome assembly GCA_016097595.1 of Eucalyptus pumila. Classification (NCBI taxonomy): domain Eukaryota; kingdom Viridiplantae; phylum Streptophyta; class Magnoliopsida; order Myrtales; family Myrtaceae; genus Eucalyptus; species Eucalyptus pumila. Next base: position 21,134,876 of record CM027856.1, read on the forward strand.
AAAGCCACTATACAAAAGACTACACCAAAAGTCACTAACAAAACAATATTTGCTTTGAGGAAATACACATTAAGCTAAAATATTTGGGACACTAACTTTGCATTTTCCAAAGGCTCAATCAAACATAGACGTAATGTCTTTGCCAACCCTCGTCACTTACATAAAGCATGGGTCATGGGCTGATAGTTTCTTGGCCAAGGAATAGCCCATGTGGCACCTGATGAGCCGAAAATACTAGGTGAGCTGTTCTTCTATATATCATTCCTAAGGACAATATGACAGAACGTATCCTCATATCGGATCGCACCAGATCCAATTAAGCTTGGGCATCTAATCTCTCGAACGAGATATACAACACTTTAGTACAATAATTGGTTTCGAATTGCAATAGAATCATTAGGAGAGCAATATCAACTCCCGACTAGTTTGTGCATCGAAAACCAACCTCACCTTCGAGATATTATATGATAGTGCTAATCTCTAGTCACTTGTGCTCTCTCTAACAAATATGACATCTCGGGCCAATTGCTCTCCCCGGCACACTTTATTACACCTACTAGGCTTCTTATGATCTTAGCAAGACCAATAAAGGTTTTTCTCCTTGCATAAAACGTGGTAACAAACCTAATTTTAAGATTCGCCCATTGTTATGAGCAAGTCGATTCATTTTTGTCCCTCCCCTCATTGCCATTCTAGAAGCTTGCCAGTAAGTCGCACCTTGTCTGAGCCTTCTTGGCCTCAACAATCACCCCAGCCCTCATAGGACCCCGATAGAACATAAGCTTTCCTCAAATAACCCACCTTCTAGAGGGATTTTGCTTTGATAGCACTTGTCGCAAGCTATTGATTTAGCATTCCTTTACTCGTGTGGCCTTAGAAAACTCTTCCCAAATTAACCTTAAAGTACCTTAAAAAATTTATTGATTACAACTGTAGACTCCATTTTAATATGATGGTAGATCTTTTATCATCCCATCTATGAACTACCCACATTAATAATTACCAAAAAAAAAAAACTACCCACATTAATTCAAGAATATGGGAAAAATGGTATTAGAAAAACCAAAAGTTTTGTACAATACTCACTTTCTTACCAAAAAAAAAAATTTCAAATCACCAAAGTACCACTTTAAAAAAAAAAATTATCACTTAAGTGCCAATTCTAAGTTGTATTGCTGGAAATCTGACACGTCATATTTTTAACTAATTTCTCCAAGTAATATGACTCGTCAATGTGCCCAATCAATGTATGGACTCCTAAACAACGCTGTCTACAATGTTTGACCCAAAATATAAACCCTAAATCTCAAATTGAAAGAAATCCCCAATTCAAAACCTTATAACCAAAATCGAAACCCTAAAACCGAATGTCTTTTCCATATAGTCTCCTCTCTCCAGAGCCTAAGAGGGAGACAAGAAGAAAAATAAAAGGTGGGGACGAAAATAAATTGAAGAAATCCCCAATTCGAAACCCTAAAACCCAAAGTCTTCTTCCATACAGTCCCCTCTCCTTTAGAACCTGAGGGAGAGACCAGAAGAAAAACAAAATTGGGGACGAAAGCAAATTTTGATAACACTCCGGGAGATTTTCGGGCTTCTTCCTCCACAAGCGAACGTCCTCCATCATCAATTGCGACCATTCCTTACCATGGTCGAGAAACTCTCTATTATCCTCTTTTCTTTTCTTTTTTAATTCAATCCATATGAGTGAGTTGATCCTTTGCCCGAAGCTTTTTTCATTGACATCGATCACCGTAGCCCGCGTACTCGGGGTCACGATTCCGCATTCGATTATTGCTCGTCATTGTGGATCTCTTGTCCTATTTGATCAATGCTTACCTAAACCTTTTCGGATGAGTTTAACCAGCAGTCTTGGTTGAAAATCCCTCCTCAGCAAGGTTGGTGTTCTTAGTATAAATAAGCCGCGCCAGATAAAAAAATTTAAATTACAAAAGCCATCTAATTATTATGGTTGAAATCTCTCACCAAATGTACTTAAGTAATCATTTTTTTCTTTGATTTGGCACATAAGTAAGCTAACGAAAAAATATGACACTAAAATAAGCAATATATGAAGCTTTTGGCATTTCTACGTCTTTTGCTTAAGAGTATGTATTTCAGTTTTCGCACGTTGCTCTCAAGGTATAATCTAGAATCCCCTTGTGTACATTTCCCATAGTGCCCCTAAAAACATTTAGATCATTTAAGAAAGTGTACTACCTTATAAGCTTCCAAGTTCACTCGATTCTTTCGATCACTTCGGCGTTTCATTGTGCCCTGAAACCTCTGGGCCATGACACATGAGTCTTCATCATCTTCCTTCTCTCTCCCCCTCTCCCATCTGAGCCGATGGCAATGCTCTCGCCTCAGCCGAGCGAGGGACATCAAAACCCTCACGGTTCCTGGTCAACGACGGCTTCCCTGTGCAATCACGTTCTCTCCATGTTTAGAGTTTAGAGATTTTAAATTCTCCCCACAATTTTTTTTTTTTTTATTTTGAAAGAAAAATGCTCCTACTCGGCCAGAAAATCGTCCACGCGAGCTGCACATACATCCCGACTAGCCACTTTTACCACCGGCATTTCACCGACGGGGGCTAATCGATTCACATTTGTCAAGCGCGTGGGGTCTTTCGAGACAAAACCAAGTACTAGGGGGCATTTAATAAAATTGGGTCGAATTCAAGGGGGTCGATTGAAATTTTCCCTCCAAAATGACGGCAAAGGACAAAAAATAAAATAAAATATTGGTTTCGCCCAAAGGCCCAAGCTATCCAAGTAGACTCCTACTAAGTCCTTACGTATCAAAAACAGTGCGTCTATGTCGGACTACTTTCAACCGTACTCGCCGAAAGCAAAAGCTCACGACTCCATCGAAATTTTATAATCATGGTCGAGAGAGATTACTTGGATTATCTACTACACGTCGATGGGTATAAAGCCGCCCTTGTAATAAGCTATTCGACTCGCTTTCTTCTCTCTCCTTTCCGTCCTGCCCGCTGACTATGATAATTGAATTGGTGTCAGCGACACGACACCGGTCGGACTTCGTCTCCCAATTCTCATCGATCATAAAATAATTGCCGCCTCCCTCATTGTGTTCTCCTCGGGAGTTGAAGAGTGCCCCGTGACGCAAAGCAGCATGATTTTCTCGGGTTTGTGATCACTTACTTTAGTCCTCCTCTTTATTCTGGAATGGACAAAAGGGTTTAGAGAATAAAAGGCATCTCACTAGGGTTTCGGGTGTTTATTTTAATCTCCTCACCAGGGTCAGATCTATCTTGCCATGTGATGCGAGCTGTCAGATTACACGAGTCAATGGAATTTGAAAAACAAAAGCAAAACGCCGATGTTTCAGATCCTGATTGGAAGTGTTGGATAAAAATTAAAAGTTTCTCATCCTGTCTTTTCGCGATCCTACACTATTCTATAACATCCAATAATAAGCTGCGAATCTGAAATCACTAATAACTTTCGTTTTCAACAATATCCATAATCAAGATTTTCATTTCATTAAATTTCATAATTTTCGTGTATTTAAATATGAATTATGATTAATAGATTGTAACAAATGATGGTCATTGAAGATGGTGGTGATTCACTATCATTGTTTAATTAAAACTACTGGTCCTTATACCAACTTTGGAACTATGACTAAATAGATTTTAGATTTCCCACATATGTAGAGTATGCTTCAAGTTTAAAAAAAAAAAAAAAAAAAATTAATGAACCTGTTTCGACGCTCACCTCTAATCCTTCAAAGGCAAGTGGACGAGGGAATTAACGTCGGTCGGTTCAGATTGGTCTGGTTAAAAAGTTTCGGGTAATGCATATTTTTTAAAGGTGAATTGTGGAAAAAGTTTTGGGTGACAATGAAATTTAACCTTAAGAAAGGGAGATTGAACAAAACCAAAAGCAAAACCCCCACCTCCTCCTTTTCTTTTTTTCAATACAAAACCCCCAACCCCACAACATGAATCGAATGTAATGCGGGAATATCCCCCCAAATGAACGTCGACCATTTTTCTCCCCGGCCTCTCTTTCCAAATCCAAGCCGTTTCGTAGCTCATTCGACTCGCCTGTCTCTCTCTCTCTCTCTCTCTCTCCCCTGTCTTTATATATATATATATATATATCTCTGCGATTCTTCGTTGGCTTCCCTACTAACTCTGCCGAGCCCTGCGCAATCGGGCCAGCGTGGTAACGTCCGGCATCATCATCGCCACCATCGTCCTCTTCACCTCCTCCCCTCTCCACATCTCTCCATCTCTCTCTCTCTCTCTCTCTCTCTATATCCCCCACCACCTCTCAAAACCTCTCCTCCTCCGCTGCCCCCGACGGCGGCGCCGCCACCGCCGCCGCCGCCGCCGCCCCCATGAACTTTCTCCTCCTCCTTCTCTCCCCCTGAAGCCTCCCCTGGAGCAGGGGGGATCGGGGGAGCCGAAGAGGGGAAACAGAAGCTGCTCGTGTTCGCGCATTTTTCTTCTTTCATGCCAGATTCGTGACTGCCCATCGATCGTCTTTGCGAAATCTCGATCGCCCACGTCGTGAGATTTTTTTCCCTGGGGACGAAGGACGGGCCCCGCGAGGAGAGTCCGGTCGTCCGCGACATGCCGCGCCAGATCGTGCTGCGGCCGCCGTCCGTGAGCCGCCGGGAGCCGCTGCTGAGGGCGAGCAAGTCGACCTCCTCCTCCGCCTCCGCCTCCTCGGGCTCCTCCGCCGGCGGCCGGGGAGCGTCCGGTTCGCGGAGGTGGCCGGGGGACGGCGGCGGAGTGCGCGGTGGTGTGCTGCTGCTGCCCCTGCGGGATCGTGAACCTGATACTGCTGGCGGTGTACAAGGTGCCCGCCGGGCTGTGCCGCCGCGCGTGGAGGAAGACCCGGCGGAAGAGGCTGATCAAGAAGGGCCTGCTGTCGCCCAAGGGGCGGAGGCTGACGTGCGGGTGCGAGGAGAAGGAGCTCCAGATCCACCCCTTCGCGGCGAACGAGGCGGCGCCGGAGATGAAGACCCCCGCGGCGGCCGCGGCGGACGCGGAGGTGGACAAGCAGGTGGCCAAGCTTGAGAAGGAGATGTGGGAGAGGTTCTACAGCACCGGCTTCTGGAGGAGCCCTTCTCAGCGAGAGCCCGCGTCGGCTCAGTGCTACTGATTTCGACCCCGGTTTATATATGGAAACGAACCCACAAAAAATGAGAAAGTTTCGAGCTTGGCATTGGCGACGGCAATGGCGGAGCAATAGTCAGCTGGCGCCCGGAAGTTCAAGAGATTGCACGAGAGGCAGGGGCCTCCGGACGGTATTGTTGGGTCGATTAGGAACAGAGGATTTATCGCGTGTACATGATGAATTGAATTGAGTGTATCTGTGTCAGCAGGGTTACTATAATTCGAACGATCAGGAATTGGCCCTGATCCTCCTGCACCTCTCTCGAACTCTCACGATTGCTTTGCGAATTTGGTCCTTGGGGGTGTGAACAGAGTTTGCATTTCGGTTCCGGTCCTTGGTCCGACTTTCGCATTTTTCGGGATCGAAAACGGTCGTGAATCTGTATATATTATAAATATGTATTTCTATATGATATGATTAATAACATGTGGGATTATAATACTTAAAACGTACTTGACCGTTTCTGTCCATGTGACTTGATTTTCTTCTCCATGCTCATCTTTGATCCACGAGCAGTACTGTCGAAAAGGAAAAGTGGGCAAGAAAGAAGTCGAGAGATTTCTAGAGAAATCAAGTCCGCCGTACGCGGCCTTCGACTTCCTGTGTCTTGCGAAAACAACGTCTCATCGAGGCGTTTTTGGTAGTGAATTGCTGGGATGACAAAGTCAGCAGATGTTTGATTTATGTTTTAATCAAACTTTTGATATAGACGGTGTTGTTATCCCTGGCCAAGCGCTCGGACTTGCGCCCTCTATTCGTCCATGTGGACCTATCGCCCATCCGTGATTAGGTGTGCAGTCTTAATCTCGTGGAATTACACGCTGAAGTTCGCTTCGGTGCATCTTCAAATCAATTAATGAAGGGGGACTGTGGCAACCCCCGGAGTCACTTTCCCTTTCACAAGACTGGCAAGGCGAGCCGAGCCGGCCGGCGTTCCATAACATCAGCATGTTTCCCCGATGTTGCCGAGCTCGTTCGGCGGTCCCGGCAGCCTCGATCACGACTCTTCAGGAATCCAACGCAAGTGCTTGGTGATTTCTGCGCAATGAGATGAGAAGCTGCGAGGTGGTTTGATTAACCCACTTTTGGAGTCCAAAAGGTTAGAAATTTTTGCTAGGAAACGTCTGCTCTGTTTCCTTTGAAATGCATGTTGATGTTGGTACGTCACGGACCGGCGACCCCAACTCCACTTTCTTTTTTCTTTTTTTTGTCCCTTGTTGGATTTCTCTCTTCCTTTTATTTTTTTTAATGCTAATTTTTATAGATTTTATGGTATTCACTCCAGGTACTTCAGATCTGCAGAGGAACAGGGCGTGTAAGCTGTCGATTTCACTCATTGAAACAGAGGATGGGTCCCCTGTTCAGACATGTCCTGGGAGACCCGTGTGGGATGACATCCCTTTTTCGGCCCGTAGCTTTCAATGGAGTAAATGATACAACTTTTCTACCCCTTTACCTCATTTTATTTTTTAAGATCATAAAAAATTTTAAATTAATATATTTATAATAAATTTACTTCAAACTAATTTTTTAAACTCATCACAAACTAATATACTTTTGATAAATTTACCCTCTATTAATTTTCATTAAATTTACTATAAAATTACTAAATTTAATAATATGTAACAATTAACGAAAGATATCAATTTGAGATTCTACTTTCCATTTGCTATAAATCTATCAATTTGAGATTTTTTGTAGTATTAATGCAATTTAAAGAAAATCAACAAATGATACTTATTACAAATATATCAATTTAAAGTAAATTTGTCATAAATATATTAATTTAGAGTTTTTCGAAATATTAACATTTTTGTTCTTCCAATTACATCAGCCAGTCATCATCTAATGCTCTAAAGCACATTCAAGTTTAAATCTCCATTGATCTTACATTTCCATTGACTTCTTACGCATTGCTAACAACATCGTTCTCCCCAATTTTTTTTTTTTCAGCGTTCTCCCCAATTACATTGTTCAAAAACCAGAACAGACAATACACAACTCCTCCTCTCATTATCAATCGGGCATTACACGTGGGACATGATCACATCCAAAAGAAGGATAGGATAACAAGCAAGATGATGAGAGTAAACAATTGAATAAAAGAGCATGACCCATGCTCCAATACGATTTTAAACAAATCATTTTCTACCAAAAACTTAAGGCTTAGTGCTATTTCCATTCCTTTATTGGCTCCTAATCCTATTATATTGAATCAACTACATTCTCTCCTACAGATCCCACTCTTGATTTAAAATTATTACTTACATTTTTTTCTTCTTCATTTTTCAATCTCACTAAACGAAAAACTTATCCACATTCCTTCCAAATAATTTTTTAATCCTAGCTACTTCTTCCGCAATCATTACATTTCAACGTTTGTTTATGTTTGTCTTCTTTTAATTTATTCTCAGCTATTATAATCTAAGTAAAAAATAATCATATATCAGAGTAAAAAATTGTTATTTTTATATGCAAATTGTTTACTTTTTTTCCTAAAGCATTTTCATTATCCTGAATTTTTGGACTTCAATTTTTAGTACAAATTTACAAGAATTTACTCAAAAATTAAATAGTGCGGTTGATGTATGCATTAAACACAATCTACTTAAAGGTTATCCTCTCACTTGTGCTTAGGTTATTTTTTTAATAATACCATACCAGTACAAAAAAAGAAATATACAAATAATTAACAAAATAATTAGTTTTTTATTAGAAACACAGCAATCAGTTAACTATCTATTAAATAAAATATTTTTCAGAGAAGAAGCAAACAAATTTTGTTTCAAATGAGAAAGCAAGGGCAAAAACCAAAAAAAAAAAAAAAAAAAAAAAAAACAAAACAAAACAAAACAAAAGACAAGCATTAGTCTCCAATCAAGAGTAGGCCTCGTATTTAACCTTAGTAATTATTATTAATCAAGAGCATGGTAATTTCGTCTCTAGTAAGAAAAAGAAAAAGAAAAAAGTAAGAAATATTCTTAAATCAAGTGTGGGATCCGTAAGGGATAGTGTAATCATTTTGATGTAAATTGGGTGTAGGAGCTAAAAAGAGATGGAAATAGCGAAAGCCAAACTTAAACCGTCAAAAACGTGCCAAACGCATGCAGAAGCACTTTATTCACCTCTAATTCTATTTGAATTTGCCGATAGTGTTTTCAATTATCACCGTACAAAATGCCTATATCCTTAACCATTTATGTAAATCGAGCCCAAACAAGATATCAAAGAGCATCTAATCTTTTGATGGGTATCATCTAAATTCGAAATTTAAAGCGTGCATCATTTCACTAGAGGAATAAGGATGCCACGCATTCATATTACACATAAGCAATTACGTGCGATTAGTCGTCCGTGGTCAAGGAATCAAAGAAGATTCGAATCCTTTTCATACTTCTATTGCTAAGAAAGTAGTCTAAACCCCCACATTAAAAGTGTCAAGCTGAAAGATTTGGAGGAAATCTCATTCCGAGGAAAATCCGAAAGTGCAGATGGGAATACATTCCACCACCAAGTGGACTCCATGTCACATTAACGACGAAAGGAAGTCCCATCATTAGTCAACAAATGGACAAGGGCCACTAATCTAATTTCAAAAGCAACTTTGATTTCCTTTTGATTTAATTAGGCCACCCTCCTTTGAAAAAAAGAAAAATCCGAACAAGAAGTTGCTCACGATTCAGACTCGTGTTCACCCACAATAATTAGGTTTCTTAGTTGTGTCGAGCTGTGTGATCGAGCTGCACTATCTTTCTATCGATTATGCTATATAACCTATATATGCTGAATATATATCTGCTTGTGTCACCATCAAACTTGCGTGTCAGTTTATGTCAGAAATCGTCAAGACCATAAAAACAATATTGACCTTAATTTCGTCAACTATATATTTTCTTGAGCTTTGTTAGCATAATAGTTTTTTTGCCATCGTAGAGAATAACAATTTATTGTGAATCGCAAATTTCAAAAACAATTATTTTTACAGTAAATTAAGCATTATCACCCAATTATTTTTCTATTTTCTTTGGCCAGATGTGCATAAGAAAAGGACTATACCTTCTCAAACTCCCCTTTTCTGAGCAAAAAGAAAGTAGCTTTACCTGTTCTTACACCGTCTATGTGTGCTGTGTTAGTGCCTTGTCCATTCCAAAGGTCTTGTTCCCACTAGATCAAAGAAACACTCCATCACGACTTTCATGTCTTTCGGCCCAATGGGCTTGACAAGCCCGTGTTGTTCACTGTTGGTCATTTTACCTCAAATTTCTTTTGTATTTTTCTTCTTTTCTTTCTCTCTTTTGTACCGGAGCTGCCGGATAAGATGGGGACCTTACCCGGAAGAGGTTCTCTCGTGCCTTGTCTTGCCGAATGTTGTCGGGGAGTTAATGAAACTTTTTGAGCTGGAACGAAAGCATCGTTTCACCTTCTGATGGTAATAGGAATGACCCGTAGAAGACAAGATCCTCTCGGCTGGGCACTCTCTAGGTCCGAGTGTCCAGGAACCACCGGTCGCGAACTTGCTCAACGAAGCATCGTCAGTTTTCTAATAACTAGTTTTCCCGAGACTTACCAAATAAAAAAAAATTGTGGAAGCATGAAGGAAAAATGGAGTGTTTATAAAGTAGAGAGATACGTAGATAGGCTTGTAAATTTGTAGAGCATATGAAGTAAGTGAAAGATAAAGAGATAGCCTGCCAAACACCACCAACTGCACGGAAAAATGTTTTTGAGATCTAGTTCGTTTACCGGAAAACAACTTTTAGGAAAATGTTGTCCGATTTTCCCGCTGTTCGTTTCACTAAAATAAACTACCTGCCGAAAATATTTTCCATCATTAAGAAAAACAAGCTTTAAAGATAGGAAAATGTTTTCCACTTTTTAAAAGTGAAAAACATTTTCCATAACTTCTTCATCTTTTCATCAACACATTTTTGTTTTATTTTTATGCTTTCTTTTTCTTTTTTCTTTTTTTCCTTTTCTTTTCTTTCTTTCCTTTTCAACTTTCTTCCTTAGCCTTGGCCGATCGCCGGCCATGACGGCGGCCGACGACCGGCCGCGGCTGCGAGCCAACGACCGACCGCGGCCGCGAGTCAGCTCGAGCCTCGCCCCAGGCCGGCGAGGCTCCACCTAGCCCGATCTGGCGAAGCCGAGCTCAGGCCTCGCCAGATCCAGCGAGCTGGGCGGGGCTCGGCCTCGCCCGAGCTCGCTAGAGGTTCGCTGGGCTCTGGCGAGCCGTGAGCTCGCCGGATCTGGCGGCGGAGCTCGGGCTCCCGATCCAAGCGAGCCCGCCAACCGTGAGCTCCGACGCGGAGAGGAGGGAGGGAGAGAGAGGGGTAGGTGCGGCCGCGAAGACGGAGGATCAACCACCACGACGTGAAACCGACCGACTCCCCGGCGGGCGGCGGTCGCCGACGGACCCGGACGCCGATCCCCCGAGTCAACCCGAGGCCGGACAGAAGAAGAAAGGGAGGCGGGGAGAAGGCGATTGGGGGAAAATGAAAAGCGCTCCGCACGACGACCGCCGCCGATCAGTGCGAGGAAGTCTTCGCCGCCGCCGTCAACGCCGACGCCGCCGCTGCCGCGAGCCGGTTGATCGTCGTGGATTGAGAATCTCCAGCGGAGGAAGGAGCTGGCGGAGGAAGGAGGAGGTAGAAGGAGGAGGAAGGAGGAAGGAAAAGAAAAAGGGAAAAAGAGAAAGAAAAAGAAAGAATAAAGAATAAAAAATAAAAAATAAAAATTTCTATTTTTTAAAAATACAAATAATTAAAAATTCATTTTTAAAAAAATATAAAAAAAATAAAACTAATTTTTTGGTTAATTAAAAATAATAAAATTCAATTTTTGATCATTTTTTTCAAATAATTAAATTAGCTAACGAACAAATGGAAAATATTTTCCACTCAAAATTTAGGTTTTGACAAATGAACACCTTAAAATAAAGTCTAGGAAAATGTTTTCCTAAAATGATATTTTCCGCGAAAACGACAGCCCATAAACTTATGTCATTTGCTTCCTTTTTTTACGATTTTTTTTTTAATAAACAGAAGCATTGCAAGTATAGAGCAGACAGCCACATTATCTTTATGCTCTCTCTTTGACCATAGAAATGAAAGCACAAGACATTTATGGCAAAGTTACTTCCTAAATTAAAAGGGCCATCGAATTACTAGGAAGCAAGATAGAATTAAATTGGTTTTCCTTTTCACAACCAAGAGTAGATTCCGCAAACTTTTCATGCGAGTATAGCAATATGAACAATCAATGCAATCTTAATTGGCATTCAATTCCATGCAATTTTATCACGACAAAAGATAATTCGAATTTAGTATGCAAACTCAAGGCAACTTACGATTTCATGGGAACGTGTAATTTCAAGGCACCATGCGATTTTAAAACGGCATGTATTTCCAATATTAGCACGCGATTTAAAGCAGTGTGCAATTTTAGGATTGTGATCTACATCATTTCCTTCCCGATACCTCTCAAGGAAAATCCCGACTTGGATTCCAAATTGACAAGTTAGTGTGAGCTTATCCATGCAGTTATGCACTCTTCCTCAACGTGTTCGAGCGGCGGCGTAGTAAAGTGATCAAAAGAACTTTTTGAAAGCCTTCGTTACCGATATCTCGATTATTAAGATAACCTGTAAACCTAAAAAATCAAGAACATCAATAATTCGCAGGCACGAAACCATCGATTATGAGAAGGGGGATGTGCACATGGCACCCCTAAAATACCTCCAATACTAAAGCAAAAAGACGAAAAACTTCCATTTCTGGCCCAACCTTGCATAGGGCCCAGCCCATCTTGAGCAAGGCCAGGCCCACTAGCGGAGCGTGGTATTGAAGGTTGGCCCCTTTGAACTCACAGGTGCTTGAAAAGTCACATTTTCCTTTTTTTTTTAAATATAAATATATATTTTCTCTATATTTTAACCCCACGTTGATGGTGGGTTTCTCTCTGGTCCAATGTCCATTTGACACGATCTCGTGGCTATCGAAAGGTTGTATGTTGAACTTTCATAAATGCAATTTGTGTTTTACGAAAGAGTCGGTGTTATGTAATTCTGCAAATCAAACAGATGGAAAGTCACGAACTCTTTCTCAAAAAAATTTCATCCAAGTAATTCCGCAGGTGATATAAAGCTCACAATTAGATTTACATGATCCCATCATCTACTATACGAAAACACCCTATCAAGGTTAGATGGGTATGGTTTAAAAGCGCAATTTTAATGATCTAGCTATTTGATTTGGTTAAATTCTGATCTCTCATGGAGCATGAACCAATTGTACCATTTAATTGAAAGTTTGACACCGTTGATTTCAAGTCAAAGTTTGGTCAAATTTCCCATAAAAAATTAGGTATCTACAATAGCCAATAACTATCTCTCTCTCTCTCTCTCTCTCTCTCTGCAAGTTGTTCATATTATCGAGACAATTTGAGAACAAAAGAAGAAAGTCAAGAAGTGACATAGTACAATTGATAAGAGTTAGAGGATCAAAGATACTTAATCCAAAAATAAATTTGATGAACAACCACTCATCTCCCAAGTGATAATGATATCACCGTGAATCAATGAAAAGATAATTTATGAAATTCAGTACAATTCTCATCATGTGAACCAGAAATGTGTGGATACATAGTTGCGTTTGACCAAAATCAATACACGACAATAGTTATTTTCTAACATTAGTCGTTCGCCTCATTGTATTTGTCTTCATTTGCCCCTGTCCACTGCTTGGATCGCCCACTTCATTTTTATCCTAATAAAATCTGAGAGGAATCAGAGATGATGGCAAATGTCAAGGTTGACTCGCAAATGAGACAACGATTTAGAATCATTGACCCATAAAAAAGGGGTGCTGGAGTGCTGTTGTTGAACGACCCGCCATTGGGATTTTCATCATGCTTTCAATTGAATATATGGGCAGGCGAGTGGTTGATTTTCCACCACCTGTCGACCCAATCAATTGAAAAATAGCCCTTCAAAGGGGACAGATGAGTTTCCACTTTGGAACGGCTCGGTATGATTAGCTAGGTTATCCAGTACATGAAATGCTTCCCTAATCTTATTGCATAAATAAAATATAAGTTAATTATCTAGATCGATGACTCAGCTATATGATTATTTCTATTTCGTAGTGGTTAATTAGAGATTTTATTGCTTATGTAATCATCGCACGCGAGTATTCTTTCTTTCATTGCTGAATTAGCCCTCCATGACAACCTCATCAAATTTTCCCCTTATCACTATTTTGAGCTACGGAGTTGAGCGAACTTTAGTTAATTTAATCCTCAAGCATTTTTTAGTCATGTGGATGGATTTCCCGACCATTAACATGCCATCAACCTCGGATTTTTATGTTCTGAGTGGAATAAGCAGTTACGACATAAACTTAAATTGCAGTAATGAATGTAAAATCTGGGATAACGTCTAAAAGTGGTGGTTGCTCTTATTGCCTTTCCCAACCCCTTTGCCGTGTAAACAAAAAATTGGGCCTCAAAGCATCTACATCTATTGTCAAGTCGTGAGAAATTTTGCGAAATTTGCTCTATGAACCCGGATTTTCATCCATAACTAAAACTAGGGCAGATAATTTGATGCATCATTAATATTAAATGAGGTAGGTGAATTTAGTTGCGCTTGTAATTAACCCTATTATTTTTCTATTTCAAGATTTTTCTTCTCTTAGTCCATTTAGCATATATCAAGTTGGGCGTTCTCTCCAGATCGTGAATGCATCGTTTCGACTTGTGACTAAGCATTATATACACGGAAAGATTCGATATCTCCTATTCAACTTGGGATCAGCTCTTCATGCATTCTTAGCTCTAATTTATGCGTTCTTGTATGTTAATCTTATCCAATTTAAAAATTTCATAGCGAAAACATTTGGCCATACTTAGTAAGAAAAATATATATGGCTCTTTTCCCCTCGCAACAAGCTTCAATTGCTTGTCATGAAACCCTTAATTTACGAACTTCAGTTTGGACTCACGACTTGGAGCATAAGAGTCGAGTGAATTCTATCTGGACACAAGCCAAATGTTCTCGCTTCATAGGGTTGTTGTTGAGCTCCAAAATGATCATAAGGGAAAATTACCAAAAGTGTTTCAAATTTATTGCATTTATGTCATTTTATTTATAAATTTTTCAATTGTGTCAATTGAGTCATAATTTTTTTTTTTTTATAATCTACCAATTTAGTTATTCCAACTAATTTTGATCAGAAATTATTGATGTGAATGCTTAAATTATCTAACACAATACAATCGATGTTGTCCATGGACAAATTTAAAAAATGATTGAATTTTTCTTCTTTTTTTTTCTTTTCGTTTTCCTTCTTCTTCCACCGTCGAGCCTTAGCAACAATTAGCGGCCAACCATAGGAAAGGGTTGACCTCGCCAAGATCTAGCCTTAGTTGAGGTCATTGAGGCTCCACCTTGCCCAATCCCAACAAGGGCAATCCTTGCTAGGGATTGGTTGCCGAGGTCCAACAACCGGCAAAATAAGAAAGGAAAAAGAAAAATATTATTATTTTAAAAAAAATTAAAAATTATACACACCAATACTAATCACGTCATGTATGATAATCAGCATCTATCAGTATTTTCTATTAAAATCAGTCCAAATAATTCAATTGACATAATTGAAAACTTCACGTCTAAATTTGTATAAATATAATAAATTTATAAATTTTTTGATAATTTCTCCCTGGTCATTCGCGCCACAATCATGAATATTCTATTGATGCGGTAAGCCCTTGTCCACTTCTCATCATGGGTCAAAGATGAGCAGCTTCTAGACAGCGTCTAGACCAGTTCGCATTAATGGTCGGGGCGTGGGAAGGGGGACCAGGAGCAGTAAGGTCACCGGCAAGAGCACCCAGAAAACGTCAAAGAAAATATCTTTCATTTTTATGACGAGGAAGTCTGTTTAAGGTACGTTAATTCCGACCCACAAATGTACGTTCAATCTCATTAAACCACTATCCGACGCAAGCCAGAGAAATCGAAATTGTTGCGGGACATGTGTCATGGCCCGAAAGAAAGCATGTTCAAGAGGTTTCTCAAAATCGATCGGCCCGTGACACATGTTTATAGGTTGAGGATAAGCAGAAGTTGAAGCAGCCATGTGAATGATTTAATGAAGAACTTGAAAGTCCATGTAAGAAGAGGACGTATATATAGGGAAAAATTGCTCGAAAAATATTAAATTTATTGTACTTTTGTCAATTTAATCCTAAATTTTTCAATTTTACCAATTGAGTCTTAAATTTTTTCACGTTTTGCCATTTGAATCCATCTAGTCAATTTTAACAAAAGATCGTTAATGTAAACGCTGGCCAAGTGTGTAGCACAGTTCGCCTTGACGTTAATAATTTTAATAATATTAAAATATTTTTTTGATATTTTTTCTTTTGTTTTTTTTTTTAATTCTAGGCCAATGAGATGGTCGATCACAAGCGAGGGCCACTACCCTCACCCTTTGGCCAAAGAGAGCCGCGATGCCCTTACCAGTCATAGGCAAGGGCATCGGGTCCTCGCCCCACTTAGCTGGTGAGGGTCGCAAAGTTTAGAAGCCATTGCCCAAACCTTTTTAACCCTTGCCTATGGGTGGTGATCTTGATCTTGCTGGCATATGGCAAGGAAACAAAAGAAAAAAGAAAAAAATAACATAATGATAAAAAAGATATTAAAATATATTAAAACTTATCTACATCAGCGATTTCCAATTAAGATTGATTAGATGGTCTCAATTGGCAACATGTGAAAAGTTTTAAAATTGAATTGACAAAAGCACAATAAATTTTAAACTTTTTTAGACAATTTTCCCTATTCATAACCACTACAAGATCATACTGTAAGCTAGAGATAGATGGAGAAAAGAGTATGGATTAGCTCATCCTTTATGTAAACGCCAATAACACTGTGTTATCCCCATCATACATACATACATACATACATACATACATATATATATATATATATATATATATATTTTGTCTAAACAATAGTAAAAATTAGCACTAAACCGATGGTTTAAAACGTGAAGAGAAAGGAGAAAGCTTGTCCCACTTAATTGTTACACCCAAAAGTGATTAGTGCCCAATCAGTCCTAAATCAATTATACAAAAACCAATCTAGTCCTAAATTATTCAATTTTACTAATGCAGTCATAAACCTCTGCACAAAATTCCAATATAGTTATTCTAACATGACATTCAATCATCGTCGATAGTTTTATGTGATATGTTGACGTGGGACAACTTGTGAATCGCCGTGTCAATGATTTCAGTAGCACTTGGTTGAATAACTACATTAAAATTTCACATAAAATTTTAAAACTATGTTGGCCAAATTAGAAAATTTCAAAATTAAATCGACATCCATAGAATATATTTTGGACTACATTGATAATTTCCCCCTCCCAAAAATAGAAGGTAATTTCATTGCGTAATTCCCTCTAGCCTATTTAGGTCTTAGGCCTAATAAAGAAATATCATGAATATACAAAAAATCCTACCATCCTGTGTAAGATATACATAACAACGCAAGTCTATAAACAATCTTTGGAATATATGACGCATTGGTATCCCTTTAATGGTGTGTTTATTTGAACAAGAGAATTATTCGCGGATTAGTATTATGGATTTTCATACGTTTGGTTTGCTAAGAATGATCAAATGATGGAAAACCATTTATGGTCCAAGAAAATATTCATGCTTAAAGTTAGGAAAAAAATTTCCCCACGTTTTTTAAAATGATTTTCTGAAAATTATTATTTTTCTTTATAATGAAATTTTCCCCGAGATAAACACACCCATGTTTCAATGACATGTTTGTCATTAACAGGTGAACATTCTAAGTAATTGCCTAGACCAATAAAATAAAATAAAAAAGTAATTGCCAACTACATATATTTGAAAAGACATAAAACATACTAATGTGGTGACCATGCATTCATGCCTAAGGTGCTATAGTACGTATTGCCCCTCCGATTAGTTATGGTAGAGGCAAGGCACGTGCTATGCATATGATTGAAGTAAGATTATTATGTAAGAGTTTTCCTAACGTGGATTAAATTAATTAATATTGTAATTTACTGTTTTTACGATTATCGTAAAACAATATTGGTCTAATGTGAGATAGAAAGTTTCTTAATTAGTCTAATATGGGGCTAGCTAGTGTCGGCCGAGTTGAGCCTGACCCGTAATGAGGAGGCTTGGCTGGAAACTCTAGTGTTCAAGTCTCTCCTCTAACCATAATTCTCACATATATGATCACCTAAGGAGCGTTTACGGCTGCCTCATTGAGCTAGTGATATGAAGGGTAATAAAAGAGAAGGACTTGCGCGTGGAATATTGTGTTTCCGCTTCCGCTTCAAGAACGAATCTTTCTACTCAATTATGCATGTTCTTGTTCTAGTTATGGAGATCTTGGGATTGCGCAAATTGCATCCAACATATTGTGCATGAAAAAATGGTGGATGGTTAATACATGAAGTTGATGAGTAACTTACTGTTCATACTGAAGAAGTCGTCACTTTGGTTCATTAAGAGATGATGACCGGTGAAAATGGGGACGATCTGTCTTGGTTGTGGACGAGAGAGGAGCTGAAAAAAAATAGAGTGAGAAAGCATTCAGGGAATCATCTATCTATAACGTTTTAAACTTGTATCATGGATGGACTACACCTCATTATTTAGCAATTGATATTTACTGATTATATTTTAGGTAATTAATTTAATTAAATTAGAATATAATTTCTTAGAAACTGTACAATGACCAAGGCGTGATTGTTGGAGGGTCATCACTCCGAAATTTATTATACATAAATTTAGTTGTCAGAGATTATATATTTTTCTCTATAAGTGACGAATTAGGAGTAAGTCCTGGAGAATCGGTGAAATTGACTTACAGGCTTGATTGACGGAAGTAAAATGAATATAAAGGCCCAAGACACACCAAACTAGGAGGTCAAAAAATATAAATAATTACCTAAGTTTCTATCCAAAAAAAATCTGTGAAAATTTATGCATCACATGGGCATCATACTAATTTATTCTCAATATCTTAGATTACCAAAATTTAACAAAAAAAAAAAAAAAAAAATTGATATCAAGCTGTAGATGAGTTTGCTTCATTTTAATTTTACTCATTCTAGCATCTTAAATGCCCATGTTGATGAGGATTTATGTATTAAGGGAAATAAATTACCCTCATGAACTTCTTTTGAAAAAAAAAAAATACCAATGAGGGGAAGACACGATATTTTTCTTGAATTTCTACATTTCTGTATCTTCCTTTTTTTTTAATTTGAAATGTCTCGAAATCAAATTTCGACACGGTTGAGAAAGTCGCCATTGAAATAAGAAGCGGTCTAGTGAAAACAAGTAAGACGGGCATCTTCCTCCCATGGCGGATATATTCTCTCGATCCGTTTGAACATTCTTCACAGGGAAAAATCACGAGATGTTCTATGAAAACGAGGTTGTCTTGGTCATCCGAAGGGCAGGTGTCTAATTGGAGAGCCGACATCATAGTACTTGGATAGATAAAACAGATGGAAACACAGGTGAATGTGTGGCTTACAGTGGAGATGATACCCCTCCGTGAATGAACGTGCGAAATACAAACAAAGGTTGGACCTTTTCTATGGTGAAGCTGGTGGGACGGAGCTGTCCGGCATTGACCCGCTCTCTCTGGAGTTGCCCAAGGACCCTCCTGCTTCAACACCCCCCACTGAATAGACGTCTCAATCAAAGATGACAACTTCGACCCAAAAAAAAAAAAGAAAATTCAAGATGACAACCATTCCACAGCATAATTATTGGTCCTTTCAAAACGAGATTTTTATGGGAATTCTTGGAAAAGTAATCTCCCCCGATTTCGTCACGGGCGCCACGAGGAAGAAGCAGAGACGCCCCATTATTGAGGAGCGATTCCCCTCTGGAATAGATATGATGATGAACTGCGAGTCCCTCCTCCGCGCCAGGGGGAGAAAATAGTGCGATGGGGTCATATCAAGAATGAGATTTTTGTGGGTAGACCGTAGAAAGATCATTGGGTGCTACTACCCGATGCGATAAGATGCCCAATTATTTAAAGCTGCGTGGAAAAAGATGGAGCTTTTGAGGCCCCATTTTCTGATGCTCTGGTTGGAGAGAGAGAGAGAGAGAGGAGAGAGAGAGGGTCTGTTGTGTTTTCCAACGCACAAAAATACATAGAAAAGCAGACAAAAAGAAGAACCAACCAACCCATTATTAAAGGTGGTAATAAGACTTACATGTCTTCTCCTCTTTCCTTTTTTTTTTTGTCCTCTCTCTCTCTTTTCCTCTGTTTGATTAGATGGTCTGAAAAATCTGGGGTTTCGTTTTCTTGTCATGGATCTCTAGCATTGTCCCAGTTCGAGGAATCAATCTCTCTTGCCCATCTTCCGGGGCGTTCATCTTCCTGAATGGAGGTATGTGGATTTATTCTTTTTTAATTACTCAACCATCGAGTTTTTCGATTTTCTCTTGTTCTTTTTTCAGTTGTGCTCTTGATTGACCATCTTCACGTATTGTTTTCATCTACCTGTGACCAATTTACATCTGGGTTTTCTGTCTCTCGTTTGCCCTTTTTGTATTTTTGGCTGAATTCTGCCATTCATTTATGGGGGTTTCTGTCCAAAGGGTATTTGGATTCTGATTGAATTAATGCATTCACGATTTTTTTTTTGGGGGGGGGGGGAGAGAAACGACGTTGATAATCTTGTTGTTTAGGTGAAATTAAAATGAGCTATATTTCTGAAGAGGTGTTGTTGAGCATATATGAAGTGTTATAAGCTGGATTCACACTGTATGTTGTGATGACATCTGGAAGGGATTTGCCAATAATAAGCCGGAAACTGTGAAGGTAGAGGGAGATTATTCATCAGGAAAACTTGTAGTTCGAAGAATATCACAAGAAGAAAATACGGTATTTATACCGTATAGAGAGTCTAGGCAAGTGTCTTGGACTAGTGAATGGTGGAAGACTTATAACTTTGAATTTTGTGAAAAGGTAGCTACAGTTTTATGAAAAGAAGTTATATGGGATACAGAACTTCCGAGATCATCTGCCACCGAAAGAATTGCATATGAATTCTTAATTTTAATTCTGGCATGAGATGTGCACAGGTTCTGGACGAGGAGGCAAAGAGAGCTGGAGATCATATGACATCAGCAGCAGCTTTTGTGGAAGGAGGAATACAAGAGGCTAATGACGATGCTTGCAGCATATGCCTGGAGGAGTTTTGCGACAGTGATCCTTCAACGGTAATACACACGCATGCACGCACACACGCACAAGTTCTATCTCCTAATGATGATGTTGTTGCATTAGGCATTAGGCATAGGCATGGGGACCTGAAGATGACATTGAATATGTTTTTCGCTACTTGTGGTGCTTCTTGTTATGCCAATGATATATCTCTTTCTTCTTTGATATTTGAGCTTTAGCACATATTAATAATGAAAAGGAAAATGTGCAACATGTGCAGAACTTTAAGCATCCAAATGACTAAGTAAGGTGTGAACATGATGAATTTCCCTCCTAATATTTTGCTTGTTTAAGTTGGTATCGGTGCCTTCTGTTCAATTGCTCTGTTTATATCTCATTATAATATGTTCTCTATGTTTTCCCCTATCCTCAGGTCACTTGTTGCAAGCATGAGTTTCACCTTCAGTGCATTCTTGAATGGTATGTTTGTCTTTTGTTACTTTCTTTAGAACCCCTTCCCACCACACTTCTCTCTCTCTCTCTCTCTCTCTCTCTCTCTCTCTCTCTCTCAGAGAAAACAGGCATTGCATACAAGCACATAGATTCATTCTCCTGATTGCAAATCTTTTGATATGCCTGTTTCCATAGATATATCTTCACTTTGCTCCATTTGCTTCTACTCCGTGAATCGTGTTAATGAATGGTGGGGCTGAGCTTGATGTGATGGTGAGGGAGTCACAAGGTCAAACCATAGCGGCTGGCCCCGAAAGTTTAGAAACCTGTGAAAGAAGAATTTGAGAGAGGGTTTTAAAGGAGGTTAATGAATGGGAAACAAAGTCCTAACTAAGTCTATGCACAAAGAGTAAGGCTACATAGATATGACAGTACCTAAGTATACAATGAGGAGACTGTGTTTGCAGTTTCCCGTTTCCCTAATGAATGATATGGTTTTGTGGGATGGATTTCATGGGGACAAAGCTATGCAATGAACAATAACATTGACGTTTTTCAGTGGGTCTCCACACCTCCGCTTGCCTGACCAACAATAGCATTGATGTTATTCGGTGTAGTTTCGCATGTTTGACATCTTAAGGATACTGACCTTATTATAGCTATCATCTTCATTTGTCGAAGTCATGAATGGAATCTTGTTTCGCATTTGTTTCGCATTGGTTTGCAAGCCATGCCTTTAGAAGTTTGGGAAAATATTATTCACCTCACTTTTTATCTAGCACCCATTTTTTACCCCTCTGGTTTAGCTTTCTATTGCACAATGTGTTCACTTTAAAAAGGGGTAATAAGAATCTATTTCAAATCATTGTTAGAAATGAAAGCACTTATTAACTCTTAATCTTGGCTTTTAGGTGTCAGAGAAGCTCTCAGTGTCCCATGTGCTGGCAGCCAATCAGCCTGAAGGATCCTTCCAGGTTTCCACCTCTGGTTTGTTTTAACACGTTTTTCTGACATTCTTATTGGTGGATCTTTATGTAACTTGAGGTGCATGTGTCGGCAGTCAGGAACTGCTGGATGCAGTGGAGCGAGAAAGGAACATTAGGCTCGCTCCAAGAAATCCAACAATATTTCATCATCCAGCCCTCGGTGATTTTGAGCTGCAGCATGTCCGTTGTTCTCCTTCCAATACCTTTTGCCATTTTTCTGTTGATAAGATGGACCTTATGTAATCTTTTCAAATTCTAATGCAGTTACCTGTTGGTGCAAATGATGCCGAACTTGAAGAGCGCATAATCCAACACTTGGCAGCAGCTGCTGCAATGGGAAGGGCCCACCACCTCAGCAGACGGGAAGGCCATAGGGGACGACCGTCTGGTCATGGCCGTCCTCATTTCTTGGTCTTCTCAGCTCATCCTAACGGTGCTCATTCTGGTCATGTCTCTGGTTCAGTGGTACAGGTAGAAGGGGAAAGTCAACCAGCGGCAGTATCTGTTGCTCGTACATCAGTACCCATCGAATCCACTGGTGATGATTCACCTCGTCAGATTTTGATTCAAACTGATCAAGTTTCTTCTTCTGCCTCCGGGTCTCCTGTTACTCCCACAAATAGACAAGGGATATCCCTTTACAGTCGGTATACAAAATTATTTATCAACCTTAGCTATCACTGTATTGAATCATTGGATACAATCAAACCATGATTGTGATCAATACATCGTCATTAGACTATGGATCATTCATTTGCAGGAGCTCTGCTGGTCACCCTCCTTCTCCAACTCAGGATAGGGCAGGCCCATCAGAATTTCAAACTATTTCAGAATCTCTAAAATCTAAATGGAATGCCGTCTCAATGAGGTACCTTAATGAGTATCTCATAAGGGAAAATTTTGACATTGTTTTGTAACAATTTGATGTAATTTTTTTTTCGATGTGCTATAAGCCAGGTATAAAGAGTCCCTTAACAAAAGCACCAAAGGTTGGAGGGAGCGGCTTTTTCCCCGTCACACTTCTGTGGCTGATCATAATACTGAAGTTAGAAGGGAAGTGGTTGCAGGAATTAACAATGTGCCTCACATGATGGGAAACCTTGAAATTAGGGACAATAGTGTTGGTAATATTGCTACTGAATCATCAAATCAGTCTGCTAATTGTTCAGCTGATGAGGCTGCCATCCAGAGCAGTGCAGAGAACCGGGAAGAAAATCCATCAAATGAAGTCAGTTCATCTGCTGCCAGTGCCGCCAGTTCTGTGTCCATATGATTTGTCAAACCATCAGGAGTTGCATCATCTTCGGCATGTCATATCTGTAGGTGAGTCTTCATCTTGAAGCAAAAATCTTCTAAGACCTGTAATGTTAATGAGATGTCACGATGCATGTTTGTCATTACAGTTGTTAGCCAGTTAGTAGTCGTCAATTGTCTTAGTCACTTGCAAATCTCAATTGTCCAACTTATTAAAAGCAATTTAACAATTTCATTGGTAAGAATGTCAGCTCAACCCAACAGTCAAAAATCCGATAAAAGGTGTGACTTGTCCATGTCAACGCATTTCCCTAATATTTTGTAATGAAGCGGTCCTTTAAATGACCCATATAGTCAAACTCACTATACAGTTGCAGAACTGGTTGGGTCTAGAATTTCCATATTGTAAGATTATTTAGACCGTTCATGTTACTGCTGTCAAATTTATCTTCCTTTTGTTGGGAAAATAGTATAAGAATCAGAAAAAAAATAAAAAATAAAAGTAGCTTCCGTCTCAGATGTCCACTAATGTAAAAATGTGTAAAAGTAACTGCTATATAGAGAAGAGTGAGTTGAGCTTATCACCTCAGCCATCAGTGTATGTTAATTTTTTCAGAATGCACATGGTCCATCAATTTTGTCAAAATACTCGACTGATGATACTTCCACTACTAATGAACTCGTTTAGAGAACATGTGGACTTTATTATTGCTCGCATAACAGATTAAGAAAAAGACGTTACTTATCAGAATCATAATTTACAAAAGAGCAAAATGGTTGGAATTGTAAAAAGGAAACATAATTGATGTTCAAATAGACGTTGCTTAAAGTTGGAAGAAGGTTGATCGATAAAAAAGTAATAGGTAATGCAATAGATGAAGATGGAAACCCTTTAGTGTACTTGAAAGAATAAATGAGAAAGGGATGCTGTCGCTGAATGAAGAGTTGTGCAGTGATGATGTATTATAGAGAATTATGAAGTCAAATCATAAGAAACTACATAATTGAGGCAAAATTTGTTGGAGGAAAGTGGCTAAATATCAGAGAAGATTCTGTTTGTTGGACTGATTAGTTCCAAAATTGGTAGTTTGCTGTTTTCATAATAAAAATGGTTGTTCGACACAGTATTAGAGCTTCAAATCAAGAATCACCTCTTGACACTCCCTGTCATTTTTGTCTGGTGCTCCTCTCTGTCCTCCCATCGTTGTTTGATGCGGTCATATGTTTTCTCATATAAGATTTGATTAATGCATGAGGGGAAGTATACATGGAGATACATATTTGATAGTTTAAGCTTTTGGGGACAAAAAACTGTGATATATCAAGATTATACCTAATTGACCATTAAAAAAAAAAAAAAATTTGATCCCACACATGCACTGTGCAGAAACATTATAATAGATTGATCTTTTGAAAAAAATTTGCTAACCGCACGACATTCTAATCTTGGGAAAGTCCTTGGAATTGCCTAAGATTGTCCTGTGTACTGCTTCGTCTTGCAAAGAAAAGTGAGGTGCTTTACACATGAAGCATCTAAAGAAAGAGATTATGGAATTAAGAGACTCATGCCTGTCATTTCTCACGAACTTTTGCTCTAAATAGCAAAGACTTTCTGATGTTGAAGATGATTAGTCAAAACTCTCTTTTCTCCTCTGGAGTTCAACAAGCCATGTCCCCTTTTGCGCCGAATAGGAGGATTAAATCTTCATCGAGTTGATATAGGTATGCTCAAATGGCTAAGGAAAGGCATATCCAATGATTGGAATGGAAGTCTTCCTCTGGAATTCAAATTCTCAATCTGATTTGAAGATATTCTAAGGGAATCCGTACATAGTTTGAGGATTCGGTCTGGTTAAAAGGTTGCTTACCATTGATACGTTTTATTGCTTACCAAACTACTTTCTGGGGGGTTACTAACCCCTCCTCCCCCCCAAAAAAAAAAAAGAAAAAGAAAATGTCTGGTGGTTCAAGAAGCTGACCAAGATGCTTGCCACCAATACAACAACACAAACGAACAGATTTCCCTCCCACTATATTTGTTGGCTGCATGAACATCTGAAACCTCTATGACGGTTGCCTTTGGATTGATTTTGCTCGGTTAACATTAGCTTCTTGGTCATATTAGACCGTGGAAGCGTGGCTTTTGAAGTCTGTACCAAAGTCTCAAACAAACTAAAGTTATTTTCTCTTAGAATTGGAATGAATCGGTTTACGTATCATTCTTCAGAAAGATGTTTCCCACCGAATTGCTTTCAAATTGCAGGACGAGTATACTCCCAGATATGACTTGCGGATGACCAGATGCTTTGGGTAAGAAGTCGCACAAGGTCCTAGCCATCTTTATGGGATAAAAGAGGGAAAGAGTTTAATGTGGACTGGCATTCATAATGGGTACATCTATGTAAATCTTGTTTATGTGCATGAGACTCAAAGATTATATGCCTATTATGCTGCCATTTTGGAGGGTAATTTCTCATTTATATATGGAATACGCATATAGTTGAAAATGCATATCTATCCCCCCTCCCAGTCCCGGATTTGTTCTTAATCTTTCAATCGGGATCTAGCAAATTCTGTCTTCTCTTTCCGCCCCTCTTTAGATTACCTTTCTTCAGTTCAGCATGTTTTGTGAGGGGTTTTGGTTGAAATTTGTTTGGATGCTGGCGTCGTGAAGAGGTGATTCATGGTGAATGGATTTAAGGGGTTCTTTCACAGACCTCGTCTAATGTAAAGAGGCATCTGGCAGGGCAGCAGGTCAGCAGGTCAGATGCACATACTTTAGATTCACTCCTATGTAGTATCTGTTGTGTCACCGTCACTGGGTGTGCAAAAGAACCAAGATCCGCCCGAACCCGAAACCGGACCGGAATCGCCCGGAACCGGATCGGAACCACCCGGAACCACCTAGAACTAGTGCTTCTTGAGGGAACCGGTCCAGTTCCCGGTTCCAACCGGTGGATACCAGTCCGGTTCCCAGTTCCATGGGTGGATCTGTCCACCTGCCCACCTGGACCGGACTGATAATTTTTAATATAAAAAAAAAAATTGAAATTACTAATTAACAAACCCAGCATCAAAAGGCAAGCTGTGCACGAACCAAAATTAGTCCCAATCTTTGCGCGCAGAAGAAAGTCCCGATCCTCCTAAGGCGCCGCTTAGCCCCTAACCTTCTGAGACTGCCAGAGGGATGATAAGTCTAAACCCGACTCCCGTTTTGGGGTAGCATAGCCTTTGTCTTCTGGGTATCTTTCCAGAGTGGGATCTCATCTCTCTTGATTTGTTGCTGCACAAATACTTGGTGTGGCGGTGGCTTGCATTAGCTTGTATGTTTTGTCTCGTTAGTGATCGGATGCGAGTGTTTGAGCTTATTTGAGTTGATCTTGATCTGGGTTTTACGTCAAGTTCGTCCTTTGGCATGCAGTTTTCTTGACAAAACGTCGAGCAAATGGAGGCATCCAGAAGTTAAAAAGTCTAAAGTGGACCTTGACAAAACACCGAGTAGTTAGTGGGCAAAACTCAAGAGGCCAACACGCTAAGAAGCAAGATGGGATTAAGAAAGTGATATTATTATATATGTGAGACCAGGTTTATGGATCCATCCGGAACCAGAGACCAGAACACGGTGGTCCAGTTCCCGGGTGGATCCATGTAATAAACGGATAGATCTCGGTTCCAAATTTTCAGAACTAGTCCTTAGCAGGTAGTTCTCGGTTCTAGATTGGGAACTGCCCGCCCAAACCATGCACACACAATTAGGGGTGATCAATAAGGTCTAAACTTGGACCCTGTACCCGATCCCGTTATAACAAATTCCCATTTTTTGGACAATGTGTCCAACCCTGTTTGTATTGGACCCTGTACCCGACCCACTCTATTTTTCCATTTCAGTTCCAATGTCAATCATGTTTCCATTGGAACCTGTTTTGCAATCTCCCGATATCCTATATGACTTCGAATTTTATATTAATATGTAAGAAAATAATATAATCCTCATAATTTGTATTGAAACATTAAGCATTTGTAATAGATGAATACACTAACTTTTTTACTAAATAAAAATTAAGGATCCACGGACCTTATAATTTATAAAATCATAAGGCAAAGAATTAACAACAAACATAAGTTTATATTAATCTTATTCCCATAACTACTATATGAAGCTATTCATTTATACAAGCATAACTCCTCCTACAAAAGAGAAACTAGGTGAGCAAATCCACATGATACACATGAATTTAGCAGCAACAAACACCATCCGTCCGCCGGACGGTGCGAGAGGGAGCCAATGAGGGAGGGAAGCAAGTGAGGAAGAGAAACAACGAAAGGAGGAGTGTCGTGCGTGTTTGAGAGAGCCAAGAGGAAAAACGCCGTGTAATTATAGGAGTAGGAATAGAAATAAGAGGAAAAGTTAGAGTTTTGGATCTATACTTACAAAACCGGTCCAGGAACCAGTTCTTGAGTGGGTAATCAATCGAACGCGGTTCCCGGACCGGTTTAAACCGATTCCAAATTTTGGGAACTTGTTCCCGGACCGGTTTTAATGGGAACCGATTCCCAACCCTATTTTCCAAGTGGGTCAATCCGGTTTCCGGGTATACCTAGTCCGATTGCACACCCTTAGTCACAGTGACGCCAGTTGCTCAAAAGATGCCTTTAGCAACGAGGTGATTTACAACAATTACTTGTCCATCCTTGAAGAGCCTCTTTGCAGCATGCGAACACCTTTGCTAATCATGCCGTTGTGTCTTTCATGTTGCGAATGCATGCATGCGTGCAGATCCCAAATAGTAACACAACCCTATGAGAACAATCACCAAGAGTGAAAAAGAAGGTGATCAGTGAGAGGAAACTAATCTAGTTATGTCAGTTCAGTTTGGGAGGGAGACTAACGCAAGGCAATTACAAAACTGAGCTCGAAACAGTGCCTAAGATATTCCCTAATTTGAAATCCTAGAAATGAGCATTGGATCAGCTGTAGAGCGGATTTGCTGACATTCTTATGTAAATGGGTCAACTCTTGCGTGCACTGTAAATACGAGAACGCGCGACATTATCCATCGACACCATTGGAAAAGACCAATGAGAAATTATTACACTTATTACATACAAACTTTCAGGATACAGAGGCAAGCCCCATTGTCCATCGACACCGTTGGAGAAGGCTGATGAGAAATTATTACATACGAACTTTCAGGATATAGAGGCCCGTCTTGGCCGAGGGACACTTGATGAAGCTGGTCATTGCCGTGTGCGGTAACATCTTTACGTCAAACACATAGGATGTGTTCTAGGATCAACATAAGGTGTAGCAAGATTCGATACATCCGAAATTCAACGAGAAAAAAGATCCAAACATTGAGTAATCATCAACCATGATAACAAAAGTGTCGAGTCTGATCGGCATGTCGGGAAAAGAAAAAAGGTTCTCTTCGAAGCACTGGCGTTGAATAACCAGAAGAAAACTTCCATACTCAAGGCCTTTCCTGCCGAATTCAGAGAAATTGGGGAAAGTAACGCAGTGTCTGCCATTTAAGGAATTGCTCGGTATGCCGGTCAGTAAAGAGATTCAATAGAAAACCCCAGCTGACCGAGTTGAAAGCCTTAATATTAGCCTACATAACACACCTGCCATTCTTTGCAAGAATGAAATCTCATCTTCATAGACGAAATCAGGGGAAGAACTCTTCAACCTGTGTGTTGACATCCTGAACATGGATACATTACGTCCTAGATTTCTCACATTGAGACGGTGACCATCAGACTCACAAGGAGAAAAAGAGCCTTTGCAGCATCCAATTCTTGCCACAATCTCAACATCAAGAAACTACCTTTACTGCTTCTTTACATCTTTCCAACTATGATCTCACAACATTCTTTTACTTTTATCTTTCATCTGCTGCTAGATGATATATATCACTCGCCCCATAATTGAATAAAACTTCATCCTCGATCATTTCCCAGGAGATAAACAGCTTTATTGGCCCAAAATGTTCACAAACAGCTACCACAACATCAGATGTATTTTTTCGACCACCAAAAAAAAAAAGATGTATTTCTAGATGCTATCATCATTCTTGCCTACTTAAAAGTAAATGGAAAATCTTGCAAAAACGCAATATAGCATCTTGATGACCAACAGGCTTGGTCTAAACGTCCTTAGCTATTCCAGAAAAGTCTAGTCCAGAGTCTGGCTCATTTGCTCCAGGCGATTTTCCTCTGGGAGAAGGCTCTTCAATCGGTACCCCCCGCCTCATAGATGACCAAGACGAATCTCCATCGTGCAAGGAAGGGCCGTCAAACATCCCAAACAACCCTTTCTTCATCTCTTCAGCCGCCTCAAAGAAACGGTCTAAGTTACCAAAGAAATTCCGACCGATTGCATCGATGTCGCTATGCAGTCCTGGTAAGTCGAACACTCCATGGTCTGAAGATCCAGCGGGGAAAGACCCTCTAAGGACCTGTTCCGTCACATCATCTTCTGTATATTCTTTGTTAGATTGCACCACTTCGACAGGCCTGACAAACAGAAAGGATCCATACCCAGATCTTAGATTCCAAACAAAGAGTGACAAAGCACATTACTGGGTAACATAAAATTGCTCATACAAGAGAAATGCCTCACTGTCCAGCAGATATACTAATCAACACTAAATGCTTGCTGTTGACCATCATAATGCATCTAGGAATCCTAATTCACAACCTTATCAACATTTGAGAAAGACGCTAAGAGTTGATTTTCCAAGAGCAACTGGGTGAGTATGATATGGGTGCTCCAAAAACATAATCCATCACTCTTAAATTTTATGTAAATCGTACCTTTACGTGATGTTCAATAAGAGTACAAGAACAGAAAGAATACATCTCCAACTCCTACCAATTTCTCATTATTTGGGACTTATGCACAAGTCAGCTAAGACATCAGGTCGCACAACATACCCGAGACAGAACCAAGACCATCTCCTCGACAGGATACCTAGATAATAACTGGAGACGAAAGAAAAATTAAAACCAGGCTTTGCTTAAACTTTTACCGAAACAGATTACAGGCCCATCCTCGTCTCAATTCGTCTTTTCTCTTCTCTTTCTTCATTTCGGTCCATTAAAATGTCGATAAAATATTGGCACACTAATAAAGAAACCACAAATCCCTAGGATGGTATCTCCCTGGACGACATGATCGGTAGACAAACACGAGACAAACCGCCCGCAGACACGAAACAAAAGAAGAACAATCTAATCACTATATGGCCAAATACGGCAGCAAGCACGTTCCTTTGCGTTCATCAAGGTTTAAAGGACCTTCCACAATTGCAAAGACTAATAATGCCACGATTCATTCAGCGCTCAGGAAACGAAACGGACAACACGAAGGCACCAAACGTACTGCCGATGATGAACTCAACCGAAACTGATCGAGCATCCGAACAATCAATCCTCGACCGGAACAATCACAACCATCAACAAAAATTACGAACAGCGCGATCAAACCCCTGGACAAAACACCCGAAAAAAGCGACGACGAAAACGTGCGAAAACCGGAGGGCACATATACAGAGGCAAGGGAGGATGAGAAGAAGGAACCTTCCGACGCAATCGCGGAGGATTTCCTCGGTCCGCTCGCACTTGCGGATGAATTTGCCGGGCTCGACCTCCTCCGTCCGGCAGCGGGACTTCACGACCTTCCGGGTCGAGCACCGGTCGCCGGTCCCCGCGCTCCCGCCGGAGCCTCCGTACTCGGCGATTCCGCCGGAGGCTGGCGGATCGCCGTCGCCGTCGCCGTCGTCCCTCCACACCCAACCCATGCTTCCACCTCTCTCTCTCTTTCTGAATTTCTTCTGGCGCAATCTGAATTTCTTCTGGCGCAATCCAGAACTTCTACGGAAGCGAGACGATGGGCCCGACGAAGGGACGGCCCGGCCCATCCCGGCCCAGCCCGGCCCGGCCCAAATCAGCACCGCCGATGGAAACTCTCGACCCACCGTTTTCCATAATTTCCCTTTTTTCTCGGATTCCATTGCGAGTCTCAGAAATTACGAAATGGACCTTCCTGGCTGAAATTACGCGAAACTCCATCAGGCGCTGGCGGTATTACGGATCTACCCCTGAACTTTTTTGGGAAAGTTGGTGTCATGTGAGAACTCCTTCGCAGGAAAGGAATGAAGAAAGGTGGCTAATAACTATAAAGAATGCGGTAACATGACCTGAGATTTTGTCGGTCGGTCGGTCGGCCGGTCGCTGGTCAGGACTTATGATTTTTGGGAAAGTTGGTGTCATGTGCGAACTATTTCGACCGCGCTTGAGTATGTTATAGAAAGCGAGGGTATAGGTAGTAGCTTGAACGGCAAAGAGAGGCAGCTCGAGAGGAAAGAAATGCGAAATCATCGAGGCTGACTTATTTGTTGGTGAAGTGGAGGTCGCTCTAGTGCCGGTGATTTTTCCAAGCTGTTTTGGATTTCCAATGCCTCAATAATGCTGGTCAGAATAGATGACAATGGCATCTCCTTGATTGAAGTATTATCGAAGGAGCTTTCATTTTCTCCGAACGTTAGTACCAAAAGTCAAAAGTATTCCCCCATCCTTAACCGAGGAATTAATTGGAGGGCCTACATTAATCCCTGATTGGGTAATTGATAGATAAGGAGAGAGATGCTGGGAATCGGGAATCTTTCTCTTTGCATTTCTATTTTGGTCAACTGAAAATTTAAGCTTTAAATCAGATCCCAAAAAAAAAAAAAAAAATCTGGACCGCCATTGGTAGAATTCACACTAGGAAAACCGACCGGGCTTCCACTTGAAATATTTGATCATTTTTCGATGTTTAAAATACTTGGAAATATTTATTCCCACCCATTGTTTTTATTATCCGTTGTATAAGTAACATTTAGAATAATAGTACATAGAAAAACAAAATGTAAAGGCTAAGAGTGCACGTGTACTTAAGATGCATTAATCAAAGTCAATGATCTACATCATGGCCAATAGAATTTATGAATACCAATATGAAAATATCAGGGAGTACCTTTTAAAAGAAAAGAGGTATCATTTTTATCTCGTTAATTTATAGCTAAAATATTTTAGAAAGTTTATAAGAAACCTTCAAACTATAATATCATCAGCAACTCCGCGTCATATAGATTTTAAATATTTGCATACGATGACATTTGTCTTAATAAGAGTTTCAATCAGATTGAGTAAACTTGTAAATAAAGGTACTGCAATTAATACTTGGTTTTAATTTGACTTTCCCAATATTTGATGAAAGAAATTAAACTTTTGCTGATTAATAATATGAGAACTAATTTTGTAACTAAAGCAAAGTATATTGAACAAAATTGAACATATCTGAAACCAAGAGGATCAAAAGTGTAACTTTCTTAGGAACTAGGCACCACATGCCGATTCACTGGTGTTGACTTGGTATATTCTGTCTACACTTTAACCAAAAATTGAATTTTGTCATGAAATTGTTGTTGGAGATAAATGAAGGACTAAATTATAACAAGATATAGTACATGGATCAAAAATACATTCAAGTAATAACACAAGGAAAATCTTTATAATTTTCCCAAATGAGGCTGTGTTTGATCATCCGAATTTCTAATTAAGATAAGACCGGATATGATAAGATATGAAATTTATGGATTTTGCTATATCCTATTTATTATCTAGTGAATCGTATTAATAAAACTAGATATTTTCACATCATATCATGTTTATTATTTGGTATGAACCCATATTAATGTAAATGAACCTAAAAATCTCACAAATGGGGATGGTAAGAATCTATCACAATATTCTTGCCTTCTTCATTTGATTTGCTTAGTTATTATTATTTTCCCTCTCTTTTTTCTTTTCTTTTCTTTTTTCTATTTCTTTTTCCCCATCCATCATTCTCAAATAAAATTTTATTAGATAGTAAACTATATTAATATCCCTAAAATATGTGAATTATATTATAAAATAGATAGAAATTTGAATATATATATATATATATATATATATATATATATATATATATATATATAGGAATAAACAAATATGAAATTGTTGTTATTTTTTATTTTTTTTAGAATTAAAATATCATTTTAATTTTTTGATTTAAGGAGTTTGTTATTCGAGAAAAATCACTTTTCATTTTATCTATTTTTATTCCACCTCCCTTATGGAATAATTTTATCTGGGTTATAATTCTCTTCTATACGACTTTAGCATGTCTTGGATAGAACCAAGTATAAGGCATGATAATTTTTATTATATTAAGAATTTTATTATGATTACCAAACATAACCAAAGAGAATTTAGCAAAATATTATGCATTCTAATGTTGCTAGAAAAATATTCATCCCAAATTACTGATAGCTAAGAGATAATGGTTTTATTTTATTTTATTTTTAAATTTGGTTCAAAAGAAATTTCTATTCATTACCAAAATGATATATGATAAGCAATCACAAAAAGTCACAATAACAAGGCAAACCCATTTAGCTCCAAAATATATAAAAAAAACTAGAAATCAAGGCATATCATCATAGCATGGTTGGTAGAGATGATTACAGGCTTGTTCTTCAATGACAAATTTATGAATGCATCGAAGTGAAAGGACCAGTAGCAATCACCGAGTCACACATCATCATTAATGATAAGCATATGCCAAGATCTTCATTTGTAGTTATGGCTTTGTCTTTTGGCATGCGCCCAAGTTCAATGTCTTCAACACCATCATCATACAAAAACAATATACCATGTTGAAAAGGCTCAGATTTGACACTTGTGAGAACTAGCCTTGTAGCCAATGCAAAGAGCCAAATTTTTTAATTAAAACGCATTGAACGAGTACAAATTTGACTATGAACACCAATAAAACTGGAGATGTGATACTTATTCATTAAAACTCTAAAATTTAGAATTAGATTGGAGAAAAATCTCCCAGATATAAGATCAGGAGAGTAAAGCTCGAAAATCTAAAACTAAACAGGGAGAAAAATGAAAGAACTAAAACGAAGGGCCCCTAGGAGGGGAGGGAGAGATCTACATCAAGTCCCTCCGCTCCATAAGTGGAAGGGACGAAGAAAAGTTCAAAGAGGGAGAAAGAGGGTTGCGAAAGGAAAGGTCTCCGAGGGCCATGGTTTAAAAGTGGAGTTATTTATGTTCCTGACATTAAAATTCAGGCCTTTTCATCCATATCTTGATTTTTTTTTTTAAATTGAACTTATAAGAAGATAAAGGAGTTAGTAAATGGATAGATTTAACGCAAACAAGCTAGCCACTGTTGTAGAAGGCAAATTGCTGTCATGCCATATTAAAAAAAGGACCGTATTATCTCTTGCTTTTAGATTAGGCTTTGTCATCGGTTGGGCCATGTGCCGTCAGTCGACCACATGGTACGAGGCAATTGAGCAATGGTTTTCTCAAATTCCCATCAAATGAATGCTTAAGATTCACATGATTACTGACATCCTGTGACCAATTTCATACCGGTTTCGCCAATTCTTTTTTCTGTTTTTTTTGTCTATATTGAAGTTTGTATCTTTGTCTATGTTTCATCAATCCGACCAGCCCCTTAATTATACCCACCAATTCAAGTCCCCGTCCGATCCCCACACGTCCGTGTCATGAGGGCCCGTACATTTGCTACCATAAATGTGACTATGATCTTCTACCATCTTAAACATTTTTCGAATGCGATTTATCATTCTATCGATTGCAAAAGGATATGGACAAGGGATAAATCCATCTGCCTCATTTCCCAAAGGCATGTGGGTCATGAAGTAGGTTCTTGGCTTGTCATTTTTTGTCTGTAGCTTTCAATTAAATAGAAACATCAAAACTGTTTAATCTCAAACCAGTTTCGATAAGTGCAAGTATGTGAACTTGCTTGGGACAACAATTGACATCTCCAAAATCGGATAATGTGTACTCCAATTAAAAGGTTGGGGGCAATTTTTACTCTCATTAGGAGGAAATTAGTTTTTTTTTTTTTTTTGGGTAAAGAATATGCACATTTGACAGGGTGATTAACAAACGAGTTGATTACCATAAGATTTTAGGATCCAAAAATTATTAACGTGTTGGGAGTACACTTAATTATGGACTTGACAACTCACACTGCATAGTGCCAAATGGGGCTAAAGGCTAAATAGGGCGTGGATATGACAAACACATTGTAGTTATGAAACTCGACTCAACTGAAGCTCCTCCATCTCACGGTAGGCATCTAACCTCATTCGGGTTTTTCACAACTCATAGACTCTATCATCATGAATAGATTAAAAGAGCCAATTTGATAATTAATATAGATTTGGATCAAAGTTTAGAGATTACAAAGAATATTTTTTAAAAATTTAGAGATGGGCTTTGTCTTTCATTTGAATTTCTTTAATCCACGTATTCGTAAAGTAATTTGTCTTTTTCTTGGGAGCGGGTGGTGTCAACTATCGACAAGAAGGGAGGACAATTTGTCAGGTTCGAAAAAAACAAAATTGTATTTTTCTCTTCAATAATGTAAATGCCCTTGTTTGGTTTTCCACCTAGAATCACGAGCAGATCCGCACCAAAGTACAGCTACAACTGTCGCCTACACGATATAAAATCTAAAGGGATAATTCCAATTTTTGTCCAATTAATTATATTAATTGCGCCACCAACACCTGTAATTTTCGTCTATCAATCAACATAATTGTTCGGTGAACGGAGATCGGAAAGTCCGGTCAAATTGATGATATGAACTACATTAGGACTAAAGTCATGGGACTTAATTGTACAAATTAGAAGTTACAGAACTTGATTGCACAATTCACATGAGAATAAGATCAAAAATAAAATTATCCCTAAAGAAAACTTAAATAACATGTAACTACTTACCAAGAAAATTCAACAATTCACTCTTGTACACAGCAATTATGCTTTTCCCCCGTCGTATATACTAGACAGATTTTCTTATGACTATTGAAAGGGCGTGTGTGAAAAGAAAATTTAGATGTGCAGTGGAGAGGAAAAATACTTAAAAATTTGAGTAAATTTGGAATAAATAAATCTGATTGATTGTAAATTTGCAAAGATAAGGAGCGGGTTCAAATCCAATTATGAAATTCGGAATGTTCATAAAATAATTTTTGGGACAACTTGGTGCATTATGAGATTTACTTTGTCAGCATATATTTAAGATATTAGTTTGAAATTATCTTGACCTTTAAAGTTGTGAATTTGTGAATTTATCATGACATATTATCATGGTTACTAAACCTAGTGGTGGAGCCTTCACATAGGTTGACCAGTAGTGATTGAAATGTTGCATCAATGATTATCCATGAAAATTGACCATAAAGCCATATTGGAATTTTATACAAAAGTTTACAACTAAGTTAATAAAATAAAAAAATTTACAACTGAATTTACATACGTACAATAGGAATAAGACTGATCAGGTAATTTTTCTTGAGTCGTTTGGTCATTTGTCCTAATACAGACAAAAATATATGGAAAGATTCTTTCCCATGAGCTATATCAAAATTTAAAAACAAAAAGACAAGGCTCAGAATTCACGTGCAGATCGAAAGAGACATCAACCAAAGGCAACATTCTAGCATCATGGGGCA
This sequence comes from Eucalyptus pumila, assembly GCA_016097595.1. Taxonomy (NCBI): domain Eukaryota; kingdom Viridiplantae; phylum Streptophyta; class Magnoliopsida; order Myrtales; family Myrtaceae; genus Eucalyptus; species Eucalyptus pumila. The sequence continues at coordinate 21,171,570 of CM027856.1, forward strand.
ACAAATCAACAGAAAAAAGCCAACCTTTTGTATCTTCTCCCTTCCAATTTTTTTTTTTTTTTTTTTTTTTTTTTTTAACTTCGCATCCATTGTGAATAATCCACATTATCCAACAAAAGGAAAGCATAATTGCGTTTGACCGTGTATGTTCGTTCTAACGGTCGCAACGGGTTAAATGGAGGGGACAGACATCGCGTGTATATAAAGACCCTAGAATCGATTTTGAAATTGCAAGTTTGATTCCAAGATCAATTTCAGAGTAAATAGGGTATCTTTCAAATTCCAAAAAACTGAAAATCGATCTTGATAGATAGGTTCCAAGTTTCTAGTGGAATTGAAACCTCCCTTAAAACCACTCACTCCTTAATTGGTCATGCCATATTAACGAATTATTATTTATTTTGGATAAGGGTTTGTGACTTTTTGTGCATGTACGATTAGACCACATGGTATGAGGCAATCGAGCAATACTTTTTGCAAAATTCCCATCGAATGAATGCTTAAGATTCACACAATTAATAGTATTTATGATTAATTGCATACGCATGTCTACAAATATTTTTGCATGTATATTATGCTAACAACTGTCTATACATCATCAATCCGACGAACCCCTTTATTACATCGACTGATTCAAGTTCCGGTGCGATCTATGTTGGTTGTTTGTTTGTAAAACAAATAAAATGTGTTTTTTCCTTGTCTCACATAGGAAAGTTGAGAAGAGATGAGTCACTTTATAAGTGTGAGCTCTTTCTGGTTTGTTCAAAAAAATAAAAATAAAAAGAATGGATTGTGTGCACTATGTGCAATGTGTGATTATTAGGCATACTTAACACTTAGCACACCTGCAACTTAATTAGCACTAACTTGTTTATTTTTATTTTATTTTACTTTATTTTGTATGATTATCTTGGTAACCCCTTTGTTTGTCGAAATGTTGTATTTGTTCATTCAATATTTTTGGAAATTATGAAATTCATAATGTTATTAAAAAAAATTATTATTCCGAATTTTATGTCTTTTCAAAGATAACCTTTGAAGATTACTTGCAACTTAACTTGAAGGAATATCTTTTTCAATTTGCAACCTTTCTCGAAGGGTTACCTATGTTCATTGAGACCGAGATAAATATGTCCATTTTGGCACAAATGCTAATACAGTCTTTTTGAGTCTTCTTTTGAAAATTACAGCTATTTATTCAATTGTTTCTTAAAGATACTCTAAAGAAATATTAGAATTACTATTTAGTATTCTCAATCGAGACTTCATTATACCTTAAAGGAAAATTTATCGATGACTATTAACACCTTTGTATGATAAATAATTCCTTAAAGAAAGTTATCATTCCTCAAAATCCGATTCCATTCTATTTAATTCGAAATTATATTTTACGACACCCACGTCCCCACACGTGGGTGTCGTGAGACCTCGTGCAATTGCTAGTAGAAATGTGACTATGATCTTCTACCATCTTAGACAAATTTTTAAATGTGATTTCCATTCTATCGATTGCCAAAGGACATGGACAAGCGGTTAAACCCATCTGCTTCAGTTCCTAAAGTTTCGTGGGTCGTGTTCCCATTGCAATGAAGTAGACCCTTTTCCTGTCATTTTGTTTGTATCTTTCAATTGAATAAAAAAATCGAAGCTGTTCATCTCAGACCAGTTTCGATAAGTTGTGACACCTAATTATTATATTGTTTTATAGTACAAGTCCTTGATGACCTCCCGTCCAGCAGTGACATCTCCTTTTCGGAAAAATTAAAAAGAAAGAGAAACATATGATTACATGAACTTGCTTGGGACAACATTGGTATCTCCGAAACCGGATAATGTATACTCCAATTAAAAGGTCAGGGGCAATTTGTACTCCCATAAGGAGGAAATTAGGTTTGGGAGATGCACATTTTATAGGATAATTAAGATAAAAGTTTATTACTATGAGATTTTAGGATCCAAAAGTTATTACTATTTTATGAATACACCTGATTACGATTCCTATGAGCACATGGTCCACTGGTACCAAATGGGGCTATGGACCAATTTGGTGGGGCTAGAGCGACCACATATAGCTATAGAACTTGACTCAGTCGAAGCTCGATGTAAGGGTCTAGCCTAATCTAAATTCGCCTAATCATTGGTCGAACAGTTTCAATTTGCGGGCTCTATTATCATGAATAGATTAAAAGAGCCAAGTTTGATATTTTATATAAATCTAAATCATAGTTTAGAGACTACAATAATATCATAAAAAGTTTAGAGATCAGCGTTTTTCTATCCATGTATTCGGGAAAGTAATATTGCTTTTATCTTAGTGGCCATTGACAAAAGGGGAGGACTGTTTGTCAAGTTCCAAAGAAACAAAATGTATTTTCTCTTCAATAATGCAAATGTACATGTAATGACACATTTGGTTTGGTTTTCCATCTAGAAGCACGAGAAGATCCGCTCCAAAGTACGGCTACAACTGTCGCCCACACGCTATAAAAGTAAGGGGATAATTCCATTTTTGTCCTGTAACTTAGATGAATTATGCAATCGAGACCTATAATTTTGGTCTGGAATTCAATATAGTCGTTCGGCTACTAGACCAAAAAGTCCGGTCAAATTGATGATATAGGGTACATTGAACATTCGATTAAAGTTATGTGACTTGATGTACATTTTAAAAGTTACATAACTTGATTTCACAATTCACTTAAGTTATGATATCAAAAATTGAAATTATCCCTAAGAAAGATTTACAAAACAAGCAACTAATTTCCAAGAAAATTCAACAATTTCACTTATGCACACAGCAACGGTGCTTTCTCCTCGTCATATATATCAAACATATTTTTCTTATGAGAATTATAAGGGCAAACGTGAAAAAAAAAAAAAAAAAAAGCTGTGGATTAGGCTTCAAATTCAACCAGCCACGAAAAGATTTAGTTGTATTTTCCCCTCAATTGCCGCTTTTCTTGTCGAAATGTCTTAGCCCCTCTAAAAATCTTATCCATTGAAAACTCGATGATTTAAGATTTTGGCTATCAATTAATTGAACTCACTGAATTTGGGCTCGGAAATCTAACGTGGCTCTCATGTAAAATATTGCATGAATTGTTCAATTAGTTTGAAATCTATTATGCATATATCGATTCGATTTTTAACTTTTTAGTTTTGCCAATATGGTGCCAAACCTTTGCACGAATTCCTATGTAGTCCTTTTGACCAATTTGTTGGAAAATTGTTGATGTAATGGCTATGTGTGAGTTCGGTAAAAATTGATCGAAATGATTATATCGGAATTTTGCATAGAAATTTATACCTAAATTGGCTAAACTGAAAAATTCATGAGTAATTAAGTAATTTTCCTTGAGATATATGGGCATTTGTCATGGTATGATTTTCGATACCAAGAATATATGAAAAGATTCTTTCCGAGGAACTACATTAATTATTATCCATTGCACTAGTGACATCTCCAATAAGAGTGAAAATTCCAAACAGAAAGACAAGGCTCCGAATGCACGTGCGGTCGAAAGAGACGTTTACCAAAAGTCAACAATCTAACGGCATGGGACAACAAATCCACAGAAAAAGCCCAACCTTCAGTATCTCCTCGCTTCCAAATTTGTAAACTTCATATCCATTGTAAGTAAATAATCCTCATTATCCAACAAAAGGAAAGCATAATCTTGTTGCCCGTGTGTATCCATTCAATTTAATGCTTGAATGGATTAGATGGAGGGGAGGAATACCATATATCTATACATATAGTATACGGCTCTACCGTATATGCAAAATAAATCATAGGTAGATTTTTTTTTTTTGGGTAACACATTGGGATGATGAATTTCTTGGAAAATAAATGATCCGGAAAATATTTTTCTTAAAGAGTTCATTCAGAGTAATTAGTCAATGAAAAATGTGTTCATAATCGACGGTACTTGGATAATCAAAAGAGGACGGTAAAGGGCATCTCTAGTGAATTATCCGAATCTCACCGTAAATGCCCCGATTCCCAGAATCGCAAGCACAAGATATTCTCCTGCCTTTTCGGGTCAAACCCGAAACCCGCGTTCCGGGTTTACCCACCGTATTTTCCGGCGATCTTCCCTTTCGTTTCCAATTTTTTAATTTTTTTTAATTTTTTTTCTGCTGCGGAACAAAATACGGTTCCGAGCCGAGCGTCGACGCCCGTTGACCTCACATTACGGTGCCGTTACGGAACGGAAACGGCGACGACCGAAACAAGTCAACAGTCAACGGCCCTCGCCGCTACGCCGTTACTTCCTCCCCTCCCCGTGCCACGTTCCGTTGCGGAAGCGGCGCGTTTTTTAACGGAGCGGCGGGGTTTAAGCCGGGTTAACTTAACCGCGCCCTCCGGTCAAACCATCGCCTTCGCCTTCAACCTCACTGTCTCTCTCTCTCTCTCTAGAGCGCACAGTAGAGCGAGAGTGGTCGCAGCTGGTCCTGTCCGTCTGTTCTCCATTCAACTCTCTCTCTCTCTCTCTCTCTCTCTCTCTCTACGGAAAACCAACGGCATATTCTCTTTCTCTCTCTACCCGCGACATTTTACATCGGGGGACGTGGATTCCTCGTAACCCACCTTGGATTCCGGCAGAGATCGTCTCGAAGATCGCGAGTGCCGCACGCCCGGTCCTGCCCCGCTCCGAGGTCGGCGTCGTCGTGGTGTGAGATTTTGTCCTGAGTGAGGCGGAGCCAATGGGGGTGAAGATGATGAGGTGGCGGCCGTGGCCGCCCCCGGCGTCGAGGAAGTACGAGGCGAGGCTGGTGGTGAGGAGGCTGGAGGGGTGCGATCCGCCCCTGCCGGAGGAGGAGGAGGGGGGAGGGGCGAGGCTGGCGGTGGAGATCCGGTGGAAGGGGCCGAGGGCGGCCGCGCTGACGATGAGGCGGGTGGCCGTGAGGAGGAACTTCACGAGGGAGGCGCGCGTGGGGGAGGGCGGCGTCGTCGAGTGGGGCGGCGGCGGCGGCGGCGGCGGAGGCGCGGGGGAGGAGGTGGAAGAGGAGGAGTTCGCGGCGGTGTGCAGCCTCTCGGCGCACAGGGACCGCGCGTTCCATCCCTGGGAAGTCGCTTTCACCGTCTTCAACGTGAGCCGCCTTCTTTTTCCGATCACTTTTCACTGAATTTTTTTCTGGGTTACTCCCTTTTCCACTCCTTCAGCAAATGCTGGTGCTTTTCTTTATCGAGCCTTCGATGCTTTCGGAGATACATGTCTTTGCATCTCTTCACCGGATGCCGCAATCGGTCGTCCGACGATTCCGGTGGCCGATTGAATCGATTTCGTAGTTACTAAGGTAGCCGGAAAGCCAAAAAGTTATCTCCTTTCTCGAAAGTCAAAAGATTTCTGACAGCCGGAAAGTCTGAAAGTGGTCGCTGATGATCTTTCTTGCTTGAGATTGGAAAGTGAAGGTAGTCAAGATGATGATGGATCATAAAATTGGTGAACTTTTTTATCGGTGTAAATAATTAAATTACAGCTTAAATTGGCTGATATGGTCCTTTTCCATGGAAATGGCAGTTTTTTCCTTTCGAGTATTTGCTACCGTGTGGCGTTATTCAGCTTGTTTCTCTCTCTTTGACTAAAATTTCTTTTTATTAGAATTTCATAAATGAGGTTGACCGGGCAAAGTTAATGTGGGGGGAAGATTTTGAATAAACTGTTTTGTCCAATTTGAATATTGGGTGTGACTTCTGAATTGGCTTGTGGCAATGCCTCGACTCTTTTCGCATTTTCGTCTTGCGATATTCATAGTAAATTTGAGAAATTCAGTTGTGTCGGAACTTAACTGTTGTGCAGGTAATTGATCAGCCCACGAAGAACAAAGATCGGGTTATTGGAGCAGCATCGTTGAACCTCGCCGAATTTGCTTGTGCGTCTGGGCAGAAAGAATTCGAGCTGAGTGTCCCTCTGGTTACTCCTGATGGCGCTACGAATTCGTCCTTATTGCTTTGTGTGAGTGCTGCTGCATATTCTCTCCCTGCCTCCAGTTTTATGCTATGGATAGACTTCTTCTTTCTGTAGAATTATCAGTCCTTCTTTGAGTTATTTGTGTGATGTCTAGAGCTTATGCTCCATGCAGATTGTTCTCAGGTTAGTAGAACTGCGGACTACCCAGGAAACAACTGGCATGGTGCAGACACGAATTGCACCTGTTGCATCTCCACCACAGTCGGCTGAAGCTGTGTCAGCGGGAAAAGATGAGCTTTCTGCTCTTAAAGCTGGTTTGAAAAAAGTGAAGATCTTCACTGAGTATGTTTCCACCAGAAGAACAAAGAAGGCTTGTCACAGGGAAGATGGCAGTGATGGAAGATTTTCTGGCCAGAGCGAGGATGGCGATTATAACTATACAGCCGACTCCAATTCCTTTAATGATACAGAGGAAGGAGAGTCGGATGCGAGTAAGGGAGAGTCCAGTTTTAGAAATTCATTCAGCTATGGCACACTGGCAAATGCAAACTGTGCGGGAGGCTCATTTTACTCAAGTATGAGGATAAGTGCTGATGCTGAGGATTGGATTTACTATAGCAACCGCAAATCAGATGTCGGTTCCTCGCACATGGACGATTTCACTGCATTGGCTTTTGAGCAATCACAGTCACATAGTTCAAGGCGTGGTATTCTGTCTTGGAGGAAACGGAAACTGAGTTTCAGGTCTCCTAAAGCAAAGGGTGAGCCATTGCTAAAGAAGGCTTATGCTGAAGAAGGTGGAGATGACATTGATTTTGCCCGTCGTCAGCTTAGCTCAGATGAATCTCTCTCCTTTGGGGTATGAACTTGCTTTCTATTTGCGTTTCTTTGCTTGTGGATCGCATTCTTTTTTCATGCCAGTAGTCCTCGTCAACTAGTGTCTGTTCAGTGAGTTTCCTTGCTACAAATCTATTCATTGATGTAGTAACTAACTTGAACTCTTTTCTCAGTGGAGTAAAACAGATGAAGACTCATCTGGACATCGTTCTTCAGTTTCTGAATTTGGAGATGACAATTTTGCTGTTGGCACTTGGGAGCAAAAAGAAATCATAAGCCGTGATGGACATATGAAGCTCAAGACCCAGGTTTTCTTTGCTTCTATTGACCAGCGAAGTGAGCGTGCAGCAGGGGAAAGTGCATGTACTGCTCTTGTTGCCGTGATAGCTGATTGGTTTCAAAACAATCGTGACTTGATGCCCATCAAATCCCAGCTTGATAGCCTGATCAGAGATGGATCGCTAGAATGGAGAAACTTGTGCAAGAATGAAATGTATCGGGAACGATTTCCGGACAAGCACTTTGATCTTGAAACGGTTCTTCAAGCCAAGATACGCCCTCTTTCTATGGATCCTGGGAAGTCATTCATTGGGTTTTTCCGTCCAGAATGTATGAAAGAGGGAAAGTTTGATGTTTTTGATGATGCGATGTCCTTTGACGATATCTGGGAACAGATCAGCAGCACAGGATCGCAAGCATGCAATGATGAAACTCAGTTGTACATTGTCAGTTGGAATGACCATTTTTTTGTCCTCAAGGTAGAGCCAGAAGCCTACTACATAATTGATACCCTGGGAGAGAGACTCTATGAGGGTTGCACTCAGGCCTTTATCTTAAAATTTGACCACAGCACTACAATTCTCAAATTGCCGCCACCTGTCCAAACATCTGGCGATAACACAGCTGATCAGCAAAACTCGGTTCCTGTGCAACAAAAAAACGCTGAGCCTGAAAAAATCAAGCCCCAGGAGAATTTGGAAGTGACTGAAGTAGTAAAACTCGATCATGGAGAGCCAACTGAAAGTCATGAGATGGAAGAGGTCCTATGCCAGGGGAAGGAGTCGTGTAAGGAGTATATTAAGAACTTCTTGGCTGCAATTCCTATAAGAGAACTGCAAGACGATTTGAGGAAAGGTCTGTTCGCGTCAACACCTCTTCATCACCGTTTACAGATTGAATTGCACTACACAAAGCTCTTACCATCGCTGGCCATAACTCCAGCAGATCAAATTGTCGAAACAGCACAAACTCTCGCTGCCACCAGCAGCAGCACAGATAGCCTAATGGAGACATGACTCTGTAGTGTGTGGTAAACCTTAATCCTAGCTATTATTGACTTGATTCTGTTGATATGCTTTGTGTCATAATGTGAAGCGGGTTTGACAATGTGAAAATTTTAGTTTTGAGAGCAAAAAGAGCTTGCTCATGTTTTGGACTTGTACAGAGAGATCCTTTGATCTGCGTCTGTGTTGAACTCAAATTTTAGATTGTCTGAAAGAGGTCTCATGTGAGGATCCGAACTTCTACATAATTCTGACTCAGTCCTATTTCCTGGCAACTTTCATGAAATTTTTCTTAATTGTTTTGTCCCTTTTCCTTCCCTGGGTCGCAGTGATTCTATTTTCATAAACTTTTAAAAGCTTTTTTGTGGGATTCTGAACTACATCATGCATCTCTCTCACCAATTGCAGCATTGAGGTTTATGTGAGGAGAACTTTGACCCGGATACACACCCAATAAAAATAAGATCAGAGTGTTTCCGGGGCGCTTTAGCGAATATGTTAAGAGCAATTCAAGGCACTGATTGCACGTATGTTTAAAAAAGTTGGTTTCTCTGGAAGTTGAAAGCTCCTTTATTCATTAGTTCAGCACGGGCCTGGGAACATATGATAGCAGGAAAAAGAGGAATCTTTCTTGAAATCTTTTCATTTGAATGAGATCTAGTCAGCGTGTTGAAAGGAGTGACTGACTAAGAGTCATGGTGTCCCCAGGCTTACTCTATTAGATGGTCCCCAGGAGCACAAAGTCATGAGTTTGTGCCCATGGTGGTTCCACATGGCTGTAATGCATGACCAGCGAACGATATTTCATGTGGACTGTGGACCCGAACTTGAAAAGCTTTGTAGCGTAAAGAGAGGGCATGATAGGCAGGAGGATGGACCTTGCCGGCTTCTGATTTCGAATTTCTCAACTAGAAGTCCTTTTGCCCTGGTTTCTTGCAGTTAACCCGGCCCTTTCGACTCTCGAAAGCTCGGTATCAGTCTGACCCGGGTTCACTCCTTCCATCTGGTATAGCCTTATTAGATCCCTTCTCAGAAACTGCTCTCTAATCGAGCAGAAACCCTTCGATGGAAGCTGCAAAGGGTTTTTGATCAATGGCCAGAATATGGGACCCTGCGATTCGTCTTATGATAAACCACAGCAAGTGACGAGTTCGCACAGCTCTAGCTTATGATAGGGGTGGCTCCTCATTCCCTTGCCTCGTTAGGTAGAAATTGTCCAAAAAATCATAACTAATTCAGTCATAAACCTTTTAACTTTGCCAATTGAGTTCTAAATATTTTCACTTATTGTCGATTCAGTCTATTCGACCAATTTTTGGCTGGAAAATGCTAACGTAGACGCCGACGGTGCCACGTAGGACTACCGGTGCTTGACATGGACAATTTTTAATAATATTTTAATATTATTTTGATTTATTATTATTATTATTATTATTATTATTATTATTATTATTATTATTATTATTATTATTATTATTTTCTGTTTTTTCCTTTTCTTTTTTGCTTTTTTCTTGGCATTTTCCGGTGGCCAGCCACCGGCCACAACTAGCTGGCTAGCCTCACCCACCACAGGTGAGGCCCAGCCGGGCGAGGAGGAGCCCCAGCGAGGGGAGCCCTTGCCCAGGCGCGGCCCGGCAAGGGTTGCCTGGGCGAGGTCGACCCTCCCCTAGGCCAGGGCGGCCTCATTGGGCGTCAGCCGGGCGACAGCGAGGGGAGCCCTCGCCGAGGCTCACCCTCGCCCAAGCGAGCGTCGGCCTCACCCAGACTAGATCTAGCGAGGCCGGCCCTCGCCCCTGGCCGCGTGGGCGTCGGCCACCGGCCACAGGCTAACGCTCGGCTGTGGGCGCCAGGGAGCTGCCCCCACCGTCGATGTGGATCTCACTTAGCTTCACCTAGACGTTGAGGAACTCCTTGGCCTTCACCCCGCGGAGCTTGCGGATCCGGTGGGGTTTGACATAGGCCGACACGACGGTGTCGTAAGAGACAACCACATTGTTGGCCACCTTCTGCTCCGCCTTCTTGCGGTGCTTGAGCCACACCAGCCCCACGCCCTTGTCATAGCCGTACTCCTCGATCTCCTGGGATGCTGTGACGAGACCGTTGGGGAGGTCGATCTCCACCAGTAGGAGGTTCAGCTTCTCGTGGCAGATCTCGTCACCGTGGTAGACCTCAGCCTTGGTCTTCATCTCATCCGTGACGAGAGCCATCCTCGAGGAAGAAGAAGATGGAGATGACGGAGATGGCGGAGGTGGAAAAGGAGGTCGAGATGAGGTGGGGGGAAAGGGCTCCCCTCGTCGGGGCTCCTCACCCGGCCAGGCCTCCCCTGTGGCAGGCGAGGCCAGCTGGCTAGCTGTGGCTGGTGGCCGGCCATCGGAAAAGACCAAGAGAAAAGCCAAAACGAAAAAAAAAAAAAAAAAATGGAAAAGAAAAATATTAAAATATTATTAAAAATTGTCAATGTCAGCGTCGGTAATCCTACATGGCACCGCTGACATCCACGTTAGCATTTTCCGGCAAAAATTGGCCCGATGGACTGAATCGGCAAAAAGTTAAAAGGTTTAGGACTCAATTAGCAAAGTTAAAAGGTTTAGGATAAAATTGACAAAAGTGCAATAGGTTTAGGATTTTTGGATAATTTTCTCCCTCGTTAGGGCAATGCGAGCTGTCATTCAGGCTGTGGACAATTAGAATTAAAATGATGATTTTGCGTAGTGACATTAATTTCAAACATTCTGATGTAAAAAAAAAAAAGTGAGACCTTAGTGTGGATGCCACCATATATGTGCCTAGAACAGCAGTGTGGACGCATTTGTGTTTTGCGACATGTCTGATCCGCTGATTGCGGTGTTGAATTACTTATTTAGTTGACGATACGATTACTCAGTAGCGAGGCAGACTCACTTACGCTTTAACAAATTTAAGTATTTTGAGTTTTACACTTCAAGATATCATAGTACCTAATGAAAGCTTTTTATTTGTTTGCCTAATTTTTTAAATTATGGTGGATGTAATTTTGTTATGTGTATGTTTTATGGAGTTAGGTTTTGCGCTTGTTTAACAAGAATCATCTTTGTAAATTTGGATAAGTATATTGTTATTCTAAAACTTGTCATGAAAGTATAATTAAGTTCTAAAACATTCAAAAAATACAATTAAGGGGAAAAGTACCAAAAAAGTCATAAACCTATTGCATTAGTACCAATTCAGTTCTAAACTTTTCAATTGGACCAATTCAGTCCTAAACATTTTAATATTGGTACCAATTCAGTCCATTCGGCTAATGGACGCCGGCCGGCGCTGACGTGGACGCCGGCCGGTGGCCAAACGCTGACGTGGCAATTTTTATGATTTTTTCGAATTTTTTTATGATTTTTTATTAATTTTTTTCTTTTTCTTTTCTTTTTCCTTTTCTTTCATGCTTTCTTCTTCGTGGTTGCCGGCAAGCCTCGGTGAGGCTTGCCGGCCGGCTCGCCAAGCCTCTCCCGAGCCACCGGCGAGGCGGCCGCCGGATCGGGCGAGGCCAACCTCGCCACGGCCGGCGAGGCCATGGCGGCCATCGCCCGGGCGGAGGCGAGGGCTGCGAAGCCCTCGACAGCCGCCGGCGAGGGTCGCGACCCTCGCTCGGCCTCGCCTTGGCCTTGCCGCTGAGTCCCCGGCGCCTCCTCTGCTGTCGACCCCGGAGCTTCTCGACCTCATCACCGCCGCCCTCACCTCCACGAGATCCCACCGAGGCCCCGGTCCCCACCTCCCGCGACTCACGCCGCCGCTCCTCCGCCCGATCTTCGCCTTGAAACCCTAGCCCACCGCCCCAACACCCTCCTCTCCTTCTTCCGAGGCGGCCTCGCCCACGGCCCCGGGCGAGGCCGAGCGAGGGTCGCGACCCTCGTCGGCGGCTAGCGAGGGCTTCGCGGCCCTCGCCTCCGCCCTGGCGATGGCCGCCATGGCCTCGCCAGCCGCGGGCGGGGCTGGCCTCGCCCAGATCCAGGCGAAGCCGCCTCGTCGGTGGCTTGGGAGAGGCCAGGCGAGGGCCGCGATCCTTGCCGGCGGCAGGCGAGCCTCACTGGAGGCTCACCGGCAACCGCAAAGAAGAAAGCAGAAAAAAAATAAAAATTAATAAAAAAATTCGAAAAAATCATAAAAAAATCATAAAAATTGCCACGTCAGCGTCCGGTCACCGGCCGACGTCCACGTTAGCGCCGGCCGGCCAAAATTGGCCGGATGGACTGAATTGGTACCAATATTAAAAGGTTTAGGACTGAATTGGTCTAATTAAAAAGTTTATGACTGAATTGGTACCGATGCAATAGGTTTAGGACTTTTTTGGTACTTTTCCCTACAATTAAGTTATAAGACTTATCACAAAAGTTCAATTGAGTTATCAAACTTTAAAAAAATACAATCAAGCCATAAAACTTGTTAAGTTGGTGTAATCAAATCATCTATTAACTCCATCTAACCTGACAAAAAGAAAGTACTAATAAGTTTTAGGACTTTATTGCACCAATTTAATAAGTTTTAGAACTTGATTGCAACTTAACAAGTTTTAGAATTTGATTGCATTTTTTTAAAGTTTTACGACTTGACTGCACTTTTGCAATAAGTTTTAGGACTTGATTGCATTTTTTAAAAGTGTAGGACTTAACTGTATTTCCATAACAAGTTTTAGGACTTTCGGTATACTTGTCCCTTATAATTTTGAGGATCTAAGAATATACTCTGGTTTATTTGTGATAATTTATGGTTAGTTGATATGTTTGATATCGATTTTTGGACTCAGGACGTTACACAAAAAGTCAATTTTTAAACATGTGGTATTGGCTACCTTGATTATAACAAACCGAAATTGTGAGTGATAAAATCGTAATAAGGGAAAAAAAAAACATAAACAGACATCGCAAATCAATTTGACATCAAAAATGGTCATGGCAAGTTCAATATATGCTTGAAAATACAACAAGAACATTGATTATGTGTTTAATTTCAATCAAACTACGAATTACTCTTGAGCTCAAAAAAATTCGTATGGCGCGGTTAGAACCCTTGAAAATTGAACATCCAATTTGGATTTGGATTCCGAATGTCTGCTTGTTAAATATCCTACTAAGGAAAGTTTGACATCTTCAAAGCATTGCCTTTCCCGTGTAATGTGTAACTTGTGCATTGAAAATAGAAAAGATTTCCTCATAAAACATGATTAATAAGTACCCTTATGATGAAGCACGATTTGATGGCCGTGACACGATGATCTATGGACCTTGGCTCAGAGCAGAGATTAAACAATTTAGCCCTTACTGGGATGCTTTTTATCACCCTAAAGTACCAGTCGAGCCAATGGAAGAGACACTACTTGAAACTCCACCTCAAATGCAGCCTGCCCTCCCAGCTCTCCCTCCTATCCCTGCAACAGAGGATGCTACTTCGATCCCTGTTATACCTAAAGGGACTTCCAAGCACCTGAATCCTGTAACTCCAATTGCTATCACTACGGATTTAGTACCTGCAGCAGCAAAGATGAAAAACACTCAGGCCCTTCCAGTGGATAAGCAACAACAGAAGAGATCTAAGATTCCTCGCCCCATGCCACTTGGAGGTTCCAGTAAGAAAACGAAAAGATTTTCACCCTATGACATTAAACTTCCATCCTCTACAGCTTTTGATGAGTCCCTCCTTATGGATACTCCGGTTTTGGAGGCAGATATCCCTGATCTTTGGGCTTTAGCGGCTGGCCCTCAACAGCCACCGTGTTCCCAAAGAAACTCCTAAGTTGGAATTGTCAGGGGTTGGGCAATCCCCTGACAATTCAAGCATTAAATGCGATGTTAGCCTGTGACAAGCCCGATATCGTGTTTTTAATGGAAACAAAGAATGATCAACATTTTGTGACTAGGTTACAGCGTAAGTTTAAATTTACTCACTCTTTTGTGAAGGACCCAGTTGGCTTTAAGGGTGGTCTTACTCTGTTTTGGAATGATAACTTTGAAGTTACTATTGTACATTCGGATGCTCAGTTTGTTGATTTCATCGCCCTTGATCCTAGGACAACAGCCTCCATGCATATCACTTGCCTGCACGCACCTCCAACATATCAGCTCCGTCAGGAATTCTGGGATACCATAAGAGTCATCCATGCTGCAAATCATTTACCTTGGCTGTGTATAGGTGATTTCAATGCCTTCCTTTCTCCCTGGGAGAAAATGGGCAAGAGACCTGCAATCACTTCGCGCATGACCTCCTTTCGGAATATAATCAATGACTGTGCCTTACTAGAACTACAAAGTAAAGGATGCAAATTTACCTGGTCAAATAATCGCGAAGGGGATGCTCTAGTAAAGGAGAAGCTCGATCGTGTGTTTTGTTCACTGGAATGGCTGATGTCTTACCCTTCTGCAGAAGTATTTGCCCTACCACCTGTTGGCTCGGATCATTGTCCTCTATTGCTGCAAGCTCGTCCACCATCTGTCAAGCGTGCAAAGATTTTTCAATATGAAGCATTCTGGAATCAAGATAAAGAGTGTCACGACATGGTTAAACAGGCATGGGAAAACAGTAGTACCTCATTGATTTCCAAATTACAGGCAGTTGCTACTCGATTAACAAGCTGGAGCAGAGCACGTTTCAGCAATTGTCATCAACGAATCTCTCACTTGCAATCTCAACTGCAGACAATTATAAATCGAACATCCTATCAAGAAGGGGATAAGGAGCAAGCCAATGCTATTAGATGTGAAATTCAGAAACTATGGACTCAAGACGAACAATTCTAGGCTATGCGTTCTCGAATTCAATGGTTGAAGTGGGGAGATCATAATTCAAAGTTTTTTCATGCCTACACTATGCAAAGAAGACAACGTAATAGAATTACTATGCTCGTGGATACTCACCAACAATGGATCAGAGAACCAGAACAGCTCAAAGAACTAACACAGGGATTCTTCTCTCAGCTATACCGATCTGTGGGCTACCGGGATTTTTGTCCTTTCTTAGAGCAATGTCCACGAGTGGTAACACCTGAAATGAATAACCACTTGATGAGTAGGGTAACAGAAGAGGAGATTTACCAAGCTACCTTCCAGTTGGGAGCTTCGAAGGCTCCTGGACCTGATGGTCTTCATGGTCTCTTCTATCGGCATCACTAGAATGTTATCAAAACAACCGTTATTCAAACAGTTCAAGAGTTCTTTACCACAGGTTGTATGCCTCCTAAACTAAACAGAACAATCATTGCCCTAGTCCCTAAAGTTCAGCGTCCAGAAAGTATTGAACAGTACCGACCCATAAGTCTTTGCAACTTCGCTTACAAGATCATTTCAAAAATTATGGCCAACAGACTTAAACCTTGGCTGTCTATTTTGATTTCCAAAGAGCAAGCAGCTTTTATTAGTGACAGACAGATACAGGACAATATTATGGTGGTTCAAGAAGTCACGCATCAATTTAAAGTGCGAGCATGCAAGAAACGCTTCAACCTTATTCTCAAAACAGACATGCAGAAAGCCTACGATAGGGTTGAATGGGACTTTTTGGACGCCTATTTGAAGCATTTGGGCTTTAATGACAGTTGGGTTACTCGGGTAATGGCTTGTGTTACTACAGTCTCTTTCAGTATTCGTTTTAATGGTGAACAACTCCCTTACTTTAAGCCTACTAGAGGGCTGCCAAGGTGATCCCCTCTCTCCATATCTCTTCATTTTACTTGCCAATGCCCTATCCACTACTCTCACTCAAGCTATGGCCATGGGTCATATAAAGGGGATTCAATTTAATTGAGACTGTCCTAAGTTATCTCACCTATTTTTTGCTGATGATTCAGTATTTTTCCTTAGAGCCACACTTTCTAAATGCCATAACCTTGCCAATCTCCTAAACCAATATTGTTCCGCTACATGCCAGCTCATTAATAGAAACAAATCCAGTGTGTTCTTTAGCAAACACTGTCCTATTTCTTTACAACATAATCTAGCACAAGAACTCAGAGTCCCTATTATCAGTAAGTATGGTAAGTACCTGGGCATTCCCTCGGATTGGGGCCGTTCCAAAAGGGAGATGTTCTCCTGGATCCTGGCAAGAGTAAATGCTAAGTTAGCAGGTTGGCAGGAACAATTTTTATCGAAAAGTGGCAAGGAAATCTTACTGAAATCAGTAATTCAGGCCTTACCGCAGTATGCCATGTCTATCTTCAAGCTTCCGCTGTCTCTCTACAGATTGATAGAAAGAAAGATCTCAACATTCTGGTGGAGTAAACATAACAGTCAATCCGGAATTCACTGGAAAAATTGGTCTGAATTAAAGCTTTCAAAAGCTTCAGGGGAGATGGGATTTAGAGATTTAATTAATTTCAACAAAGCTATGCTTGGAAAGCAAGCTTGGCATCTCTTTCAATAACCTCAAGCTATCTGGAGTCAGCTCTTTGAGGGTTTATATTTTAGATATTCCTCTTTTCAAACTGCTCCCTCAGGACATCGTCCTTCTTGGGGGTGGCAGAGTTTATTGAAAGGTCGTGAAGCAATTACTCCTAAACTACGTTGGTTAGTCAGGGATGGATCGCAGATACACATCAGAGAAGATAATTGGTTACCAATAGGTTCGATAGGAGGCTTACCAGAGGAGGGAGAACCTGAACTAGTTGCTGATCTCATTGATTTACAGCACTCTGAATGGAAGTCCTCCCTTGTTACTGCATTCTTCGATGTCCAGGTCAGTGCAGTAATCCTCAATACTCCTATCAATCCGTCTCTCCTTCATGATCAACTTGTTTGGACAGAACACCTTCTGGTACCTACACAGTGAAAAGTTGTTATCATTATCTCTCTTTACAATATCAGCAACCAATACATAAACCCTCATCCTCTTATACTAACCCGCCCCTGTTATGGAGAAAAATTTGGCATATGTGTACAGCTCCAAAGCTTAGGGTTTTTCTCTGGTTAGCTTGCAAAAATGCAATTGCTACAAAACACAATCTCTATCAACGCCATATCATCCCCATATCATCCCGCATCCCTACTGTTCTCTATGCAATAATTCTGTTCCAGAATCAATAGAGCATCTGTTTTTCTTCTTCCCTTGGACTAACGACATTTGGAATCATGAAGCAATTAGAGTCAACATATCACCTACCTCAGTTAGCCGATTCGATGCCTGGATTGTCGATAGAGCTTCCCTCCCACAAGCGTCTCCAGAGTTTGAAGTGATCGCTCATATTCTGTGGGAGATCTGGCGCCAACGAAATAATGCTATTTCTCGTCAGATCCCACTGGATCCTCTCCAAGTCGTCAATGATGCCCTTACCCAAAGCACCGTCTTCAAGGTTTTACAGCCCTCGCCACAGAAGATTAAAAACAAATTGGTCAGTTTAGAACAAGGATGGAAACCACCTGCGGAGGGATATATAAAGTGTAATATTGATGGGGCTTTTCGCAAAGAATCGGAGAAAGGATCAATCGCTTGTATTTACAGAGATAGTAAAGGTATTTTAACGGATGTGCTTACCAGATCCGTGCCTGCCCAATCGGCATTCCAAGCCGAGATCTATGCCCTCATATCCGCTCTTCAACGGCTGATCCAGCAGGGTCTCCATCTTCAGCTCTTTGTGATCGAATCTGATTGTTTAAAGTTGGTGGAGATAGTTCGGACGAAACAGCAGCCACCATGGATGGAACGCCATCTCTTCGCGATTCTCAGCGATCTTCTTCAGCAATGCCCTAATCTCTCGCTTCAACATGTTCGGTGTCAGGCAAACCTAGCAGTTGACTGGGCCGCTAAAGCCCACAGGGATCAAGGCCCACCTACAAACTGGCTTCTCTTCCCTCCTATTTTCCTAAATATTCTCTCTTCGGACGCTTCGGCACTTGCTTGTACTGATCTCTAATATAATATAAGTTATCTTTCGACCAAAAAAAAAAAAAAAAGTGTTTGGGGCATCTGCTAAACAGAGCTTTTTGCATTTTAATTTGTCTAATCACATCGCAACACCAAATCACACATTCAAGTCGATTGAACCAACAAGTAATTAGATATGTTAAGATACATACGAATTGATTGCAAAATGATTGTTTCTTTCATTTGATGATTATTTAATCAATAAGACCTTTTTTGATGTGTTTGATTTTAATGTTAAAATGTTTCTTTTGTGATTTCTAATAAGATGAATCATGAAAGAATATTTCGTAGATCACTTCAAATAGTTCTAGCGCAAAAATAATCATTCAAAAGTTTCAAAATTAAATTCAAAATTAAATTTACTTCGTCCAATAGTTTTGAAACTTTCACCATCCTTTTACCTGATTTTCGAAGATTGTCAATAGAAAAACATTAAAATCTACTTCAAATAGTCAATTAAAAGGAAGTTAATAGAAGAGGCATGTTATAGGGGGAACAGTTATAAGAATCAATCGTTAAACAAGATTAACTATTGTCAATCTTAAACGGCTTAGGTTGATTTGAGTAGAATCATAATTAGGAGGTAGTTGATGTTCCAGACACTGGCAAGAGAGTCTGAACCACAATAGTTGCAATCACCTCTAGCTGTGGCCATTAATAACTGATCAATGGATTAGTCCAGTTAGGAAATGAACCTAAGAGAACTTGCCCAGTTCTGACCATAATTGAAAAGTTACAAATTTCTTTGTAGAATAACAGGGCAGGCATACGTATACAGGGTGGACGTGCTTATGATTAGCTTTATTTAAACAGTTTATTCATTATCAATCTCAAACGGCTTGGAAGAAAATCTTATATCTCAAGAGGATGTTCCGAAATGCCTTCTATTGGAGGATTGGGGATGGCCGCTCAACTTCACTTTGGTTTGATAATTGGCACCCTTGGGCTCTTCTAAACATAATCTTTTCGGATTCACTTATCTATAGCTTCGGGCTTTCTAGGCAGGCAACAGTGGCAGATCTTTTTTCTGATGCTAAGTAGCCTCTCAAGACGGTACTGGAGTCGTGGAAGCACCCCCTCCCAAGCCTTTCTTAGGTCTCGGACTGCTTTTATTGGAGTGAGAATTCGTCGGGCCAGTTCACGGTTGCAACGGCTTGGGAGACCATTAGGCGGAAGAGGACTCCAATCTTTTGTCATATGTTAGTCTAGAACAATGCAATCACGCCACGATATCAAGTAAACCTTTGGCTTATAACCAAGCGCAGACTTCCCACCCAAGCCCTTCTCTTGTCTTATGGTAGAATTGAGAGTTGATTCTGCGCTTTTTGCAATGATATGCCTGATTCTATTGACCATCTATTTTTTAGTTGTCGTGTCACGGCCGGTGTTGCTTTCTTTTGGGCAGCCAGATGCAATCTACCCTAGCATAACAAGTCTTGGGAGGAGAATCTTCGTTGGGCCACCACCTTGCTATTGGGCAAAGATTTCTATAAATGCTTTGCCCGCTTTTCCTTTGGTGCTCTATGTCATATTATTTGGAACAATAGGAACAACATTCTTTTTAGAGAACAACCACTTGCCGTTCCGGCTATGAAAAACCATATTTTTAAAGTGGTTAGAAGCAACCACTGGGGGTTCGCCCCAGTGGCCACCCTTCCAACGTGGAAGGGGGAGGTGAGGAGTTCAAATCTCCACCTTCTCAGGGGGGATGAGGGGTATGGACGCGTAAGTTTCGAGAGTGGGTTGCGACTTTCACGCCTTGCAAGAGGCAGGGCACAAGTCTCATACCCTGCAAGAGGCAGGACACAAATCTGCGAGTGAGTGTAGAATAGATATAGAGTAGGACTGACAAAAAAAAAAAAAAAGTGGTTAGAAGCATTTCCCTAAAGCATTTTTCAGTTATAATTTACCAAATAGTCTTACATTTCTTAAAAGCTCTTTGGGCTAAAAGCCTTTGTATTTAGCTAAAGGCTTTTCCCAAATGTTGAACCAAACGGGGCTAGAGATAAGGCTATCACATTCAGGAACGTTGACGATAATTTCAATAATAGAAAGTTGCAGTGGAGCTAGGGCATTAACCCGATTATCTTCTCTAGGGACCCTTAATCGCATTCTCCAGTTCAGCCGACGCTTGTAATTTGCTGTGGAAGTTGTGGAGCCTCTCTCCTCCTTGGCTGAGGTTTCTTTTGTATTTGGTTGCCGGTTGTTCATGCCGTGCTAGTTTCTTGTTGTTTTTGCTCTTGTTGTAGTTTGGTTGCTGTGTGTTATGGATTTTACATCTCGGCATCCTTCCACTCATAATGATCTTATTATTTTGAGTGTAAATTTTGATAAGTTGATCTTTTGTATAGTTGGTCATTGCTCATTATATTTATTATCTTTACCAAAAAAAAAAAAAAAAAAAAAAAAAATCTCAAACGGCTTAGGTTGATTTGAGTAGACAGACAACTAGGAGGAATTTGATGTCCTAGACACCGGCAAGGGAGTCGAACCACAATGGTTGCAATTTCCTCAGGCTCTGGCCTCTAATAACCAGTCAATGCATTAGTCCATGGAGTAGTCCCGCCAGGAATTGGGCCTAGAAGAACTTGCCCAAGTCTTGCAAAATAAGAAGTTGCAAATTCTTTGTAAGAATAATAGGGCACACATACAGGGTCGATGGGCTTACGATTGGGACTACATTGACAAAAATTGTGAAACCGTTTCATGTGCTAGTTGAGAAACATCGACTGAATTTATATATCCTTAATAATTCCGGTCTATACCCTCTCTGCCTTGGAGCACTGAACCGTGTTTATAGTCCCTTGTACTCAGCTTGCAAATGCTCCTGGTGGAATGCAACCCGTGTACTTTCAAAGCCGGCATGACATGTGTGCTCTTTAATCAAGAGGCCTTGCGGATTAATCATAGATCTCGAACCAAGAGCACTCCTAGATTCATCCACTATAAGCTAGAGCAATCTCTATGTTTAATACACATTCTGTTTAAGACATCAGGAAAGTCCTCGTTCTAAAGTAGACAGAGAGATGAATTAAGATGGTTGGGCGGAGGCTCTACAAATTCTCTTTTCAAACAGCTCATAGATTTCCACAGCAGTATTTTCTAACCTTAGAGATCCAACTCCGAAGCACCCCTAATCCCCTTTCTGGAGTCAGGCATCAGTTCAATGGCATAAGACAATGCCTTCGTGGTCTATGCCATCAGTCCAAGCACATGGGGAGCAACATTTCAGTGATTTATAGGAGGTTGTGGAGTGGAAAGAAAAACCCATGTATTATCCAACCCATACGTCCCAGAATTAGTTACCGTAATCGAACAGGTATTTGTGTCATAGAACTAATAATGCTTTAAATATAACTTTTACACAACAATGACAGGAATAATAAGAGAGACAGACAGTCAGCATAGCCTGACTGCAATCTAGACAGGATTTTAAACCTTCAACAATCACAATGCCAACTTATTGAACTCTATGCACAAAATATAAGCGTATTGTATTTCCAGGGACCAAGTAAATACTTACACAATTTCATCACTAGAAGATAGAAGTATCCACTCACACAATTCAAGGGACTCATCTTTGACCAACTAGCACAGATGAGATGCACACTTCATAGTCCACAACTATCCTTAAATCTCTGCCACAGATGAGCCAATCCCAATGTCGAAATTAAAGCCAATGCATGTAAGCTCTCGCTTGTCTCCATCGTACATCTTCATCTTCAGGGAATATGAACCCTGCATGCCAAACATGATTATCATAATATGTGAAATCCATGACACAATATTCCAGAAATATCCAGAACCAGAAAAAAGTCATGCTAGAAGGATAAACTAAGAATTTGCACAAACAGAACACACCTCCAGGACAGTGCCAGCAAGGACAACAAGCAGGAGACAAGGTTGGACAAAAAGAACAAAGAGAAGAAGAAGAAGATAGCCTTAAATAAAGGAATAGTACAACATCAACTTAGAAGTCATATGCCGTTCAAGTCATGTCATGGTTTGGAGCAGTTGATATGACATTCTACTATATTGCAGAGGAAAAACCCAACATCGTAGCACCAAAACTGCAATAATCTATGATTTCATAAGGTTTTACCTATTTTTAAGATAATCAAGTTGTAAGTCAGGGGCATAGAATAAGTTACACCAGCTATATTGACACTTTCGACAACATCACCATACTTCAAGAATTAAATTACAAGAGAAACCATCAAACAATTTCAGTGAATATCTTTGCCAAGATTCACTTGCACGAGGACCCAGAAGTATTATCAAACTGAACATACAAAAGTTGGAAGAATATACTATCCAGATATGAGAAGAACGGAAAATATCAATGCATCAATGATACTGTCTGATCAAATGGCAACACTGCACCGTATATGTTAGTCTAACATTGACTAAGGTTCTTTGAACAGAAGAAAACCACTTTAAAAATCCTGGCAAGAACAAACCACCACAGGCTGTCAATAAGAAAGTTCTGGAGATGAGCAGCTGGAGTAGCTACAGGATATTGTTTCCTTACCACAGAGAATTCTTGCAATCAAAGATTTCTACCAGAATTCTAATCATGGAGTACCACTCGAAAGTAGTAAGATAAAAAAAAAAAAAACTAAAAACGGAGCTTCATTGGACGAAAAAGAAAAGGTGTGTTAAGGGAACAGTATAAAACTAAGCAAGGAGAACTTGTAAATAGTGATAGCAATGTTGCACAAACTGAGAAGTTCTTAATCTCATTTCCACCTCTTTACGTCAAATAACCAAGCAACACTTCAACAAAAATGAGACAATGTAATATGAAAAAAACATATCAAGCGAGCTGGATTGAGATCATTAGCTATTGCACATCAGAGCAAGATTTGCAATTACGCCCCTCTTCTACATTATAATGCAAAACAGTCGTAAAGCACGCAAATAAAGTTTCTGGGATTTAAATCTCATGAAAATCATCAAAGTGTAAGCTTACTGGTGGAGTGTATCCTGGCAGGACTTGAGAATGAGCAACCACAAAATCCCCCATCGTTACGGGGCAAGAAGTCTCAGAGCAAAGGTCATGGGTCTCGGTGTGAATGTGCCACCCAAAGTATGAAACATCAATAACCAGTTTCCCTCCAGGGATTGCTAAACCTGCAAAGACAACCCCCAAGCAACGGTAACACAGAGCACAACATGCATGTTGCCCAACATATATCTCGACAAAGTATCAAATTTCCCAACTTTTTCTTTTGGGTCAGAATCAAATCTCCTAACTTGACCGTGCCTTATTTGAAACAAGGGGTATTGACACCATGGACAAAGGAAAGTGAACAGGAAACAAGAAACTACCCGTTGATGCAGAGATGCTGAACGTGGCCGTCTTGCCTCTCACAACCGGATAAGGCGAAATCTCAACCCCTGTCACCTTCACATCATATTCAGTGTTCTTATCTGCATCACACACAACAAACCCCATTACCCAAAAGGGGGAAAAAATCAACCCTATTGAGCATATATGCACACTTCACCGCTTGCAACACCAAACATCTAAGCCACCGCAAACTACCATATCTCTTAAATTAATTTACGCAACAAATCAAGCACCGAAATTTATGAAACCACGACCAAGTCCTCATCGCAGGAAATCATCAAAATTCTTTCGAACCCATCAGGGAAACTGACCGCAGTAGCTGACTTCGGTGGTGGTGGCCCGAGCCAGGGACGCGATCGCGCAGAGCGCCAGCACGATCAGCTCCGACTTCGCCATTTTCGCGCACCCACTTCGCTTCTCCGGTCTGCCGAAGCAAAATTATCAACAGAATCTCAGAAATTTCAGATATTGCAGAGAACACAGACCCAATTCGAACGAATACGATTTGATAATCGGATCGCGAGAGATTCTTTCACCAACCTGCGGATTGGGATTCTGCTCGAGCAAATTGCCCGTCGGAATCGAACGAGGCTGTTGTCTGAATCGAGGAACAGGATCGGAAGTCGTCGGTTCTTGCCGTGATCCTTTTTCGGTTTTATTCTCCGTCGCAGTATTATCTGACTTCAGGAATTTTTCTTTTTTGTTTTTGGCTTGACATGAGAGCTTTCGAAATTATATTGCAAATGAGTCCTCCGACTTCCCTGTATTTGCATTTTTCATCCGACCACTTCTATTCTATGCTTCCTTGCGGTTGAATTATATGATCCATTGGACCGAGCAGGTCTTTAAAAGACTCACGGGAGGATACAAACGGAAAAATGAAGGAAAAACTACCCTGGGTTAGAGACTCCATATTATCCTTTTATTTCTTCTCTGTCATGAAGACAAAGATAGATAAGGAATTAAGAGATCTCACGATGGTGAATATAGATACTATGCCACGATTTTGATTCTGGATTATTACCGGATAGACATATATCGTAACTTCCCGTGCTTGGAGTAAATGATGGTTAAATGCTCACAGCTACATTAACAGCACTGTTCTCAACCACTGGTTAACCAAGTTCCCCCTGTTGAGGACAATGCCGTATTTATTTCACCTAATGTAGAATGTCACGAGATTATCGCATGTGGATATTTCTTGAATTTTTGCAGCTAATATTATGTTAGGCTGTCAGTGAGACTACGCAAGAATCTTGCCGGAGTTGAGTTCTCCCCGGTGAGAAGGAATTGATGGTGGGTGGGAGCCTCTCAAACATCTTGTTGATTTAATAATCTCGTTTACATAGGATGTTTCGATTTTATCCAGGATTTAGATATTTATCTTTGCCTAAATTCACTTGTTTTAGGCCTATTTTCCCAGGTGAACTCTCACTTTAGGTCCCGTAAATATCGGACTCACAAACAATTGTTTTATTAGCTTCGATGAAGTATAAATACTAATCATCGAGTTTGGCGTTTAATTCTCTTTTTCTCTATCTCTTTAGTTCCTCCTTCCTCTTCCTTCTATTTGATTTTCCTGCCCAGATTACCGTTCTAAACCTATCTTTCCACGTGCCTCCATTCATCATTATTACAGATGTCAGAACTAAATCAAAAATTGAACCAGAACCCAACCAATTTTTCATCATTTTCGATTTGAATAATGAATTTTTTATTATTATTTTATTTCGTTCGGGTAGTTTTGGTTTGGTTCAGAACTGAACTATAGTCCATTCTCTTAATATTACAATATTTACACGATTCCTCTTTTTTGTCACTAAACCTCTTGTTAATATTACAAATAAGAAAATAAATAAATGAAAACTGAGGAGTTACCGTTTGATTTTAAGATAATTCATACTCAAATAGTTTAGTTCGGATTTCATGAAAACTTGAACCAAGCTGTTAATATCATTCATTGTACCAAATGACAAACATTACAACTATAAATATGAGAGACACATAAATAAAAGGTTCACTGTGGAACGACTTAAAAGGAGGAATGGAGAATAGATCTCAAGACCTTTAGCTAGCTCTGGTTTGTTTTAACGCAAACTCAAACACGAAACTTAGGATAAAGCGATAACCACCGTCAAGAACACAAGTTTGTACGAGGCAATATTGAGGTATATAAGACGATGTTTGAACTGCTCATGTACTAGATACGATGAAGCCCTAAGCGCAAGCCTCAACATATTAAATAGGTTAGGTGTCAAATTTTAAATATGTGACTTTGAATACAAGGATAGACTTAAGTGCAATGTCATTTACTAGGAACATTTTGAACTATGAAGAGACAATGCGGATTACATTTCATATCTCAACAACTCTCCCAAGGGCATCGTCAGGAAAGTTGACAGAAAAAGAATGAATTACTAGGATTGATTAGGTGCTTATTATTATTTAATTTAAATAGTGCTTGAACTGAAATGCTTGAGACTTGATAAACATTTCTAGGAAGTTTGAGACTGACAGATGAGCTACCTCATAACTAACAAAATTTGGGTTGACCAACATAAAAAAGGACACTAACCGATAAGTCATTGACTTGTTCTTTACTGCTCGGTAGATGGTTGGGAATATCTAACATTGTAAAAAATCTTAATCTTTTTAGGTTAAAAATATTTTCCTAAAATTGATTATTTGTATTGATTGAAATAATAAGTCAATAAAAAATATTTTTACTATTGATAATAATTTATGTCTAAACACATTTTTAGACGATGGAATTATTTTTTTTTTCTCATACGATATGGCACTGTTTTTTAGAATCTTTTAATTATTTATTTTTCATAATTGACTCGGCTCACTATTTCGTTGGAAATAAAGATGTATATGTGGACGCTAGGTAATTAACTGAAGATTCATGAGCTGTTTGTACCTCGAAATCTGGATCAAATCACTAGTTAATGTCCGCGTTTCTGGTAGTCTCGAATTGAAGGATGCCGACATGTGCTCCCAGCATGTTTCTATGAAGTACAAGTCATAGAAGCAAAGGGTGATGAGACAGATACGTTTGGATGTTTTGTTAATGTTTTTGTTCAAAAATTATTTCAAGACTTGGAATAATTTTTTAACAAAAAACGCATTTGATAACTACATAAAATTCTTGTTCCTAGAATAGAAAAAAAAAAAAAAAACAGAAACACTTTGGTAAACTTATATAATTTTTTTGTTTCTCTTTTAATTTTTTAATACTTAATATTTTATTTTATTTTTTCTTTTTTTTTTTAATTTTATTTTTCTTCCTTTTGGCCGATCGTTGGCCTCGGCCATGGTCAGCGATTGGCCAACAAGGGCCGGCGGCCTCGCCCAGCCACGGTGAGGCTCGCTGGCCCCTGGCGAGGTCGAGGTTGAGTTCACCCAGATATGGCGAGGCCGAGCTTGCCTAGCCACCAGCGAGGCTGAGAGCTTGCCCAGCCAAGGCGAGGTCGAGCCTCGCTGGGGGCTGGCGACGCTCTAACAAGATTGCCGGCCCTCGACGGAAAAAATAGGAGAGAGAAAAATTGTTTCTCGGAAGTGTTTTCGGAACAAGAAACAAATTTTTCTTGTTTCTTATTTATGTTCCAAATTTGTTTCCGGGAAAAAAATGTAAACAAAACGTTCCAAAGAAAACAACAATTTGTTTCTTGTTCCTCGTTTAAAACAAAAATGAAGAAACGTTTTTCTCCTCTCTCTCTTCTTCTTATCTTCTTCTTCTTTTCTTCTTCTTTTTTTCTTCTTTTTTCTTTTGCCGGTCGTCGGCCTCGACCATGGCTTCGAGGGCCGGCGACGCCCTTTTTTGTTCTCCGGAATAAAAGAAAGGAAATTTGTAAAAAAAGAATAAAATTTACCAAACGTTTTTTATTCCCTAACAAACGTCCGGGAACAAAAATAAAAACCAAACAAATAGCCCCCTAGTCTCCTCAGTGACACCGATTCGACATATCCCAAGTCTCAAACTCAGTAATATTGGGTTGGTCACATCCATGGGTTGTTATAGTGACAGATGAGAGGTCCTGCTGCCCTGAACTATGCTAGCATAGGTGAGACGCAATTGTGCCAGCGGCGCTTGCTGATGTGGTTGTCTTAAGCGGTATTTTCGATCCAAATTGAATATTTTGAATCTCAAGTTACTCATGTTTATGAATTGCTATATATTAATCAAAGAAAAATCTCATGTGACTTTAAATTAACATGATAAGCTCTGATGAGTTTGCATACAAATGAAATGTAAATCTAGTAGTTTTATTTCATGTTAAACTCGTATACGAGTCAAATTGCCATTACAAGTACTGAGTTCTAATGCAAAAACGGAAACTCTTATAAGTGTGAGCTAACATTAATCGCATAATATTAGAGTTTGTGAAAAGTAAGTCCAAACACAATTACATGATCTCATTATATTATATTGGGCGTAGCGCATATTGATTACGGTAATAATGTGGTTGGGTAGTTAGGGTAGGCTAGTATTAATAGTGACCCATGATGGACGAAATGGTTACAACAAACACTAGTTAAGCTATGGTCCTCTTTCCTATCCTAAGATTGGAACACTTCAGTTTATCCATCGAAATCATCTAAAGGAGGAGGAAAGGAGGACCTGGCCTAGAAATTTGTACGCTCGTGTTGGGGTTGATCAGTTCAATTGAAAATATCACCAACCATGGCTCGATCAAGTATAAATTTGCAACACAATTTCTAGGTACTCCAAATCTACATTTGGATCTACGGTTGTTAAATTTTAACATGTGGCATCAGAGCCACTTGTACATTGGTTTAGAATTCAATTGATACTTAATCTTGATGAGAATTCATGCATAGTGCTTACGTTGCAATGTCTATTAGCTGATAATTTAGATATGAAATTCAATATTTTTGTGTACTTAACTTTGAAATTGATGTAGGGCTATTTCTAATCACAGCATGTTGAATAAATTTTGTACATTCCATGCCCTAGATCGGCCTTAATATGTGCTGAATTGCATATTAAATCGAGTTATTGCACTCTTAAGCGAAGATCTTCTTACTACAATTCCGCAGCAGAATCTTGTGAACCATCATCGATCGGAGTAGGAAGATCAGCTGTTCCGTCTGTTCATTCGCTTTTGTAATAGGAATTGTAGCAACTATTTTAGAAGGAACAATCCAATGAATATAGACACAACCTGATTTGACTTAGAAGTCTAAATAAAGGGAGATGTTCAAACTTCAGCAACATCGAACTCCAAATGCATAAAATCAACGATCTTACTACCACAAGTAGGACAGTAGAACCTGCCAACTTTTGACCTTTCAAGATACTCAATAAAGAAGCAAGGAGTAGTAGTTCTAGGATCAGCCTTTTTTCTCATATGGGTTACAGTTGTTACTTCAGCAGACAACCCAAAACAAGGAAATAGTTAAGAGAAGGTTTTCTTTCGGTCCAGATTTCACAAGTCGTTTTAGGTATGGATTTGCTAGGGACTTCGCTCAGGGTATACAGAGCAGTCATAAGAGCTTCATCCCATTGATGATCTGGTTGGTTACACCTACTCATCATGCTCCTCACCATATCGATAAGAGTGCAATCCCGCCTTCGGCCGCACGATTTTGTGGATGATTATATGTCATGTTCTTATGGGGCAACAATCTAACATTTTTTCAAGTACTTGGCAAACGGCTTGATTTTCTGCCTGGTTGCATCATGTTTGCCATGGTACTCACCACCATGACCAGCAAAGGCGTGGTAATGATCACAATTGTGGTATGGAAGGTCCCAAAGCTGCCATAAAGAAAGTTATCAAGTGCTTCTTTTGCAACAAGAAAGGACACTAAAGAAAGACTGCTTTGAATCACAAATCTTGGTTAGCTAAAAAGGTAATTCAAAGGGAAAAAGATTAACTTTAGTTTGTTTTGCGTCCAATTTAGGGGACACGTCTTCTGATTCTTACTAAATTGATAGCGGCGATTCTGTCCATGATGCAATCTCACCATGGTTCAAAAGCATAAGGAAACCAGATCAGTCTGACCAAGCTTAAAGTTGTGAATAAATGAGAAGCTACTGACGAGTCAATGTGTTGTTAGGTTGACTTGAGAGTATGGTTTTGACCTTGCTCTGGAAAACACCTTTTACGTTCCTTCTTTTACAAGAAACTTGCTTTTATTCCAGTGTTCGACATGTCTGGTTTTTCATTTGCTTTTTGATGATTTAGCGGACCGTCTTCTAATTCTTAGTGAATTGAATTTTAAAACTTTTAAAAACTGGAATCAAGTTTTAAAACTCGTCAAATTAATATAACTGAGTCATTCTGTTAATTGCGTTTTTTGAAAATTTTAGCACTCGATTGTACTTTCTTGACCAATTTCAAGACTCAATTGTATTTTCGTGAAAAGTTTTAAGACTTTTGATGCACTTATGGCAATCTCATTGTAGGGGTTCAGAAGCATAGAATCATGAAGAAACCAAATCAGTCAGACCAAGCTTAAAGTTGTGAATAATTGAGAAGCTGCTCACGAATTGATAGGTGTCGTTTGGTTGACTTAAGAGTCTGGACTTGAACTTGTTTCAGAAAACACTTTTTTCTTCCTTCTTTTACAAGAAATTTGCTTTCTACTCCAGCGTTGGACAAAATCTGGTTATCATTTGCTTTTGGTGATTGTAGAGTTCAGTCATCTTTGAATTGTACAGTTGTTGGATCTGGTGCTTTATGCAATGGTTTACATCAGCCGTGTTTGGCTTCGAATCATGTTCAAGAACCTTTCTCATTTGAATCTTCTGTCCCGAAAAGATCTTTGTCAAATGAGAAGTCTACTTTGTATAATCCATGATAGAGTTTCTGAACAAAATACCCTTTAGGCTACAGCAACTTGGTGCTGCATCTACATCCATATACCCTAAGAAAATTTGAAGAAAATTACTATCTTTATAGAAGAAGCTCTAGAGATCCAAAAGAATATGAGGCTAATCATACAAGTACAACTGCGGTATAAGCAGGAAAAAAAAACAAGAATAAATATCCCTACATAGAAGAAGAGGAGCATGAGTTCATTTACAGTAGAACCAATTCATCCAAAAACATGATCAATTCAGAATCCTATACCCTTCTTTCATAAGGATCTATGTGTGATTCAATCTCTCCTAATTGCGAGCGGAACCACCTCCGCGAGTGGAGTTGAGAGCGGAGTCGGCAGAGGCGACGTCCTACACACCGGGCACGTAGGGTGCAGGCGCAGCCACGGGTCGATGCACTTCTGGTGAAACAAGTGGCTGCAGTCGGGCAACGCCCGGAGCATGTCGGTGTCCTTGTAATCTGCCAAGCAGACCGAGCAGCAGCTCGCGGTGGAGCCCTTCTTCTCGAGCTTCGCCTCCGAGTAGAGCAGCTTCGGGTAGCCCGTGATGGTGGCCTCGTCGAGGCCCTGCTCCGCGAGGCCCTGCTCCACCACGACCACGACTCGCTCCTGATCGGCGGCAGGGGGTGGCCGGTGCAGGCGCCGAACCCTCCGGCTGGCGAAGGGGGAGGAGGCGGACGCACCCTGGAGGTTCCGCGCGCAGAAGTAGGAGGCCAGCGTTATGGTGGTGATGAGGAGGAGGACCCCGACGGAGACCCCAATGCCGTACCCGAGGCCCCCGATGTTGTGGCCGCCGAGGACTCCGCCTGAGTCGGGGGCGGTCGCGTTCATCTCCTCAAGCAGCCTGTACTCCAATGGCGAATCCCGTGGCGAGATCGGTTTGAGGCGCGTGGGTGTCAGCCATGGCCACGGCACGAAGCAAGGGCTTTACATCGGGGATCAAGGATTCCAAAGTCAATGGTTACAACATGTAGCGATGGAGATTGGCTTGAGAGAGAGAGAGAGAGAGAGAGAGAGCTTTAATTAAGGGAAGATGTATTTGGGCGATGCGTATGAATATAAAAATGTTAAAAAACCTAATCGCTTCGAAAGGAGAACTTGGCTGAATACAAAATGGAAGATCTAGTAAGGGTTTTCTCTCATTACTTTTTTGGTGTGGTGCGTCAACGCATTGAACGTGTCGTTTGCAAAGCCTATTCTATTGCACGAAGTGGGATTAGATGCATCAGAAAAGTTGTGGTGACGTGAATGGTTCTTTGGTGAATTTTTTTTTTTTTTTCAAAATCTGTCATCAGCTCTCCATCCCTGATGTGTCAACTTGGATTGCTTACTTTTAGAATTATGGGGTTTGGATCTCCAAATGGAATCCGTAGGCTGAGTAAAGGCAATCTCCCCCGTCGCTTGCGATTCGAGCCGGCCCCGACAGACAACGTGCCAAGGCCGACCCTAAGTGAGCCTCGCTCTCTACATCCTTCTTTCTATCTCTTCTTGGCTCTTCTTTGCCACAGCCGAGCTCGACGAACAAAGGGTCGAGCCGGACGCCGTGATGGAGTTCAACCAGATCTTGGTTGCGGTTTGGTCAAGCTCGATCAGACTTAGGTTAAACACTCGATGCGCGCCGGAGCTCGACTAATCCGCATTGAGCTCGATGCCGACAAGGTCATGATGTTAACTACTCATCTTTGCTCCACCGGATCTGGGTTTCTGAGCAATGGGTTGGGGGGTTGTTTCAGGTTTAGGATGTTAGTTTTCATTAGGACTGATTTTGAAATGGTGGGAGGGAAGAAGATGCAAGCGAAGTGGTGAATATCCGAACGTCGTTGTAGAATTTCAAAATTGAAGATGAAAGAAAACAAAATAGATGACTTTTGTCTTTCTATATATTCCAATATTCATTGTAATTATCTTTACCAAAAAAAAAAAAATTATTCATTGTAATTATGACAAAATCCCGTGACAAAATCCGAAAAGAAAGTGGGAACGGCTAACCTTCCATCGTCACTCGATGGAAGGGTGGTTACCTACTACTTTAATCAACTCGTTGCAAGTGTGATTGTTTTTTTAAGGTTACGTGCACGACATTACAAGCTCATGCATGGCTGCTTTTGTAGCAAACGGCGACACAAATGTGCCCGTCGTGATGTGGTTGGCGTGGAGTTTGGAAAATAAATTTTTTTTTTTTTTTTGCCACTTTTTACTCTCTCTTTTTCCCCTTTAATATGCAGTTACCTTCGTCGGGGTTTGTTAAGTTTAGTTCAATATACAATGCAGTCCTTAAATTTTAAATTTGTTTAATATGACCGCATAGTACCTAAGCTATTTTAAAATGTTCAAAGTAATCATTTTATTAATTTAAGATAATGGATAATATTGAACATTTTTATATAGTCCACATGCTAAATTGAATATGTACTAAAAGTTCAGAGTTTATATTGTTCAAATTAAGAGTTCATAGGCCACATTGCATATTGAGTTAAAATTCAGTAATCATTTGTGTCATTCTCTCTCTCTCTCTCTCTCTCTCTCTCTCTCTAAATATTTCATCATAGAATCTAATGACCATGTCAAGATTGCCAATCAGGTGATTTAAGAAGATTTGTTATGCTCGATTGATCTTAGTAGAACCGAGAAACTACCGACGTGTTAGACTATTGTAAAAATCCTCTTATCCAAAAGATAAATTTGTAGATCTAGTAATCGAATTTGATGATGAAAAAACATTTTTAATTCACTTATATGTATCTTGAAGGGTTTAAATGTTCTGCGTGATATTTAAGCAAGCTTGAACTATAAAATCAAAATGAATGATGGCACTAATAAAAGTTATACAAAGAACAGGGTAGTTGTGTAAGATCTATTTGATAAGGCTCTTGTTATGAGGAATTGTTTCTTTTCAGAAAGAGTTTTTTTCTATTTCTATTCTCTGAAACAATTTTTGAGTAAAAGAATACATTTGGTAACTACATAATTCTATTCTCGGAATATATAAAGAATATGAATGCGTTTGGTACAAATCATATATATATATATATACAAAACATCTTTTCTTTTAGTTAAAAACATGAGGCAACAGGTTATCCTTGGAACACCTTTTATACAACTAATCCAACCCTTTACTGTTACTAATGAAGGTATAGAAACTCATGCTTTAAATAAAAAAATCACCTTCAATTTCATAACAAAACCACAGAAAAGAAGTCTTAATATTTTACAAGAACATTCCATTTCAGAAATAAATTGCTTTATAAAAGACAAAGAAAACCAACTTGAATTTTTAAAAGAAGATTTAGAATTCAAAAAGATAGAAGAAAATCTTTTGAAACCGAAAATTATAGAGAAAATTGCTTCCTTACAAAAATACATAGAGAAAACCATATGCTCTACCCTACCCAATGCCTTTTGGGAAAGAAAAAGCATATTGTAGACCTACCTTATGAACATGATTTTTCTGAAAACAAAATTCCTACCAAAGCCCGCCCAACACAAATGAACCAAGAAGTCTTAAAATTTTGTCAAGAAGAAATACAAGATCTTTTAGATAAAAAAACTCATAAGAAAAAGTCAATCACCTTGGAGTTGTTCTGCTTTCTATGTCAATAAAAATGCAGAATTAGAAAGAGGAGTTCCTAGGTTAGTTATTAATTATAAACCTCTTAATACAGCCCTTAGATGGATAAGATACCCTATACCTAATAAAAAGATTTACTAAACAGACTTTGTAGATCAAAAATATTTTCTAAATTTGACATGAAATCAGGATTTTGGCAAATACAAGTCAATGAAAAAGATAAATACAAGACAGCCTTTACTGTACCTTTTGGCCAATATGAATGGAATGTTATGCCATTTGGCCTAAAAAATGCCCCTTTAGAATTCCAAAGAATTATGAACGAGATCTTCAATCCTATTCAGAATACATCATAGTTTATATAGATGATGTTTTAGTTTTCTCTTCCAATATAGAACAAAGATTTCAAACATTTATCTACTTTCATAAAAATAATCATACAAAACGGTCTGGTAGTCTCTCCTACTAAAATTGCACTCTTCAAAACCAAGATTAGATTTTTAGGTCATTACATCCATTTAAGCACCATCACTCCCATAGAAAGATCAATCTCTTTTACTGATAAATTCCCGAGATGAGATTAAAGACAAAACTCAATTACAAAAGATTTTTGGGTAGTCTCAACTATATTTTAGATTTCTTTCCCAACATAAATATCCTTTGTAAACCTTTACACCAAAGGTTACGTAAGGATCCTCCACCCGGACCTCTGTCCATACGGACATTGTCAAACAAATAAAAATGCATGTAAAAGATATACCATGCTTACACCTTGCTGACCCTTCCACTTTCAAAATAGTTGAAACAGATGCCTCGGGAATTAGGATATGGTGGTATTCTCAAACAGGTCAATAACAACAAAGAATAAGTTGTTCAGTTCATTTCAAAACATTGGAATTCCACTCAACAAAATTATTCGACAATCAAAAAAGAAGTACTTGCTGTAGTTTTGTCTATATCAAAATTCCAAGGAGATTTATTAAATCAAAAATTCCTCTTGAGGATTGATTGCAAATCAGCCAAAGATGTTTTACAAAAAGATGTTTTAAACATTGCATCAAAACAGATTTTTGCCAGATGGTAAGCCATACTCTCGGTATTCGATTTTGACATTGAATTTATAAATGGTTCTTCAAATTCATTACCTGATTTTCTCACAAGAGAATTTTTACGGGGGATACCAATATGCCAAGATCCAAAAAAGACAAAGATAAAGGCAAAGGCAAAGCCACCCGAACCCTTCAATACACCACCAAAGCCAAAAGGCTTAACATCCGTCAAGACATGGCTCCAAATGGCGAGAAAACAACCAAACATTCTTACAAAGAAACACCTTCGACAACAACCCATACCATCTGAACCCATGCTAGCCCTTAATCGGTTAGCCAACATACTACCAAAAGAAACAATATTGCTACTTGCCCAATCTTTACAAAACGTAAAGAAAGAGCCATCCATGCCATAGAGGTAAGTAACAATCCTTCCCCGCTTGCTACACAAAAACAAGCGGAATACAAAAGAATTTCGAATGAGGTGGTTATTAAGCCTCGGGCAACCCCTCCTTCTCAAAGATCAAAATTTTTCCCCAAAACATCTTTTCAAAAAATATTGATGTGGAAGATGGATTCTTCGATAAAGATCCAATCAAATTTGCGAATACAAATTTCCAACACACTGTTATTATTCTTCAAAGACAACTTCCCAAGACAAAGCTTACCAAACTGGTTTGACTCTTGGTGGGATCTCTTTGGTCCTTTGGACATAATATTACACCCCACGTCAAACAAGGATACAAGATTTTCAGTGAACACTTCATACCAACACCTCATGATATAAGGTTCCCATGCCTTATGCATTTCTTTATAATATTCATAATCTCTTGGGTAACAGCACTGGGAATTTGAATACAATACATCCAATAAACCGGGTGTACCAAAGTACTTGTCCGAAAATACAAAACAAAATGGTGGGATGGATTCAGATTTCTTGATCAAGGATCCGAAGTGCGGTTAAAACATGGCTAAATAGCCGAAAAACCCAAATAATCGCATCCCCATCAAATACATCGTTTTTACGGGAAAAATCCATGGCAAGTGCAGCACTTGCAGCGGTCCAAAACAGAGAGGAATATTGCAACATCCTCGGGACAATGCTCTCGAAGCGGAAGAATCACAATGTGGATCTTCCAAATCTCAATACTGATCAAGACGGATCCTCCCGTCACATCACGGTGGAAACACTAATGAAGACGATCGCTACGGGATCAATCGGGACGAGATTAAAATTCAAAGACATCACATGCGAGATACTATTACAAGCGGCGCAAAGGCTACACACCGGAGCGTAGTAGACATACACTGTTGTTCCTTTGTTCATACAATGTTCACTTACACTTGTTCACTTTACACTTTTCAGCACTTGTAGCACCCTCTATAAATACATCCACTCAACATAGAAGAAGGGGCTTGAAATTTTCCAGATTTCTCTCTTCTTCTCTCTCCCTCTCACTTGTAAACCATCCTCTCTTCCATCTCCATCCTCATCTCTTCCATCTCCAAGCTCTCTTACCTTGTATCCCCTGGTTTCAAAGTAAGTTAGTTTTTCATATACATCGTTTTATACGGGGTTACCAACTTACATGATAGTTGGTTAACCATTTCTTGTAATACAAACATCAATACTCCCTGGAGTGCGGATTACCGCCCTAGTGGATGACTTGATGCTTTAATTTCTGCACCTTTCAATACATGTAATTTCAGCTTTTCAGCTTTAATACAAGTTCATACCACCTTCATGGTTGGTTTTTGTTTATGCATACTCTTACTTTATATCTTATATATTGCTTTCTGTCTTTACATTATTTTTACGGGGTTGGGGTTTGTTGCGATGTTTCTTTGTTTCTTTCTCAGGAGGACAAGTCCCCCTACATTTTGTTTTTATTTTTTCATTATAAGAAGGGTCATATTGGGCACAGAAATCTCATAGATTTCTATTGGTGAGGGATTGTTCTTCCTTGAGTTGTCTTTGTAATTTGATAGTGTTACACATTTGTGTTCCTTGTCTATAAACATAAGAGACTATTTCTCCATAAGAAAGGATATCATAAGGAATTTGACCGCTGTATTCTTCTCTAATTTTATCTCGACTTGGTCTCCTATAATCTGAGGTAAACCCGCTAAGAATTTTTCTTTCCAAAAGGGTTGATTGCGATCGGGTCTAATAAAAACCCTTTGAAAGAAAAGCTCTTTGTATTCTCTAAATCTTCCTAAGGATTTGCAACGCATATTGGAAAGGAGATCTTGGTTTCTATCCCTAATATGTGAAGGATCTCCTATAAAGTGTTGTGAGATGGAATAGATGAGGGTATTGACCGCATCGGGATGAGACGCCCTTGATCATCATCCATGCGTTGACCAAAATCATCTACCTTATAAGCGATTAAAATTTGTGTCTTTTGTTCATCTGTCGGTAGTTATCCCACCAACCTTTTAGTTGTCCAGTGAATCCGGCTACTAAAAGATTAGTAACAGCATGGTCCGAAATATCTTGCTGTGTTTTGTAGGCATTAGCAAGCATTACCATGTTATTAAGAATGTTCATAATATTGGTTTCTGCAACACCATCAATGTTCCATTCATAGATGGCGTCAGGAGAGTATTTATTCTGTATTTTTTGAGATGATTCTTCTTGGGCAATGTTTGGTGGGGTAGCTCTACTATAATAAAGCTTTTGAGGTTGTCTCCAATTGAGTCTGTTAATCTCATTGGTGACTCATTATCGGAATTACCGAGTGTTTGGTCGGGGCACTAATAGTAGGTTGGTCGAGTGTCTTTAATGATAAGATTCTGGAATTTAGGAGTGTCAAGTATAGGATCGGGTTCTAACTTTGATTTTCCTAAGAGTTTTTTCTTTTGTTCTATTGCCTTGGCAAATTCTGGCTAAGATTTTTTGGAAATTCAAAGGCTTTAAAAATGGGTTTTTTGAGTGTCTCAACTTGAGGTGTAATGATCTGAGTAGGATTCCGGATGGTGGATTCTATTCTATTCAACTGTTTTCCTAAGGTTACTAAATGTTGATTAGTAAAATTGTTTTGTTCAATAACTTTGTGGGTGTATAGAGAGTCTCATTTGTCTGGAAGCCTAAAGGGAGTGGCTGTAACCTCGCTATCTCCATGCTGAATTTTTATTCTCCTAAGGGGTGGATGATTGGATTCTATGGTTTCACCATTATCAAGTTTCCATTTGTAATGATGATCTAAAACAAATATTTCTTTTGGTTCAAGGAATTGTTCTTCTAACCAATCAAAGAAGAATATATGGACTTCATATTCGTATATGTAGTCGTAATATTTTTGTTTGACGTCTTTTGCTTTGTCGGCAAAGGTTTTGAAGAACCATTCTCTCGATTTGTTTGTTGTCTTCAGAATTAAATTCTTTATTAAGAAAAGTTTTGTTTGGTTCAAAATGTTTTTCTAAAACATTAAGCTCAGCATCTATCATTTGAGAATAAGTAGGAGAATGATGAGGGGAATCTGTACTTTCTAGGACTGGTTCGGCTGGTTTTGTTGATAAACCGGCACTGGAAATCCTCGATCTATTATCTAAACCACTAATTTCTGGTTCAGGAGGTGTCTCTTGATTACTTCTACTGGTGGAATGAGGTAAAGGTGTTGTATCATGTGTGGGAGTATCTCTATGTATACTAGGAGGAGGAGTGTTTCTGTGCGTACTAGGAGGAATGGTGATTATAGGAGGAAGATTAGGATTAAGATCTATGGACCTCGTATAAGAATTATGAAAAGAATGACTAGATCTTGAATCAAAAGATCTTCTAGGAAATCTAATGGTCACTCTTCCTTCTGGATGTTGAATGACATTAGTCGGATCTGTATTTTGAACAACTTGTTGGGGAATTTGGTTTTCTAATTCCCATTGTTCTGTAAAGTAACTTGGTTCCAATTAATAGACCTAGGAATTGTTGTATTAGCTCTAGAAATGTCAGTTTGGAGGAGAAGTGTTTCTCCTCGAGGACTACGTTTGAAAGCATTTTCTCCAAAGGCGGAGGACATGGCTTTATAATGAATTCTATAAACAAGGGCTAAAGGAATAGAACCATCTGCTACTTTATAATTATGTGTTTTGATTTGGAGTGTTAGGGCTCTAAGAATGTTCTTATCTTTGAGGGAAACGGAGAAATTGGGATAACAGTCAAAATGTATAGGTCCTTTGCAGAGACTTGTCTCTACAGTACCAAGAATCGATTCATCATAGTTTAAAAGACGTGAATCACGTAAGACTAAGAGAATGGAAGTATTAAGGCCTTCTTTAGTAAGAGGTTTGACTCCTACTTGGACTA
This sequence comes from Eucalyptus pumila, assembly GCA_016097595.1. NCBI lineage: Eukaryota > Viridiplantae > Streptophyta > Magnoliopsida > Myrtales > Myrtaceae > Eucalyptus > Eucalyptus pumila. Next base: position 21,210,612 of record CM027856.1, read on the forward strand.
GTCCTATATAAATGTAGTTGTATTTTTGTTTATGCTTTAGAATGGACTTTTTGTTCAAAAGATGTATTTTTTCATAAGAATTAGAAAGAGGAACATCTCTTTCTTCGTAGTTATGACATAGTCTGATTTTTTGAAAAACTTCAATTTTGATTGCTTGTATATTTCCTTAAGCTGTATTTTAGGAATTTCCCAATTCTCTATAGATTTGTTGAAATCTTCTATCCTTACTTCTTCTCTATGTATAGGACTTGGATCTCGAGTCCATTTGTGATAGAGAACTAGAGGAAGATGTAGATCTTCTATGTAAACTCATACTTAAGATCGGAACTATTCCTTCTTCGAACCGTTACGAGCTAAACCAACGGTCTAACAGCCACTCGGGGACTTACGGCTGGACCACTCACTAGAAACAAGAAGGATGCCAACGGATGGCTCTCGATCTCTGTGTATGTTCTTACAAAGACTATCTATACTTTCCTACTGGCTCTGATACCATAAAGGGGTTAGGATCGGAGTACTATATGAGAGAACAAGGAAGTATATGAGATTAACAGATCTATATGAAAGCAGAGAGATGTATCTAAAAGGCAAAATGGAGTATAAGATCAAGAAAGTAAATGACTTAAATAAAGTCGCGAGAATTAAAAATAATGTAAAGACAGAAAGCAATATATAAGATATAAAGTAAGAGTATGCATAAACAAAACCAACCATGAAGGTGGTATGAACTTGTATTAAAGCTGAAAAGCTGAAATATATATATATATATATATATATATATATATATATATATATATATATATATAACGTTGTATTTTTTTTTTAATTTTTAAATAATGTTTTAAGAATTGGTTTTCTTTTTTTCTTTTCTTCGCTGCTGCCATCGGTGTCGGTCGGTGGCTGGAGCGGACGAGGGCGGGTGGCCACAAGTGGCAAGGAAGAAGAAGAAAAGAGAAAAAAGAAAAGGAAAAATAGACTTATTTCTAAAAAATAATTTTGGGAACAAGAAGTTACTTTTTTTTCTTCTTGTTTTTGTTCTAAGTTTATTCCTCAACCGCTTTTTTTATTCTAGGAAATAGAAAAATTAATTGATGTTACAAAATGAATTTCTATTTTATTTTATTTTATTTTTTGTTCGGAGAACAAAAGAATAGAAAAACAAAGAAAGAGAAACATTAACAATCAAGCCCATAATGTGTTGAAAAGCCTAGGCTAGCAAACGGCATCTTGTCTTCCATTCAAGATTTGCTTGGCATGGGCGACGCAGCGGCGGTCAACACGGAATAAAAGCTCCGACATAGGTGGTGGCGACGGGGCGAAAGATAAAACAAAGAAGAAAATCAGTCTCGATCTCGATCATTAAATATTGTATGTGTCGGTATCTCAAAACCTCACATTGACGAGTTGGGCAGGTCAAATTTCCTACAAAACTTTACAACCTTATATTTCCAACATAAAACATACCTCCCCCAATTTAATAATCACGTATAATCAAAATGGTTTAATGTAATTCCTCATGGTCTTTGAAGAGAATGATACATTTTTTTTCTTTTGTCAAGAAAAGTATTGAAAAGCTCTAAACTTATTATATTGGTATCAATTTAATCTTAAATATTTCAATTGTATTAATTTAGTCATAACATTTTTGCATTGGGACTAATTTAGTTCATCTAACTAATTTATGCTAGAAATCTTTGATGTGGAAGTCAACTATCATACATGGCACGGTCGGTACTGACTTGAATATTTTTAAATAATATTTTGGATTTTTTAATATATTTTTTGCTTTTCTTTTCTTTTTCCTTTTTTTTTTCCATTAATTTTGGTTGGCGATGTAAGCCCTTTTCAACTGCAAGGGAGGGTTGCAGTCCATGCCCAAGCCCTCGCTTGATTTAGGCAAGGGCCCTTGCAATTGGTGAGGCAATGATGGCGTTGCCTAGAGCCTTTACGACTCAACCGGCTTTAGGCAAGGCGCCCTTGTCCACAGTTGGCGAGGTCGTGAAGACCGTCGCCATCGATCCTCCTAGCCAAAATGAAGTAAAAAAAGAAAAAAAAAAAACAATAATTTAAAAGAGAAATGAAAAGAAAAACAAAATAATTATAAAAATTTCAAAAAATGATTAAATATTATTAAAAAAAAAGGTCCATGTCATGTGCTAGTCGTGCCATGTGGGACGTCTTGTGTCAATATCAAGGATTCCTCGCCTAAATTGGCTTGATAAATTGAATTGATATCAACGCGAGATCACTTTAAAACTCAATTGTTCCAATTAAAAATGTGGTTTAGAATTGAATTAGTACAAATGTGATAAGTTTAATAATTTTTTTGAAAAAATTATTCAAAAAGTTCTAAATCTATTATACTTTTTATCAATTAAGTTATAAATTTTTTAATTTTTCCAATTAAGTATTAAATTTTTAACAAATTATTAATTAAGTCTATCTAGCTAATTTTTGTCAAGAAATCGCTAAAATGGACATCAACCATTCTACTTGGCATAGGTAGTGGTGATGTGAACATTGTGAAATAATGCTTTAATATTTTTGAATTTTTGATTAATTTTTGATTTTTTTTAACTCAAGGTTTAAAAGCTGGTGAGGAATTGGACACCGCATAGGATGATCGATGTAGTGATTTTTTGCATAAATTTGCCGGATGGACTCTATTGAGACTAATATGAAAATATCTAGGATTGCATTGACTCAGTTGAAAATTTTAGAATAAAGTTGATATCAATGCAACTGATTTAGTTTTACCAAAGAAAAAAAAAATGCAACTGATTTACCACATTTTTTTATTTACTTGCGCTTGTCTAGTCCTCAATGAATATACCGGGCCAGAATCGGTGAAATATGGGCCCGTACTGTGCGGCCCAAATGCAGGCCCACCTAGGTTCGACCGTCGTCGTCGTCCTCTCCATCCCAGGCTCTTTCACTCCAAGACAAAGACCAGACCAGAGCAGGACAGCGAAAATCTAGAAACTTGCAAGAGCAGCGTTGACCTCGGGCGGAGATCGAAAGCGAAGCCCGACCGTCCACCCCATGGCGCCGCTCCCCAGCCTCCTGGCGAGCGCCCTGCTGGCCCTCGCGGCCGCCGCGTCGCCGTCGTGGCTGGCGGCCGTCCGGTCGAGCGACACGAACGGCGCGTACACGCCGTGCGCGGACACCACCGTCCAGCGATCGGACGGGTTCAGCTTCGCCATAGCGTTCGCCGCGAGGACCTCCTTCTTCTTCAACAGCACCCAGCAGCTCTCCCCCTGCGACAGCAGGCTCTCCCTCTCCTCCTCCGGCTCCCAGATCGCCGTCTTCCGCCCCAAGGTCGACGAGATCTCCCTCCTCACCATCAACACCTCCTCCTTCTCCCCGGTCAGTCGCATCCTCCCTCTCTTATCTACTTTTGTTGTTAGAAATTTACATCAGCGGAAGCGGTTTCGTTGGGGGGTTTTGCCGTTTGCTTTAGTTAGTCGGTATCATGGGTTAAGTGGGCGTGATTGCTGAATGAGCTGTGGAAATTTGAAGTCTTTGGCCGTCTGATTTGCGCTAGCATTGCATTTTCTGATAAATAGTTTTGTGCTTGCTTCTGCATATGAGGGATTCGGTAGCTGGATCTTGCTTTAAAGGGCTCTTAATGGGAAATTTATCCATATCATTTGAATTTCGTGCACCTGCGCTCGCTGACAGACGCCCGTGCGCACACAGATAGGACAGAGTTTGGAATGATTTTACCATAACTTTGTGGTTTTCATGGTTTGTTGTCTGAAAATATGTTTGGTTTGAGTTTGTGTGACTATTTTGTGCTCGAACTTAGTGTTGATAACCACATGCTTCTCTCGGTGTCTACCCAATCGAAAATATTATCTTAATTAGGCTTCTCTGTTGATTATGCATCTTGAGTCCTGATCCAATTTAGAAAGATTGGACGACATGAGGGTGGATTTTGTGGCCCATGTCTTGTTTCTCTCTCTATTGAAATCTATCAGGTCTGCATCTTCTCAGGGTGATAGCATTTCTTATAATTTAGGAACCCGCAGGGAATATGATTTTCGTATTAAGCTTCTTCTCTAATTTTTATGGTATATTATGTCCTTAAATGCTTTGTGATCCTTCAGAGTCTTTCTTGGTCTTTTGTTTAAGATGAGGATAACAAGCCCTTTCTAGGTTAGGACCAAAGTTCATCCTTTCATCATTCCTCGTTATAGACTCAATTTGTGGTGTTTTCTTGCTTTTTACTTGGAAAAAAAATCTGGTATAAGATGAATGACTATGAATGACTAACTCCTTAGATTGGAGCTTAAGAATCCTTTTTAACTTTGTGGATAGGTAGTTTGCTTGGCTTTTATATACTGAATTTGTCATTACCTTGACAAACCACTATAAAGGAAGAAACTGGGGACTCTTGTTCTGGATATGTGATGTTCTTTCAAACCGTGTCAAAGATGCAGGGTGAAACTAACGTCTTTGAAAATTTTTTGACAGGAGGTTACTAGTACTCTGAAACTGTACAAAACTACTTGACTACATAAAGCGTATATTTATGCACATTACCACCATCTACAAGTGCCATACTTCAGTGATTGATTGGTTATCTGTTTACAGTTTTCTCCTAGCGAGCAATTGCTACCATTTCTTCACTCTCCATTGATTTTTAATATTATAAATTTGGTCAATAAGTTTGTCCATTTCAGACAAACAGTTACTTGAAGTGCCAGAATTTGAACTTCTCTTTCGCTATCATTTGGTATCATCAACCTTTTGCGTGTCTTGAGGCAAAATCTAAAATTGCACATGCTATATGATGCATACGATTTCTGATAAATTGTTTTCTTCACAGGACACTAGTGGTGGCTACATGGTTGCATTTGCTGGTCGGAAATATGCTGCAAGGTCTCTCCCTGCTTTTGTTGCCAACAGCACGTACACAGTGACCAGCTTCACTCTTGTAAGCGAAAGATTTTAATCTTATTTTGGCATCTTGTCATAATCACTCTGCTTAAAGATCCAGTAAAGGAGCTGTTCTGCGGTTGATGCAGGTGCTTGAGTTTCAGAAGGGAAGGCTGCAAAACCTGTACTGGAAAAGAGATGGGTGTTCTTCATGTTCAGGAAACTCAAACTTTGTGTGCCTAAATAATCAAGACTGTGCACTCAAAACATCCGACTGTAAAAATCGTGGAGGCTCAGTAGATTGCAGCCTTGGGATTCAACTGGCGTTTTCAGGGACAGATAAGCACTTCTCAGTACTCAATTCTTGGTATGAAGTCGAAAAACTTCGCCAATACTCGCTCTATGGACTTTATTCAAATCTAAAAGACTCTCTAACTAGTCAGTATAACAAAATATTCTAAATGTTCTCATGCTCAACTTTCTATAGATTTCTTGTGGTCGATGCAATCTTGTTGTATATTTGTGTTTATAACTACCTCCTTGTTTTTGTTGGAATTCTTGTACTGAAATAGTATGATGCTGGGGCTAGTTCTTTCTTGCCTCCTATTTTTTTTGTCCTCCTGCTACCGTGAGGACTTGTTGACAATTTATGTATGCTGCCTTAATGAGTTGAAGTTGTTTGGACCATGTTCATAGTGGTATTGGCTATTTTTGGGGTATCTTGCTCATCAACTCTGTAACATATATGCATAATGGAAATGCATGAAATACTAAACTTTTGGTAAACATGGAGAAGTATATTAGTAAGTTAAGTTGAAGTCTTGATTATAAGACACTAGGGACATCTATGTTCAAAACACGGAACCACCAAAGTTTCATGTTTGGAACTTGTTCTCTGTTTATTGCTTGGATCATTTGCAGTCTGGCAACCTGCTGAAAATAATGACTATGAGTAAGCTTCTATGTTTAGGTAAATGTGAAGATTTTGGGTAAATGTGAAGGGCCAGGGGAAAAAAAGAAGAAGAAGAAAAATGTCTTAACTATGGTAAAGGGAAAAGGAGAAAGCCACATGAGAGTTTTTTTAAAATAAAATAAAATAAAATAATGTTACTCTCTATTTTTCTATTTGATCAAAGAATCATCCGATATTTGATTAACATGATCTTGTTAATTAGTGCTTTAAGAAAATTTTTAGTCACTTTAATTTTAACTATATTGATGGTGAGTTCCTTGGTTTCACAAGTAGCAAGGATCACAAGCTTGAAGCATGCCTTTGAGATCCCTTGATGTCTTATGTTTTCTTGAAGCTGATGTCATCCGAACGAAATTATATTCAATTTTTTCTTGCCAATGTTCAGTAAAAACTTCCTTAGGTTTAGATAATCAAGTAAAGAAATAATGAAGATAATTATATTACTTACTATAATGAATATATCTGTGTAACTGATTGATGACTTCACTAAAATAGGTAAGGTTTTTATGCAACTTGATCCTTCCCCTCACTAATTACTTTGTTTGAAATTATTGGATGAACATCACAGCAAAAACAAGATCTTTGTTTATGTTGTCAAGATCCATACACTCGAGATCTTTTCTGGTCTCTTTCCAAATCTTCTCTGTTTTTTGTCTCCCCTTTTAACTTGCATCCAGGTTTTAGGTTTGCACATTCTAACTAGCATATGAAGGTTTCACTTCACATGTCTAAACCACCTCAAGGAGCTTTTCTCATCTACTCTTAATAGGCCAAATACCAAAAAATAAATAAATCACATACTCATTCTGGGGACGCAGCTTCACTTTTCAAATGTCCAAAAAACATCATGTGCTTACCCAAGGGACAAATTGTCACTGTTATCTTTTCAATCCAAACTATCCTATGTAGCGGATATGTAGCTATGTTTGCCATGTGCACCATGGCCATCATAGATCGTGTCTGCACCATGGTCATTGAAGATCGTTGCTTGAAGAGTCGATTTTGTGTGAAAGATTGTTGTGACCGTTGCTGACCTCAGATGTGAGGCCAGCACTAATCACTGCCTCTAGATTGAGGGCATCAAGAGCACCACAGCAGTAGTTGTGGCCAACATCGATCTTGACAGTCGGCAATGACACGGACGCCAGCCACACCCCCTTCCCATTTCTCCCTTTCTATCTGTGTCCTCTTTCTTTCATCTTTAATAAACATTACTTTGTTTTGACTAGAATTGTTAGCTTTGCTTTTTCAATCTGCTTGAAAAAGCTGCTCGCCAAGTCATTCTCCATATCAGCTCTTTAATGTGTGGTTACGTAATCCGCTACATAGGATATTTTGGATGGAAATGATGCTGGTGGTATTTTTATCCTCAAAGAAGAATACATAACTTTTGTTTTTGGATAATTGAAATGTAAGGCCATTTTTGTCCCTGGATATAAGTACATGTTTGATTTTTGGATTTGGCAATTCTCAGTCACATGTACACCAAACTTTCGTTGTATAAACTCATCTATAACCATCTCTTTTTTTGACTGGCAATAAATCCAGCCAATCATCTATTCATTTTTTTTTTCAACTTTTGGTGGTTGACCGCGTTAGTTTGTGCCATAGTGCATCGGCCTCTTGTCCCTGGTGGTATTATAGTTTGAGAATTTAGAAGAAGGAAAAGAAAGTGACTTAGTGATTTGGTACGATTCTCTTTTTTGATTTGTTAAGTTGCACATCCAAGATAGGGGTTGGTGATATACCAATTAACACCTTGGATGGACAGTATTGCACTTACGTGCGTGACATACATGCATTTTGCCAAACCATTTTGAAAAAGGCACTTTCTTTCTTGAAGAACTTTTATCTAATCCATGCGATCCTTTCAGTGACGCTCATGCTTGTGGAAGCTAACTTTATTAGAGGTTAATGTGACTCCCTTGTTGAAGCCCTTTTCGAATAGGGTTGCCAAACGAAGCCCTTCTTTGTTCATTTGTAAAGAAAGTTAGCTAAGTGCTGCATTGTCCCGATTGTGCTTCCAGAATTGGTATTCCAACTTTTTTATGAGCATTAATACAACATATCTTATACAATACTTTACATTAGAATGGTTAGGTCGATGTCTATGACAAGATCACATCATGAAGATTTTTCGGCTTAGCAATTGGAATATTAAGGAAAACAGTTGAGAAGTAAGTGGAATTATATGTTATGGAGGGATTATTTAGTGAAGCGAGTATAATTTGGTACCCTCAAAAGGAAAAATCATGACTAAAGGAAGAGTGCTTTGCCATGTTAGGGAATTTTTATCATTTTCAGTGTACATGTTAAGAGTTAATATCATGAAAAATCTCAAAATGGTAGATTTGTGACAAATTTATCATAAATGAGTGTTTTGATTATAAAAAAAATCTCAAATTGGTATGCTTGTGACAACTTTGCACTAAATTAAGTTTTTGATTATAAAAAATCTCAAACTGGTACATTCGTGACAAATTTACCTATCGTTAGTTTTCGCTATATTAGATTATATCATAAAAAATCACAAATTGGTACATCTATGATGAATGAAGTGTAAAATTTAAATTGGTATATCCATTAACTATCGTGTTATTCAATTCAACAATTTGATGTTAAGATTTAACAAAAAAGTGATGATAAATTTGTCAAAGTTATATCGGTTTGAGGTTTTTAGTTATTAAAAAATTAATTATGAGTAAATTTGTCATAGACGTATTGATTTGAGATGTTTGTGGTATTAACCCATGTGCTAATAATCTTTTGATAGATTTGTTTGCTAGTCCAATGTTTTGTTTATTACTTAAAAGGAGATGCAAACTCTGTTCAAGATGGTCTTTTGTCAGTCTCAAGATGGATATTTATTTGATTGAGAACAGTGCGTTGTCAGCATCGCACGTGTCAATAACGGATATAAACCTAACCATGCAAGAGAGTACATATAGGTCGTTCTAATTCCCTCTCCAAAGTTATTGGGAGTAGACATTGTACAACGAGGATACATGTATTTTGGCGCACCCTTGTTTAGTTCTTCGTGGATGGCTTTCCTTTCCCGGAGGTAAAAGCTTCTGGGGTTGTCATTTCATCGTATCTCTCCGCTGCCGGGAAACTTTCGTACCTCTTCAGCAATCGTTCGATCTCCGGGCGAGATGGCCACATGACCGGTTCGGTATCACCACGACCATACATGATAACGAACGCACTGACACCACACGCTTTATTAATCTCACTTACTTCCTCAGCCAATTCTAAATGCTAGCATTTGTTTCTCTCAATCCACATTAGCTTAACCTTCTTTCTCATCATGGGTAATTCTTAATGCGGACTCTCTTGCCTCCATATGTGTAAACGTCGGTGTATTTATAGCGTGCTTGAAGATGGTGATTCCAAATCCTGGCATTGTTGATTCAAGGCAATCGAGAATCAAATTAGGAAGTTTTTTATTTTTTGATAAATGTAAGATATATATGGACTTTTAATCAAGGAAGCTATACGGCAAAAGAGCCTTGGTACCAACAAAACTTGCACTCATGAATCAAATTAGGAAGTTGGGTGCACGTGAATGGTGAAAAATTTGATCATCGAAATAGATGTGCAATTCATGATGCATAGGTTATGGGAGTTAATGAGCAGATTCTTTTCTCTTTTAGGGTCCCTTATTCGGCATAGAAAATCACAGTCATTCAATGAAAGGCTTTGGATACACGTCGGCCTTGTGCAGATTGCAGATTTTGTTTCGAAATCATGCCTCAAATGCATCATTGACCGAGTGTGGCAATGTTCAAAAGTGGAAGGGAACGGAAGAGGGATATTCTCGTATGTGGCAGTTGGAAGGAACATGGAGAGGGTGAAATTAATAGCTCATAATCAGATTGAAATGCAAGAACTTAATTTATAATAGTGAACAACCAAGCATAAAATAGAGCCTCCGAATATCACATAGTCGGTCCAGCAAAATGAAAAGAAAATGAAGAAGGAAAGAACCGCACGTAGCCGGTATTTTTTGTTATGATTTCGGGAAGAATCCACTATTGGTCGTGTGATTTCACTCGATTATTGTGCTTAGAAACTTATTAGCTTTGGTATGCTAGATCATGAAGAGCTAAAATGAAAAAATCGACTAGGTTGCTTTTTGTGGAAATTAACTTTTTAGAGTTGTGAAGTAGCGCGTGTAAGTCATTTCCAATATGAAATGTTAATGGACTTTTTATGGAAGAGCTTTGCGGTGTTGATTTTTGACGCGGGATCGGAGCATCAGCCCAAATTAGGGATTTCATTTTCTATTTGTGGATTTTTACATTTATTGGAAGGTTTTAGATTATGCCATTTCCTTTTAAAACCTCGTTTGATTATATTTTAGGTATTATTTTAATTAATTAGGAGATATAATTTACTATTTAGGAGTTATCTCATTGGAATTCTTTTTACATTGATATATATATATATATATATATATATATATATATATATTATTTTAAATTTGTTAGAACGTTTTCTCTTTTTGAAATAATATAGAGAGTTTATCGACATATGCGTTTGCGATTTGCATCTCTTGCGTTTTTTTGTTTTCACCGTGTTAATTCTAGTACCGTAGTAGGTGACGTGTCCTTCAGATAGATTGAGTATCATCCTTTTATGTAAGGTCAGAATGACTAGTAGAAATGTTAGAACGTCCATATATCAAAGAGAAATTCATAGAATATTTAAATATTAATCTCTATCAAATCGAGAGAGTTAGATCATGTAGCTTAAATTGCTTTTCAACTTGCAGAGTACTCAATTTGCAGTTCGTGAGGAGCGTCAATTAACTCATAACTACATTAGGCCTGTTTGATAACTCAATCAGGCGTTTAAAAATGAAAATTCAACATTTAGGATGCATTTGTTTGTAGGGAAACTTCATGAGGAGGGCAAAATACTTTTCAGAAAATCATTTTTAGGAAAATTCTTTGTTTAGTGAAATATGACCGAAAATATTTCTAGTGTTTGAATTTCATTTGGAAAATGATTTGATCTCATGATTTTATCTTAAGCAAATAAATCGCCTTTTAAATATTTTCCATATTTTTAATTTTCTTTTATTTCCTTCTTCCTCATTTGCCAATTGCTGAGCCTTGGCGACAGTTGCCATAGGCCATTGGTGCTATTGCCCAGGCTTGGATAAGGCTGACCTGGCTAGCCTCAAGTGAGGTTGAGCCTTACTAGATTTGGGCAGGGTAAAGTTCGCTAGATCCGATGAACCATATTGGTTGAAGTTTGGAAAACTAATTCCGTCGAAACACATTCTCTCAAAGAAACACACCTTAAATAAGTTTGTTTGATAGCCTTTTTAAGAATTGATTTAATAAACTCAATCAAGTAAAAGGTCCATTGAATGTAGTAAATAAGGCATACTTAATTTGTTCAATAGCGACAATAATTGGTAGAAAATAGATTCATGTTAGATATATTGGCAAACCTTATTGTTCAACCATTTGGTAAGAAATCAATAAGATTCAGCTATTAATTTTAAATTAACCATAAATATTTTAAATTTTATTTCAGCACTTAAGATGATGGGCGCTTAAAATTCACTAATAAAGTCACTCCCTGTTTGGTAAAACTGAAAATTAAGTGTCCAAAATTATATATTTAATTTGAAGTGTTGATTCGCCCACAAAAAATAAAAAATAAAATTGAAGTATCGATAATCTCAAATGTTGAAATAGAATAACAATATTTTCTTATGAGAATTAAAAATTGAAAGTTAAATACTATTAATCTCTTGCTTAACATGGAAAGAATACTATCGGTATGTTTTATCAATATATTTGGCAAGATTCTAATTGCCATCGATTATTTTTCAGTTGAATAAATTGAATTACCCTTCCTTGAGTACCAGATTTAGTGGTTGCTTTTATAATCTAATGATTTAAATAAATTTTATTTAAGGTTATCAAACAAATTTAATATTTAATTTTTGAATTTTTTTATTTTCTACACTTAATTAAGTTATCAAACAAGTGATTTTATTGGTCAATCTGTCATTAAGTGCGTTTCATGGATTTCTAATTACACACGCCTTGATTGATTATTTGTCAAAATCACTCAATTTTGTAAGTGAGGCTTACTTAATCGGCCAATTGATTAAATATTCAATGGGACATTAGGGAGTGCACAATAGAAGCTCAATTACTACATCTAGGATATTGCTAAAAGGGAACTCAAGTCTATGCCCGTTAATATATTCAAGTAGACTTATCTTCTCTAAAAAACTTAAGCTAATAAATTAGAGGTTAACTATAATACATTAACTATTTTATACCACACCAATTCTCTAATATGAGAATTCTATAACATTACTCACATATGTATCTCAATAATCTCCCCCTCATATGTGAACTTAGTGTTAGGTTTGATCCTCCTTAATTTATGTATTCTTTTGCATCAACTTATCTTTCACCTTTGGTCTCTTTCCAGAACGAACCATTAAGGATGCCATTCAGACCGTGTTGTTACATCACAATGCCTCAAATTCCTTCTTGGAGATATTCATTAAATACTAGAATAGATTGGGGGTCAATCAATCTACCATCGGCTCTAATACTATTTGTTTGGAAGTACGTAACGGAATCCCAATACTTTCATTCGGGGAGATCGCAAAGAGAGAGCTTAAGTCCGAGCCAATCGACATATTTAGTTAGATTCGTATTCACTAAAAAAGTTAGGTCAGTGAGTTATAAATCAATTATGATATATTACCTATTCTACACCACATCATTTAATGGAAGACTTTTTTTTCACACCTTTCATACTTGTATCTCATCATGGAATGATTATGATAATATCAATGTTAAAAGCTGGCAATAATGCTCATGTATTTGGTAAGCAATCATTTAATTTTCATCTATTATGAAATTACTATTGATTGTCATTTTTAGTACTTAAATACTTCAATACCTAAATTTAATTTTTCAGCACTTATCTTTCAATTATATTGAACGAAATAATTATCAAATTTCCCACACGTGGCTTGTGCTTATCCATTGCAATTCTTTGTATTTTGAAGATAACAATTATGTGTAAACTAATACTGGAATGTTTTGAGTGTTTGCTTTTGTTGGTGCTGGGCCTCCTCCCTGTACATCCTTTTGGTAAAATCTATACAATTCTTACCTTTACCCCCCAAAAAAAAAGTGTAAACTAATACTTGAGTGTGCAGACAGATAAAATATCCCTTACATATACAAGTTTATATACAGATAATGAATCCATTATAATGTGTGTGTTAGTGGAGAGCTTCCATATTCTACAAATGGAGAATGACGTACCGAGTGGAAAGCCTTAGAGTTGGAAGGACATTTGGATTTTGGTGAACATGATTGTTGAGATGCTTGGATGGACCAAATAGAAGAAGAACGACTAGGGTAACATTTAGGTTATCAATATCCTTGGAAGGACTTACGTGTAGAAGGTGAACAAATAGTGATTGGATGAGATCGGCCAAGTTTGAATGGATCGCGTTGTAGAAGAAATTCTTTCTACAGGCAAAGTGGACCACGTATTTGAAAATGAAGACCTAGCTCTAAATCAATTTGATTTAAATTAAATTAGTGCTTTGGAGCCAATTCAGGCATTGGAATCCAAATAGAGACGTTGTGGAGAAGTCAAATTGGGATTTGCCGTTCTTGGCTAAGCAGATAAAGTGTTAGGAAAAAAGTAAAGGCAGTTTTATCGATTTCGAGTAAAGTCCATTTATTATATGCAAAAAGATGTTTTGAGTTATGGACAGACGCTGCAACGGCTTCTTTGACCTATATGTGCGTGTGTCCAATGGGATCACCACACTTTGAAACCAGTTCTTTTTTCTCGTGCTTATCAATTGAGAAAAATCTTGTGAAATTAGAGTGATTTTTTGAGAGACTGCTGGTGTAATTGTTGTAAAAGAGTGCTTCGAGCGTAAAGTGAAGTGTGTGTACTTGTGGAATGAGCTACAGTCCCCCAAGTGTAGAGACAACTTCATCTGTGAACATTGTCGAAGGCCTTAGGGTTGCAAATGGTGGATTCCGGCTTTGTTAGTGGATTGTTTTTGAGTTGAAACTTGAAAGTGGAGTAAGTCAAGTGAAAAGACCGAACCACTATATATCTGCTTTGCAAGCCCTTCTATTCCTTACTCTCCATATTTCAAATTATAGAAGATACTTTGGTCTGTACTGTATATAACATTAACAAGCACTATTTCATCCTCTACATAGGTTTGCATGAACTTGTTATTGATTCATCCCTTCTTGGTTATCAATTTCGATCCATTTCTTCTTATGAACGAATCCAAACTTTGTTTCATGCGCAATTAGTGGAAAAGATAGGCCCACGGCTAAGGGTAAATATAGTGAACTTTTTTTTTTTTTTTTTTGTTAGAGTAAATATAGTGAACTTTTTCATCTTTGGTAACTACCATGATTCTTTTGATAGATGAATGTTTTCTCTGTGAGATTACCCCCGTAAGAATTTAGTCGAGTTTATAATTTTGCTATGAATTCAGATTTATGTTGCTATTTGACAAAACAATAAATAATATACAAATAAGAAAAGATAATTATATTATCATAAGTTTTGTTCAACGCTCATTTTAATGCTAACTTCTCAAGTGATCACATAAGTAGCACAATTTATTTAAAAAAAAAACGGTTTCTCAACTTACAAGACAGGAAAAATTCTACTATATCTCAAATATCAAATGAATGTTCGAGTTTTAAAAATATGTATACTAGTGCGACAATTGACGAGGAATAGCACAATGGTGGACATGGTGGTCGAAGTCGAAGCAAGCGCTGGGAAATAAATTGAAGCGTAGGCATTGAATCATGCCCACGTTTGATGTCCAGATACCGAAATTTTAATTTCTCCCAGTCACTTTCAAGAAGCAAAGAAAGGAGAAATTAATTTGCTTTTCTCATCCTAAGTTCGCTGGTTTCCAGCTAGTTGGAGAACTCACTTTTGTTTCATCCTTCGGTTTGGGGGGTTTAATCTAAGATATTGCTACGTAAAACAGGACAGATCGGATAAAGTTAAGAGCAAAAGAAATTTTAATGAAACTTAATGATGTGGACCTAAAAAGGATAATTATGTTGCAGTTAATGTGGACCCTGGTCTTAACCTTTTTAGTCTATCTCTCTCTCTCTCTCTCTCTCTCTCTCTCTCTCTCTCTCTCTCTCTCTCTCCACATGTAAATTTTGATTATAAATGCATAGTCTCTACATAATATAAAATGTTTCCACTCTCTCTCTCTCCACATGTAAATTTTGATTATAAATGCATAGTCTCTACATAATATAAAATGTTTCCACTCTCTCTCTCTCTCCACATGTGAATATTGATTATAAATGCATAGTCTCTACATAATATAAAATGTTTCCAAGGTTCCTGCTTTGAAAAACATAAAATGCATGTATATCTGCAAAGGGGACCCGGTTCTTTCTGTCACATAATTGTGTCTAATCAACTCAACTTTCCAAAACACAATCATTTAGTTTTTTCAATCTATGTACTTTGTTTTTGCCAGCCAAACTATTTAGCTCTGTACTTAAATTTATGTAGTCCGTTTTACTTTCTTTAAGATGGCCAGAGATTAGATATCCCTGGTGCAGGGTCGGCCACATGATATGATCCATCCTTTTCACTTAAATGAGCATATAAAGGGTGGGAAATCAAAATAAATTGTGTAATTAGGCTGGTCGGCGAATTCCAAAACTAATTTGTGGACCGGAGAGAATACAGAGTCTTTCGGAATAGAAATATGGCAATTTTATTAAGATTGAGTTTCTTACTTGTAACAAACTGTTGTTAAAAGTCAACTGTGGTCTATTTATTTAAATGTTTCTGTCACATCTTTTAATAAGTTCTACTTATAAATTCAGTTTTAGTATATACCTATCATTGCTATCCAGAATATCTATGATTGGTGGTAAGAATATAAAGCCAAAAGATCTAGGCGGTTAACAAGCTTAGGCTCTTAGCATCAATTAACTTTCGGCAAGTGGGATGAGCTCCGGCCTGCATAACCCCTTCATTTTGAATTGTCAAATGACATGCATCTGTGATTTTGCTCATGAGGAAAAGTTAAAACGTATCTCTACAAAGTTCGTAACCATCCACTTTTTTTTTTGGTAATTTCATATATTCAAGTCATAATACCGGAGCAGCCCATGGCGACTTGTAGTCACCGTGTCTCCACCACTTTTTAATGACGGGATCCTCGTTGCAAGCACTCTAGATCTGGCGAGTATTGCCATCGGTTCTCCAAATCTCGGTTTTCGAATTGCGGTGGAGGTGTCACTGTCTTCAACAACCATCATTGATGATAAGGTGATGACCAAATATATATTATATAAATATGTATATATGAGAGAGAGAGAGAGAGAGAGGTTGGGATCTTATTAAGAGTTAGAGGTGGTGACCAGTTGGAATGGTGGTGATTGATAGGTGATGGTTGCACAATTAGTGGCAACAATTGTGACGTTATGGTGATCATTGTTAGAATAGTTAAATATTAAATTATGTCTTTATTTAATAGCTATAACTTTAAAAACAGTTGAGAGTCTCATATGATATTAGTATGGAAAGTCTTGAGTTCAATTTTTCTAGACCCCTATTTGTCTTTCTAAACTAAAAAATGGCATCATTTTAACCTACCCAAAATTTTGCCATAAATTGACTAGCTGCGTAGTCAATCATATAGTTTAGTTCATGTGTTTAATTGGAAAAGTATGACATAAGACTCTAATGTGATTGCTATTTACTAAAGTAGAATTTAGACTGCATAATTATGATTTTATCTGCATGCTGATATGAAAGAATTATCGTGACATGCCACAATAACGAAAATAAATATGTGAATGTTCTAATAGCTACTTCATAGAGGATCATTACTACTATACAATAGTTACTATAATTATTGCCGTAACAGAGACACAGATTTAATACCTAATAATCAAGAAGATTGATTTTTCACCTTTAAATCCATTATATGAATTCCAATGTACTCTTGAATGTTTCAGTTGATATAATTTAATACTAAACATTTGTGAAATTTCAATATAATCTCTCCATTCAATTTTCTTTTATATTTACTGATGTGACAGTCTATCATCATCGGCTGTCAAAGCCATCCTTCCTGCAAGGTCGACAATTGGACAAAAGGACGCTGATTTAATCAACCTTTGTTTGACATCTCCAGCGTCACCAAGCTCACTCCCAAGCTCGGCAACCTCAAGGGCATAACAGTGCTCCCGAACTCTCTCTTCCAGTCTCAAAGCCTGACCTCTTTCACTTCCACGTTGTCATCAAGGGCTATTCTAATGACAATTCGCCTCATTTGTCCATCCCGTTCACCACTTTGAGGATGGACACTGACTTGCGGGCCCGACAACTTCAATTATTTCTTTGCTATGTAGGGTTTTTCTGGATAAAAAAGGTATACACTTTGCTGCATTCACAAGCTATTGTTGATGGGTTAAAATTGGATTTGTTTATTAGGTCCGCTTTGGTGGATCTTTACTTAAAAGTTCTCGAAAGTGGAGCTAGCAAAGAAGCTGTTTGATGAGATACCTGAGAGGGACAACGTGTTGTGACACCATGATCTCTCCATGGCCCTCAAGCTTGGGGCCATCAAGATATTGACGAGTTGGCCCGCCTTTAAACCTAGATCTGGATGGCTGGCATTATCACGAAACTCGTACAACCCCAATGAGGTTGTCGTGGCTGTTGGTGACCTCGGAACAAAATCGAGGTGCCATGGACGGCGACCTTGGTCGAGGTTATTCATGGCTTCCATGACCACGATCTGAGGTCCTGGGGCTTATCGACCTTGACTCCAAGGTCATACCGGCTGTCCTCAACCCTAGGGACCACCATGAACGAGAAACAGAGAGAAATTGCCGGTGATCAAGACCCGAGATTATCATTTTATCGGGTAGTAGGTGAAGACTCTGAAAAACAGAGGTAGAAGATGAACCATAACCAAAAGGAAAAAAAATATAAAAATTAAGAAAAACAGCATCGTTTGATCCTATCAAATTGTGACTGGCTCGCAACGTAGCAGTTTTGGCTGAATATTGATCGGACTATATTGAAATATCACGCAAAAGATTAGGATTATATTGGCTCAATTAAAATGTTTAGGCTAAATAAATGTCTTATCAATATTATATTGTTTGTCTAGAGATAATTATATAAAGTGATAAAAACAGTGCAAGTATCTTAACTTTGACTTTTTACAATAGAATACCTAAATTTGTTACTGTTCAATCAAGTACCTCAATTTTTCAGGTGAAAGTTAAATAATTTGCCATATCCTGTGATTTTGCAGAAGTGGCTACCTTATTTGACAAAGTTAAATATAATTGGTAACATGACGTGCTTGCTCTATAAAAAATGGCGTCAATCCTTTTTAGTATTGGGTGATGAGGAGAGAGAGAATGCCAGCTCGGATGATTTTTTAGCCATCCAATATTTCTGTGCTAACGCGACAACATCTCAAGTTACCACATTGGGTGCCAACTTAGAAAGCCAATGGCTATTTAGCGACCTTAGTGTCCAAGTTGACGTCTTCCGTCTACGATCTTAAAGGAGGCCTCATGTTGACATGCATTGGAAAAGTTGTTGTACTTGATAAAACCAAAAACACCGAATTATAAAACGAACTGAAGTTCATATATTGTGGTGGTGTCAGTAATTCGACAAACTGCAACAGCTTTCACCTGGACAGTGCAAATGGAGAACCGCCATGAAAGCTCTGTCGAGCCGATCCGCGACCTTTTTTCCCCTGTAAATTTATGTGCGAAAAGGACTTGCGAGTTTACTTTGGCATGTGGTCATTGTCTCTCATTTTCATCCATTTTCTTCCTTCTGCGGCAGCAGAAGCAGCAGAAATCTTGAAGCCCGAAGGAATCTGCGGTCCCTATCGACCAGCTGAATGGCTAAACGTTGACCCAGTCCGTGGCTTTGGGTTGTAGGATGAATCGGTCAGCATCCATCCATTCATTGCCATTCATTTGATTAATCGACTGCAACGTTGCAATCAGCGAAACTTCTTGCACCCGCATGCGCTGACAAGCATAGGACAACGCAAGTTGAAGTCATTTTATAATAATGTTTACAGTATTAGCAAGAGCGAAGTAAGCTACAAGATTGGCTAGCGGCTAGATTTACTAGATAAGCTTAAATTTGCAAGCTATTAGGGTGGCCAAATTCCCTAGAGTAGTAATCATTTGTCGTGCTCTTCAAATTTTCTTTCCCCTGAACTGTTGAGCCTGCATGAGGCGTATTTTCTATAGTCTCTACGTACAACACCTTAAATATATTCTAAATTAATTTAGAGGAAGAAAGTTGATTTAATGAAGTTTTGACACCCTTGAAAGCATGGTATATGTTTCGACACAAAAAATGATCATGACATATGTTACTTAACAAACGAAGATGAATGACCAAGATGCATTCTGTGCGCAAGTCATACTTGTGAATGGAAAGAGGTAGCAAATGTTCACATTTTAATCAAAATCTTAATATATAGGAAATGGCAATATGATCGCCATAAAAAAGTCTATTAAGCTTAGTGTTCGAATATTATGTGTCTCATAAATTTGTAAGGTTTTTGGGATCAATTCGTAGGGAAGTAATTCGTTGAGAATCCCATCATAATCGTGCAAAACCTGATTTTAAAATTTTGTAAAGCACTTTAAGATACTATCAGACCCGGAAAAAAAATGATAATGTTTTATAGCCACAGCATTTGAACATATCCTCGTACCTTAAAACATTGAAAAAATAAATTAAAGTAAAAGTGGAAAGGAAAGATACTCCCGAGGTGGCAGAGGAGCGATGGTTGAAGGATAATCCGATGCTGTCCTCTCCCAGGGTGCAAAGGAATCTGCCCCACATTGGTTGGCACGTAGTCTTGAGCCATTGTTAGTTTTTTTTTTCTATTTTATTTACGCTATTTGATATTTTATATGAAGACATAATCTAGGGTTTCAACTATTTTATTTCTGTTTGTTTGTCGTTCCAGTTCTTTAGGGTTTCACTTGTAGGCTTGTAGCAACTATTTCTCCCCCATAGATGTTAGCGAAAATATAGACTTGTTGAATATTACGGAATGACACTAGGCGATATAAAATCCTTGCATTCTTGCATGGAAGAAAAAGGAGGAAAACTTGGAGACCGGTAAAGTAATTAAGAGACGGGACTTCAAGTAATTCTCGTGAAGCATGAAGTATCTTGGTTTCACTTTTAGGTGCAAACTTTTGAGTTTGAGTTGTACTTTAGGTGGTGAATGGGTTGCATTTGATTAGATGGGGAAGATGGATTTAGGGTAACCCAAAAAACTGATTTCGTATGTTAACTAAGGACGTGCATAACAAAATTTCCGTTTCTCTATTTTTTTGCTTTACAGTTTCTGGAAATAGATTTTGAATAAAAATCCGTTTAGTAAAACAATTCCATTTTTCTATTTCTGGAATAAATTTCTATTCTAGAAATAAATTTGGAATATAAATCATAAGTTAAACTTTTTAGCTTTTGTATTTTTAGACAAAAGTGAGAAATGATAACTATTCTTATTGTTCACTTTCGTCATCACCCACCACTCACCTATCGCCTGTGGGATGTTGGCCGACTGTCACTAGACGTCGGACGCTTGTCGCTGCTGCTGCCTCCCTAGAAAAAGAAATTTATTCTTTTATCAAACGAATTTTTGTTCTAGAAATAGAAATTTTGAGTCGTTATTAAATGCTTTTCTTTGCTCAAAAACTTGTTCAGGGAGTAGAAATAGAAATTGATTTCTATTCTAGAAATATTGTCATGTGCACCCTAGGTGTAATACCGGGATGAATATCATCGCTTGTAGAGTTTTCTTCTCCAAAATGGACCTTTTTATTTCCAGGGGGGAGCGAATGTTTCAATACTAATATCCTATTTTGATTTGAGACCTTTAGTAATCGACCATCTAGGTAGATTACTTGTCACATTTAATCCAAGTAACCATAAATTATCCAAAAAGTTGAAATTTTGGGTGCGAGCCATCTCAAGATTTATCATCCTTTAGTGGTTTTTCTTCCTCCTTTTTATCGTTTACTTACACGATCTCCATATAATATTTACACAAGATGGTCAGCAAGGATTATAGGTATCTTACATCATAAATGTAGTCATATATATATATATTTTTATATGTATAATCTAAGTAATGGGCATCTAAGTAATGCGGGTTGAATCAATCATTTCACTTTCCACATTAAAAGCAGCATGACTCCACCATTGCTAGCTATGCAATTTTGACTGCATCTGTTATCTCAGCAAAGCACCTCAGGTTGTCTTTCGTAAGTTTCTTACCAAAGCCAAAGTCATAACCCAACTTGCTCACAACCAACTGCTATTACAAAATGATTTAAAAGGGGTTGCTTTTTGAAGTAGACCATTAAACAAACCTGCCACTATCTCTCCACTCGATCAATAGACACACATCCCTCCAACACCATCGATTTTTGGAGTATAATAAGAAAAAAGAATAAGTCATTTCATTAAAGCGACAGAGAGAGAGAGAGAGAGAGAGAGAGATGTTTTTTTGCTGGAGTAAATACTGCGGACTGTATTTTTGAGCATTGATATAAACAAGTGCATGAAAGCTCCAGGTCATTGGCTGGTGGTCGTCGGCTACTTCTCCTCCCACTGGCGACGCATTTATCGGCCTCTCTCTCTCCTTCCCTCTCTCTCTCTCTCTCTCTCTCTCTCTCCCCCTCTCCCTTTCCCTCTCCGAACAAGGCTTTCTCTATCCTGTTTTGCTTCAAATTGTACGACATGGTTCCTAACAAATGGGTGTATCTTTGCTTGAAGCTGTTCCTGCTTCCTTCCACTTGTGCCTGAGTACGTCTATTTTCGTTTCTGTTTCTATTTCTTTTTAACCTCATCCCGTAAGAACAGTTTAATGGGTCTCACCGCAATCTTCAAGCTGTGTTCTCAAGCTTGTGTTTCCATAATTCCATGCTCTGTGAGATTTCTGCCGTTTCTTTCATACAGTTATCTAGAGACGATGTTTTTTGTTTTTTTTTTTACTTTTTCATCTTCGTTCAAATTTCTTTCTGGGTTTCCTCTATTTTGTTTGATTTTCTCAGTGATTTTGAGTTCTATTGCAGAGAACAGATTTATTGGTGAACTGTTTTGCCACTTACTTCCCGTTGATGACTTGTTTATTTTTCTTAGTTCATGCTTACTTTGCTTATCAAGCCAATCCTTTTGTGTGTTGATTATTCAGGATTGGAGATAATTAGTAACCCATGTAGTAATTTTTGAGTTCTTTCACTTTGTAAAATAACTTAGTCCTTTGTGTCCTTTTTGTTGCCTTTTTTCAAATCCATTTGGGAAATAATCCGAAAAGTATACTTCGTTGAATCTGCAGGTCCTGATTTGCAGTAAAATCAAAGCAAACCCTATTTGAAAAAAAAAAAAAAAAAAAAACCAGAATTATCCTTGTGATATTTGCGAAGATATACTGGCTATCAAGCCATGACTTTCAAAGAGCATGAAATGATTCACAATAATCCAAATACACAGTCGTCATCGCTGTCGTTTGCGCCTTGGTTGGTGCTCCATGGCTCACAAACTCCTCAGAGTGAATCTGTTGGTCGATTGAATTCAGTGGAACACCATGCTTCTGAGGAGTTCCACCCTTTATCCAAAAAGGCGACTCAAGCTGTTGAAGGAAGTGCTGACAGACCAGATATGACTCAATTTGCCATCTTTTCTGGTACCCCTTTTTTGAGCATAGAATTTATGACCATTCCTCTCGAATATATTTAAGTCTCTTAAATGTCGCTTGTCATACCAGGAATGATTTTGTTTCAATTTAGTGGCTTTGGAGCTCACATTGGTGATGTCTAGCTTGCTTTTTATTTTCTTGCCAAGCTTACTTTAGTGACTACTACTTTCACAAGGTTGTTGATCGTGAGAAGTAACATAGCACAGAAATAGACTACATTGATGGATAGAAACAAGAATGCTATGAAGTTACTGTAGTTAATTTGTAAAAGAAATACCTTTGCTTATGGATTTCTTTACTCGGATGTTTCATCAGGAAGAAGATGATCGAAAGATGCTATTGAAATTGACTTCTCTTGCTTATTCACTAGGCTAATATGATTTTATGCATGGCGCATTAATCTCATCTCCCATAGTTTCAAAGGTCCTCACATATTGAATTTGTCCAGTTCTCCAGTAGAAGAATAGTCATTCAATGGCTTCACAATTAGCGTATTCAGATTGCACTTTTGGGGCCAGTCCTAATCTTTTCAGAGTTCTGCCATTGATAGATAGTACATACTAATCTAGAGCATCATAAGGTACCATGTTGGGAACACAAGGTATTATTCTTGTTATGCCTAATGATGCAAGTTATATTCTGATGCTTCAATGGTTTAAGGATCTAGTTTACAGGACATTACTTAGAGATCTTTCATTAGTTAGTGTGAAGGATCTTCTTCTTTGTGTCGTGCATTTTTAGGTGTACAGCTAAATCGTCACGTGCATGTAATCCTAATCAGTAAGGCACTCATCAATTGAAACGGTTTGACCAAAGCATCTCAGTATGCAAGAAAGGAGAAAACAAAACTCCGCATGCATATCCACATAAATTTATTAACTCGTTGGTTGGATTCTAAATCAATAATGAAGAAATTGGGTAAAAGGGTACTAATTCTCACGACAAAGAACCTCGGTCATGATCGGTGATCGGTGTGCTTTTGCAGTGACATGCTTCTCTTTAGCACAGTATGTAGACCTCTGTTGAGTAAAGGCTTAACTCCTAAAAATTGGATGGAGCGACTTATAGATGGACTATCACATGTCCGACTAGAGAGGAGACAATGACAGTGCAGAAACAAACCTAGTACTCTCAGAAATATTTCTAGTTAGAAGCAAGAATAGCAAAATCACAGCAAACCTTAATCTTTTATGCACCTCTATTTCAGTGTCCTTTCGCAATTCAGGAGGGGAACACCTCGCTTTCTTGTCATTTAGCAAACAGTATTTGCATGCAAACGCTGCTGTCTAGGAGAACCTTTTATGTCGACAGTGAGCATATGCTCATGGTGGCATATTCATCAAAAAGGATGCTATCTGATAGCAATTCGTAAGTACTAAAATATACTCTACCTCCACTAGAGGTTTGTGCACATCAAGTTCTACGCTTTCAGATAGAATAGTAAACTTTTGTCTATTGAATATATCTCTAGATTTTGTCCATCCGCCTTACTCAGCAGTTCAGGATTTGCTAGCTCTTTTCTCTCCCGATGTTTTCTTCTACCCCTGATTTCACTTGTTTGTATGTGTAATCACTAGTGCCATTCCTATTAGACTGGGAAGACGAAATGGTATCTTTAGAAGGTAAAGGTGATCCCATCCACAAGAAAAACATTTGAATATCTTACATGTTTCTCGAGGAGAGCCAACCAAGAAATCCTCTATGAATCCAAAGAATACAAAAGTTACAACTGGTCAAGTGTTTTTCAGCCCTAAACTACACTTAAAGCAAAATCTACTAGTGTTATATCACAATCTCTAAGAAAAAAATTCACTTTGAAAACTCGCAAATAGAAAACCCTAATTTTCTCTTGCTTGTTATAGTGAGTAATAACCAAGCATAACTCTGATTTTATATGTTCTTATGCAACTTGCCAATTAAAATCAGGAAACCTAGAGGACATCCAACATACAGGCTAGACTTCTACCAAGTCAGGTTTTGTCTACAAGAACAAACAAGAAATATAATTTAACAACTCTTCACCTTGGCTCAACGTTTGTAGCCAAGTCATAGTATTCATCATCTATGCTAGCTCTCCCCATGCCACAAGCGCTCAATGTTTGTAGCAAAGTCATAGTATTCATCATCTATGCTAGCTCTCCCAATGCCACAAGCACTCAACCATTGCTAATGTCTATCAAGCCCAAGTTGAGCTTGGACTTCTCCAGAGAAAGGGACTCGATCCACGTCTACAAAATTCTTCATCACGAAAAGCTTCTTCTTGGTCATATTCTCTCTTGATATATTATTTCTGACATAGAAATATTTGTCACCAAGGAATTCAATTCTCCATATCTCTAATTTCTATCGAACACATGGAATTAAGCTGATGTCCCACGCCAACATCATTTATCAAGTCATTAGACTAATACCACCTTTTCAACTCCTATTGTTGTCACCATGTATTTAGCATTAGTCGTCAATGGAATTAACTTCTCTTAATGATGCCTTCAAATAGACAACATAACTCATAGAAGTGAAGGCATAACTGCTCAAAAATCAACCATCCTTCAAATTCCTTCTATGACCCAGGATCGCAATTCCAATAGTGTGTTTGATAAGCTTTCCCAAGGGATTTTCAACCTCCAAAGCCCCTTGGGGAAAAAATAAGGTGTTTGGTTCAACTTTTGGTTTAGCATTTAGCCAAATGTTGGCCATGGCAATGTTCAAAGCCCAAGGCAGGTCCCACTCGCTTTGGTTTTCAACATTTGTGGAAGGCCATTTCTAGGATTAAATGATTTTTTCCTCCAAAAACTAGCCTCATTAATTCTTTTCATTTTTTGATTTTGCTCTTGTTGTGATTGTTCATCTTCTCTGTGCAAGGGCAACCAACGAGGCCAAATCTGGCTAAAAATGGGGTTGATAAGAGGCTGCGACCCCAAGCAGCCCTTGTCGAGGTCATGTGACCCTCGTCAATAGTCACCCAAGGTCGTGCAACCTTAAGTGGCCCCTGCCTGTGTTGCACAACCTCTACCGAGGGTTGCCTAAGGATGGGCGCCCTCATAGAATAATTGTTAGTGTTAGAGCTAGCTCACTAGTAGCTTGAACCCTTCCTCGGCTTTGACAAAGGGTTTGAGTGTTTTTTTATGTGTGTATATATATATAATGTTGCCAAAGCCCTTTGTGAATTTTTTTTTTTTTTTACCAAACAAACATTGACCCAAAATTTCTTTGCAAATGAGTTTTTACCAAACACAATTTGCATTTCTCCAAAGGGCTTTAGGCTTTCAGCATTGACATTTTCTCAAAACCCATTTCTAAAACCAAATGTAGCCTTACTCCCACACTATTTGAATTGTGTCCTCCGAGTTTGAAACATACCTCAATGATTGTCGTCCAAAAATTGATAACTAAGAGGTTCCACTTTATAACATCACAATGTGAACTTTGATTAACCATATTAATTCTCTTGATTGCACATGAAAGATCAAGCCTAATGCTATCAACAACATAATTTAGACAACTAACCAAACAAGCATGTGAAGCAAGAGCCAAATGCTCCACCTCCAACAATTTATGATAGGCCACTAGTGGAGAACTTATAAAACTTTTACTTTGCATGCTGAAGTGCCTTGATGCTTTTTCGAAATAACTCCAAGTCACTTGCAATATTTTCACATTTTTCACTCTCAAATCTCCAAACCCGAAGCTATCTCTATTGTAACCAACTTATTTAGTTCCATATCTCATGCAATTACCACTTTATCTTAGTCACCTCCGCTGATCACCTTGAAGCTTATCGATTGTGACCTCGAAATTTACTATTATTGAATTTGGTGACTTGAAGACAATATCAAATCTATTGTGCTCTGAGTATGTCGACTATCTTAGAAGCTCCAAGCTCCACTTGTTTCCAAATATCGTTTAGATTTTCCTCTATAATTGAGCCCTTATACCTCTTTCAGAAACAAAACAAATTTGTCAAAGTAACATCTCTAATTACATAAGCTCGAGTGAATCTTTCCTAGTGCACCGCATCCAATGTCACTTCATCTCATGTGCACAACTTAGGAATATACACTTCCATGCCCTTGGCTCATGTGCATCATTACTCACACAAGCATACACAAGGCAACCAAAATGCTCAGTTTGGTGTATTCATTGCTTTGGCCTAGAAATCTTGAATTAATCTAGCTTGTAAGAGTGAAGAGTGAGCTCTCTTCTTGTTTGTCAATTCTAGCCTTAGATCAACTATGGTGTGTCGGCAACAATGCAATGTTTCACCATGCTCCACACAAAATTGGCCAAGCTAATATATAGTTAACTCCAACCCTTTCATTTCTCAAGCACATAATCTTCCTTTCTATTTGCATTTTTATCATTGCCTTCCATGATTTGAACCTATCTTGCACCTCATTGTTGTACTTTACAAGACAAATCCAAACTTTCCTTGAAGTGTCATCAACAAAGGACAACATACATCTTGCATCACTCTTGCACACAGCTTGAGGATTCCCATAGGTTTGAGTGTACATAGCCTATAATCTCCATGGTTTTGTGAACTCCTGTTCCGAACTTCACTCTCCATTGCCAAAGTTGTAGTGTCCATAGAAGTTCAATTTCTCGATCCAATGACCTCCCAATAGATCCTTGTGGCTAAAAACCATAATTTCCCTCTCACTTATGTGTTTGAGACTCATTTACCACAAGTGTATCATGTTCTCACTCGAGGCCTTAGAGAATCTAGTAGATGAGCCAATCATTGTCGTTCTTTATAGGAGATAAAGCTTGTAGACTATTTTCTCTTGCATCACAATAAGCATAGCTTGAGAGACATTCAAAACTCTACTTTCAATAAATATCCAATATCCAAACCCATTAAGAGACCCGGTAAGATAAGATCTTTTCTCAACTACAATACATGCCTTACATCGGCCAATGTTCTCAACACTCCATTGAGCATCTTAGTCTGAACTGCTGTGATATCTACTACACATGTGGCACTATTTGCCTTGAACTCTTTTCCACCCTTCGTGCACAAATAAATGATAAACCCATGTCTATGAGCAGTCATATGATAAGAACAATCAAAATCAAATACCCAATCATTACCTAATGAACTAGTGGTCACTGCTAACATGTAATCAACATCTTTGCAACTTCACTATGGTAGAAATATTACCATCGCATGGAGATTCCAACTTAGCTCATTTATCATTGTGGTTCAAACAATCTATCTTATAGTGTCCTACCTCATCGTAGCTATAACATTAATGATTCCAAATGTTGGACCTCGATTAGAACAACTCTTCTATTTGCTACCTCCAAACCCCTATGTCTGTCTCTGTCTCTATAATAAAACCTTGCAGCATATCTAGTGCTAAGTTATCTCCTCATAACTTTTTTTTTTTTTTTGCCATTCTTTAAAAAGAAAGACAAGTTTTACCTCTTTCAAAGTAATCGCAGTGCGGCGTTGTAATAGTGAATCAATAAAATATTCAAAGGAATCTAGTAGAGATACCATCAACATGATTTCATGCCTTGTTTCTCACCTAGCTATTCTTTAACTCCATTGTGAGTTTGTTGCCACTCGAAATTGAAAGATCCTTTTCAGATTATACAAATGATTGTTCAAAACCTTCATTTGATAAAGTTTCTCCAGTTTTGCCCACAATTTTGCTTCATCCTTCTCTTTGACCAATTCAATCAAAAGCTCATTTGACAGATTTGATAGGATTATGCTTTTCACCTTCTCCATCAACTCTACATTATCGTCCTCTTTCATCTAATGGTTCACCAAACCCTAGATTGTTTTCAAACAAGCGTCTTGATGCTTCACAATCCTAAGTTGTTCCTTCTAGTGAACTTCTCGATATCAACTCTTGTTTGGATAGAATTGCGAAAACAACATTTGTAGACAGTGATCGGATAAGTAAAAGCCTTAAATGAACTCTATAACTATAACCTTAACTATAATATCAATTGCTGTGAAATAACGTGGAAGCTAATGTATATTGCCATTCAAGTCTACGTGAAAATAACAAATGACCAGAGAAATCATTGATGAATAATAAAGAACACTAGAGATTTATGTTGTTCGGTCTAAAATTGGCACCCATTCCACAAGGAGAGCCATCCTTCAAAATCAGCTATGAATTTGGAGAATATAGAGTTTACAATCACTTGATTGCTAAATATTTCCTAGGCCTAATTTACACCCAAAGAAAGTGTTATCTCACGATCTCTTACATCATACTCACTTAGAAAACTCACAGGGATAAACCACTAAACACTTCTCTTGGTTTCTCGAGTGTGTAATAACCAAACATAAATCTGTTTTATATGTTCCTATGTAATATGGCAACACAAATTAGAAAAACTCAATCTTCTTTCTTATTATCTTTAATCTAAGATCAGACTCCAAAAATTTTGGACTGCACTAAATTTGCTTGGAGGTTAAAGTCCCCCTAGAACACATCCAAAATATGGGCAAGACTTCTTCCAAGTTGTTTTTTTTTATACGGGTTTAAACTCGAGACATAATTTAACAACGTTAATGAAATCCATACAAATGCAATTTTTATTAATGGCCGCATGTGTTGTTCATAACACGAGGCAGAGGAGTTTTTAATGGCATATTGAGTTCCCAGCAAGCCTATCTAAGCATAATCGAGTTCTCTTAAAACCAGCCGGTGTAGGGAGTCTTGTAATTGTTGTCAAGTTATTGTTGTGTCGGGATGACAGGGACGCAGCTGCATACTCGAAAGCCTTTTTGCAATGATCTCATGTTATCTTATATTTCGATCATGAAGTATGACTGTTGTACCTTGTTAAACGCAGGAGAAAGTAAATTCTCAATCGACTGGCGGAAGCCTCAGCTAACCATGTCAGCTCTACCGGAGTATGGTTCTAATTTCCATAGTGAATTTGGCCCACCGATGGTATCATTCTACAAGTAGCCTTAATATTATTCTTAATTTATAGTTTTATATTGCTAATGCTAAATTTTTTTGTGGATGGATGATCATCCAAGATGTATTCCAAATATTCAAATGTAGATCAGATTTCTGGGCTATTCCCTCTTTATGGAGCTCAATGCCAGGTTCGTATATGTGCAGTTTTCGTCTATCACCTATATTGAGTAGGTTCAGTCTTGCACGACTAAGTGTTTGCACCCTAAACAGTTCCACTCCTGTTAAAACATCAAATACGAATCAGATTTCTTTACTCGCCTCCTGATGGAAGCAAAATCGTTGCAAAGTCATGTGCATTTTCCTTGAATATAGATACGCAAGTTTGGTCTTTTTCGGTTGCGGAGACGTTCTTGGAAGTCTTATAATGGTTTGCTTTGCTCTTCAATCCATATAGGGCCGCATCATGCTTCCACTGAATTTGACAGCAGAAGACGGACCGAGATATGTGAATGCCAAGCAGTATCAAAGGATCCTCACACGTCTCAAGTGCCGTGCAAAGAAGAAATTGGAGAACTTTGGAAGAGCCCGCAAGGTATTTCCTCCATATAGTATCTCCACTATGCTAATAATTTATAACTGTCTGCGATTGACGATGAGAAAGGCGGGGATTGAAACAGCAAAAAGTCATAGCTGTAATAACTTTTCCTTCAACTCAAGTCATATGCCCAGCGTGGCAAATGTTATAACTGTAGTAAGTCAGGTTAATCAGAGGCTTTACTTTAATTGGATTTGGTAGAAGATTACATTATGCGATAATTTGTCGTTACTCTGATATGTGCTTCTTCTCAGGAAGATGTTGCACTTCAAATCATATTCACTTCTCTTTCTATGTGCTGATAGCCATACATGCACAAGTCGCGCCATCTTCATGCTATGCGCCGCCCCAGGGGATCTGGAGGTCGCTTCTTAAATACAAAAGCCCTGAAAAATGCAACAGAAGTAAACATGAAGAAAACTGGCAGTGATGGAATGTCACCCTGCCCAACCAGTCCTCAGAGTTCAGAAGTCTTGCAACCTGAGAGCAGAGGTTTGAATGCATCAAAAGTGGGAGATAACAACAGGACCAACCTTACTGGTTCGGAGGTGGCCAGCCTGTACTCCCCGCATCGGCTGCTGAACAATCATGTCCGACCATGCGTTCACCCACATCTACATGTGGACAATGGGGGGCATGACATGGTTATGCCCGGAAAGTGGGCTCCAGCAGCTGATAGCTGCCACGACCTCAAAGTCGTCTGAGGGCAAAGGAAGTGGTTCCGGTGCTAGTAGCAGCACCATGGTCACATCCTAGCAGCAATTCGAAGCTCAGTTGCAGTTACGGTTCTTGCACTGAGTTTCTTGGTCTGGAGGAGGCAAATCATCCTTGGCTCGTGCATCAAGGCTGTCTTGACCATGCTATATGGCATGGCTTTAGGCTTTGAGACCTTGATGCCCAATAAAAGTATAATATCAAAGGTGACAATTTTAGGTTTCGTTGCTGGATCTTGATGTAATAAGGGCATGTCAAATGTGTGTTTGCTGTCAAAAAGACATCAAAGCTATGCATATTGAAACCTGAGTGGCTGTGACTTGTTGGGTTTTCTGATTTCTGGGCGACTTAGTTTGATTATTTGCACTAGAGCCTGCGTTTCGGGCATATCCCTTTTCTACTGAGCACAAGTTAGTGATTCAATCTCGTAGTCTTAGTGAGTGGGCACGCCTCAAAGGTATGATAAGTGGTTTAAGTATAAACCACTGTATATGCTTGTAAAGATGATGCATTTTATGTTTGTGTAGAAGCCTGATGCTTTGTAGGAAAACTGAATTTCCAGAGTTTTAATGATCCAGTGAATAGAACACTCGAAATAGTAGGATTAGGCAGAAGAATTCATGTGGTAGCCAGATTTCCTTGCGTGTTCTCATCATTAGAGGTTAGCCTCCAATGTAGTTTTGACAGGCCACAAAGTCTGTTTGGTTCAGCACCTGTCGCAATATGGACAAGGATCGTGTCTTCACAAAAGTCAAGTAATTGCCAGAGTAGACATATCCATTATACGCTTAGATATCATATCATACTCGATAACTCATAACCTATGGCATGAACCTCATGAACCCAGTTCTAAAGCCGCAATATACCACCTTTTCCAGTAGCCTTTCAGAGCCGCTGTAAGCACCAGTTGCAATTACAGTAAGGTCTCAGTTGCCCCTGAAGATGACTGGAGCTTCATCACTCTGTCGATGGATATAATATCACTAGTCTACTTTCTGATCAGACGAACACTAATATGTCTTCTCAGTAGGTTCAGTTCCAACCATACCTATGATTGAGACAACATGCGCATGACAGTCAAGAGGTGTGATCTTCTTCTGGCTGATGGAATAGGAGGGTAATCTAACATTTGGCACTGCATGCGAGACTATTGAATAAACCTAATGAAGAATGGAGAATTATCCGTCAACATCCTCTCCGAACCCAGTAGAACGAGAAGTAAAGAATAGGTGAAGTTAAGAGGAAAAATCCTTCAAAAAGCAGTAGAGGCGGTCAGCCACTATGATATCCACGAAACTATGAATTTCCTTAAGCCTTTTGCAATTTTGAAAAAGCAAACGATGCAGCTCAAATCAGAGTTGGTATTGAGTCCCTCCGAAATCACTGAAAAATTCGCCGCTGACTGAATAAAAATTATAGTGTACTTCCATGAACAGATGACCTACCCCCATCAAAAAACATATGACTGAAGGCAAAAAGAATAAAGCAATCAAATTTAAACAGGGAAGCCTCAAGTGTCGAAACCACAATCTGGTATAGAACAATATGTATATCACTGAATAAATCAATAACGCAAGGAACCTCAAACTGCAGGCGGCGGAGGGGATAGCACAGGTGCTGGTGGATTATTGCTGCTGCTGTTATTTTTTTCCCATGGCCTCACAGTAAACAGTACCACAAACAAAACAATCACTAGCAAAATTATGATGGCATAACATGTCCACTTCCGCGTGTTCTTCTGCAACTTCCTAGCGGTTTGCAGGCGCTCGGTGCCACCTCGCACGAACGAGTTAGCTCTCGCCACGTGGCTCTCGATGTCGTCCAGCTGCTCGCCCTGAGACTGCACCAGCACGGCCATGTCCAAGAATACCTGGTGCAGCTCCTTAAGATTCTTCTCCATGTCCTTGACGGCATCGTGCCTCTCCTGGATTTCTTGTATCGTGTCCAAGATTCTCCCTCTGCCTTGCTCCTGAATGGCCTTCTGCAAGAAGGTCTCGCTCTCACCTGCATATGAATCAGAGACTCGTAAGCATTACCATAACAAAGCTCAAATACTATCCTGCATTACAAGGAAACCAAGACAGCAAATAGCAGAGTAGTTCCTCTGCCTCGATCTTCATAATTTTTCATTGCAGAAATTATTCAAGTCCCTAGATTCTGTGAGTTCTAAAGTGCACAATGAGCCGTGGCTGATCCTCAAAACAGGACAGAATGACATTTGTTCCACTGTAAGCATAAAGGCATGAACTGAGTACAAGCAACATACAATCAGCAACCAAAATATTAGATATACCCAATTCCAGTTTTCGATTCTACAGCTTCCAGTTTAGCCACACCACCAATCCCATGCCAAAACTCGATTTCGGAAACGGAAAATTTGTCCCCAAATTCTCATAATTCTCAAATCTCCACTGCGTTTGACTTTTTTTTTTTTCTTTTCTCTATCAGCACGAATACGCTCGATGCAAACACAAACACGGAAGCGCGATCCTTTCACGAAATTGGCATACCAAGTGTCGTAGCATATTGTGAATCTACCTGTTGAGATCAAGAGATCGAGCGTCCTCTCGTCGGGGTTCTCGCCGGTGACGGTGAAGTACCTGCGCTGGACGGTCTCCCGGTACTCCGACGAGATCAGCTGCCTCAGGGCGTTGAAGCTCTCCATCGAGTCCTGCAGCTTCTTCCTCAGCCCGCTGACCACGGAGGTCCGGGTCCTGTCCGACGACGAGCCCGGCCCGCAGCCGGGGAGGCTCCGGTTGGCGGCGTTGGACCGGTCGAGGGCCTCGAGGCGGACCTTGACGACCTTGGCCTTCTTGAGGGCGGCCGTGACGTCGCCCTCCATGCGCGACCGCAGGTCCTTCACGGCCCTCGCGTTGTGCAGCGTCTTGCTCTGCTCGTGCGACGACCGCAGCCTCTGGTGGAGCGACTCCAGCTCCTTCAGCTCCTCCTTGATGCACTCCACGTCCTCGAAGAACTTGTCCAGGTTGGCCCCCCCGGAGGAGGGGGCCGGCGCCGGCGGGGCGCCCATCTCGACGTCGTAGCCGCGGTCGGAGGCGCCCCTGGAGGGCGACCGCTCGCTGTGGAAGCGGGAGAAGGAGCGGGAGAAGAGGTCGTTCATGGCGGCGGCGGGGTGGCGGCTGATCGTAGGAGTTGAGGAGCGAAGAAGGTCGGATGGGTTTCCGGGCGAGAGCTCGCGGATGTTATAGCCGCGGGTGGGTTCTGCGGGAAGGAAACGGTAGAGGAGAGAGAGAATGAGAGCGCAGGCGAGAAGTCAATGATGGGAACTGGGGAAGGAGGAGGAGGGTGGCGGTGGGGACAGGCGGGCGAGAAGTAATTCTTAAATTTTCCGGGAAAAAGGGGGAAGATTCCGGGAAAACGCGAGGGAAAAGCGCGTCGAGGGGGGGATAAGGCGGGCGGGCACGCGGAGGACTTGGTCAACCCGTGCGGTGAAGTGAAGACGGCGGACGAAGGAGGAGGAAGAGACCTGGTCAGGTCTCGGATCGCCGGGGGATATGGGGAGTTCTCATCTTTCCTTCTCTGTTTGATTTGTTCTTTTCTCGAATGTCGTTTTGCACTTTGCGAAGGTTCGTCTGGACTTGCCCTCGGTTCCGCTTCGGGTGCTATTTGCAAGTACGGATGATGAGGAAAGAATCGGGATTTTTAAATGCCCATAATTAAGAAAAGGTCAGGTCCGGTTGGTCTCGAGACTTTAGTGCATCCTTATCGCTGACCCGCGATTAGATCTGATCATGAATTGGACGGTCCACGAGATCATTCGAGCGAAGAGGGCTGAAGGTTGTTTTAGGGCGGGTTAGGATGGAGGTCTTCAGTTATGAGGGTCAATGTGAATGGATTTGAATCACAACTAGCTTGCAAAGTATGATAGCTATGCATATTTTCATGTTGGAGCATTTTGAGCAACGAGTTAGGCTCGATTTTAGGGTTGGTCCAAGACCACCCCTAAATCATCTCCTATGCTTTCGTAATGGTAGTGTTTCACCAGTTTTGTTCCTGATATCGTTCATTGAACTAATGATATGTTTTGGCTTTTATTAGAGGAGACTCAAGTTTCGTGTTGAATCTGAACAGATGATTTCAAAATACAAATATTATTTCCAATCTTTGCATCACAACATTGACGACTTGCTAACTTTCACCTTTGGTTCTGACTTATGCTAGAATTTAATCAACAACATAGTTTAGGAATAGTTTGGTAAGCTAGAATTTAGTCAACAGCAATATTCCTAGATAAGAACACAACATCGGAATTTAATCAATGACGTCAAACTCGTGGTACAACACCAGAATTTAATCAATGATGCTACATTGGAATGTAGGCTCTCATCGGAATCTAATCAATAATGGGAATCTGGAAGTGACAGCTATGAAACTAAAATGCGATAAAGTAAATATAAAGTAAAGGAATTTGATGTATTGTTCGAGAGGTTCTTCATTGGATGGCTCGTGGTATATATAGAGCAATTTGGTAATCGTCGAATAGTTTTTTCTTCCTTGGTGACCGTCCCTGATCTCTTCACATGTTCCTCTATCTTCCTCCTATCCTTTACAATTGCCTTGGTCGTGCTATACTACTCCTGATTAGTCGACAGCGGTTGCATGACTTGGTCACTGAGTAATAACTACTCCTTGACTTTGTGTGGTCCTTTGCGCATATGATGATTAAGACTCAAATTTCAATGTCAATACTGCTCGAATTTATTACCCATGACATTATTCCGATATTTGGACACTTTGTAATTCCTTCCCTTACCATCGGACCACATGCTTCCATTCACAGGCTCATCGACACCTAGTCAAACTTTCTTGCGTGTTTTTACTTGTCCTTTACACCTGTGACCAACACGGGACTCGTTACTATTTTTATCCTCATGACCAGCACGTGACGATATGGGCAACTTGGATGTTAGTAGGTGGAGATGGTGAAAGGGTGCGACGGATTGATTTATGTAAAAATAGATTTTCTACATTTGACCCCGGCATCAGAAAGTCTCTCTCTCTCTCTCTCAACCCTAGTCTTTATGCTTATGTAATTGTCTCTTTATTGTAAAAGTATGTCCACATATGGTCTTTCTCCACCAAATAATATGATTTTTTAGATTTGATTCTGACGTACTATTAGTGCTAGACGTCGGTTCATGCTCATTTCATAATTGGCTTCTGCGTAGTTTTTGTCTACAAAGTGAATAGATAGTTAAGTACATAAAACAAAAAAAAAATTTATAGTTTTACTCCACCTGATGACTTAGATTTTTGATTGAAGTTGCTAACATTCTTCGTCCTCGACCTTGTTGAGAGTCGCGCCCAATAGCCTATCAAGAACAAGACTAAAGAAATCAACCAATCTAAGATCTTGCATATAGATGTCGGACACTTAGAAAATGAACCGTGAAAACGCACATTGAATCATGCTCGTTGATTCGTGGCGTTTTCATCCGAAAGAAATGAACAGAGCTGATACAAGACCCCATATAATTCACGCATTATCCCCTACTTTATAATATTCTGTTTTTGCTGACATATATTTATAAAACAATTAATGGTTATTTACTTTAGAACAGTTATAATATTTAAATAATAAATCACGCATTTATCTAGCATCTTAAGCTTTTAAAATAGTTAGTATGGTCCTATAAATTTTACTTGGTCTTAGAGTTAGGAGATCCTAATTTCAAATTCTCAAAACCTTTATTTACCTCCCTAATTGAATATTTCTTAGGCTAAAGCTAAAAGTCCAGCCTAACCTTTGACAAGAACATGTGCCGTGAGATTAACTTAATCTCCACTATGCTATCTGCATTGCACATAAGGTCAACCTTCAAATTTGTTGTCCAACCTTAAAAAATTCTGGAAACCAAATTGGATATCAATATTTCTAAACGGTAACCTAACAACTCCTACTTTTGCACACCTCTCACTTTGAAATTTATATAATGTCCCATTTTCCTACTAACTAGTATCCATGCATGAGCATAGCACGCAAAAAGGGTCTAGAACCATGAAAAAGATATAAGAAATGTTATAACTTTTGTACAACACTCATGTTAATACCAAAACTTTTCGAGCAATCATTTAAGTGTCACATAGGTGAAAAAATGAATACTTAAGTACCTCCAATGACAAACTCTATCGATTCAACTCGAGTGAACTTGATAATGAAACCTTAATTCATATGTGACTTTCTTTAAAAAAAAAAAAAATTGGATAACACACAAGATGACCAAGCAAACGGACTGTTTATTTTTATTAAAGTCAAGGAAACGTAGGGTTCTTCTTTATCATGTTTTATATTAGCAGACAATTTGTATAGTCTATCTAGGAAAGGTGGGGTTGCTTTTTGTCCTTGTCTTTGTCTCTGTCTTCATCTTCCTTGCTAAAAACCATGGAACAAGGAAAGGTAAAAGCAACTCAAACATCTCTCTCTCTCTCTCTCTCTCTCTCTCTCTCTTCAATTCGTTCACTTTCAATCAGCTACTTAGCGACGAAGCCACGGCGGCGGGGAACGAGGTAGGAGAACTTGCTTTTCTTCGTGTACGGGCTGAGAACGAGGGTTTTGAGTTGAGGTTGCGTTAAGGGTTTTGTGGTAGTTGTGTCTGTGGGTGTTGTGGTGGATCACTGAAAATCCAACAACATTGGATTGTAGGAGGGTGATTCTTCGAAAGCTCAAAGCGCATTGGATTGCCGTTTTGAATTTTGCCCCTAATTCCTCAATTTGGAGGTTAGGATTGGGGTTTAAAGAACATGATTGATTTTTGCCCAATTCATTAATTTGGGGGCCAACAATGTGTTAGATGACGTGTTTAAGTCCAATCATGTTGACTTCATGTTTTCGGTGAGTCACATTAGATGATTTAAATATATTACTGATAGCACTAAAATGATTAATTTTTTTTTTTCAAAGTGACATGCAAGTAATCGCTCAAAAAATTTGGCATTGAAGTAAATGTCGTACAAAGGATTTCTAATCTCATTTTTCCGTTAAATTTATATTGAAGTAAGTCTTGTACATAAGGATTTCTAATCTCATTTTTCCGTTTAATTTATAATAAAGATAGAGATTAATTAGACTTTACCTTCTTAAATGTGGAGTTACTTATTGTGTATAGTAAATTTTTAAAATATATATTTTTTTTTCAGTTGAATTTCTAGAGTTAACAAAACGTTACGCTAAAACTTCATCTCCACAAGCAAGATGCAAATTATGAAATTTCTACCTCCTGTTGTCCATTCAATTACGTGTAGATCCTGCAAGCCTTCCACTTGTTGATAAGTAATCTCCTTCCAATCGTCGGATTGCTCAACACAATTCACTCTCATTAATTCTTGTAGCTATTCTCATTAATTCTTGTAGCTATTTTAAAGGGGAAGGCGCATAAATTTTTGAGCTCGAGATTATTTACGTTAATTGTAGTAGAGTCGACTCAAATATCATTTTTAGGAACAAATCGACTTGATTGTATTAATTTGACTGGTCATTAGATTTATATTTATGAAAAGATTCGCCAAGGGAAATAGCTCTTTCCCATGTGATTAAGAAAAATTGTCATATGTTGTGATTAAATAATTCTACATTTTGATTTCAAGACGAATTATAGGAACGAGTTCCTATAATATCAAAAAGAGCTCTAGTTCAAGATTCCCGAGTATATTGTTAAGTCGAGCTCAAGGTAGTCATAATCAATTCAACTAGCTCATGAATCTAGCATGCTTAATCAAATTCATATTATTTTCTGAGAGTATGCATAGTTGGAAAAATGGGGGAAAAAGTACAAAAAAGTCGTAAACATATTGTATTGGTACTAACTCATTCCTAAATTTTTGAATTAAACCAATTTAGTTATAATTACCAATTCAGTCCATATGGCTAATTTAGATAGGAAATTATTGACATGGGCGCTGGCGTCCTATATAGCACGCCTAGCGCTAACATGGGTATTTTTTTTTTTAAATTGCTTTTTTCTTTCTTTTTCTTCCATGGCAATTGTGTGCTCCACTTTTGCCTTCAAATACACTGTTCATCTTCTTCCTTCCTTGTGTTCGCTGGTTTGTGTTGAGGTTGAGCTCGCCCATTGCTGAGGTTGAGGATCAAGCGACCTTGATTTGGCCCTTCGATTGGGGGTGCCTCACCTGAGGTAAAGTACAACTCAAAAGGGCTATCCAATGAGCAATGTGAGGCTCACTTGTTCGAGTCGGAAGTGGCAATCCATAGGGCTTTGTTGTCTAGCAACGTTCAGACACTCGACCCTGATGAAGCTGATTTCTTCTTTAGCCCCATGTACATGTTGTGCAACTTCAGCACTACCAATGGCTTCCTGGCCATCGGCCACGTGAGGTTGCTGTTGTTCTTTGTCGTGCAGCCAATTTCATTGGATTTTTGGGTTAGAGCACAGAGGGAGAAAAGGGTGGGAAGCATCAGTGTGGATGAGATGGGGTGGGCCTTTAGGCTTTTTACCCAAGTCAGAGGAGAGAGAGAGAGAGATCGGTGTGGAATTGTGGATGAGATGGGGTGGGCTTTTAGGCTTTTTACGCCAGAGAGAGAGAGAGAGAGAGAGAGAGAGAGAGAGAGGGCGTTCGGAGCAAGTACTCGCCTAGACCCGATCCGTTTTATTTGTATGGAGCGATACCCTTTTTAACTTTCTGGTCTTTAGAGGTTTCATCAAGTTTTGTCCAGATTGATGAGTACAGTTCAAGGGACCACGCTATTTTAAATGAAAAGCTTGCCTTTGTTTCATGAAAAATATAAATGTAAAAAATCATTTTCTAGGAAAAGGGACGCCATCTTTCCGATGTTTTATTGAGATCCAAAAATAAATTAATCTTTTTTTTTTTTTTGTGGTTTGATAAGGAAAACCTAATTGATTTTTTTAAAATAGACATACATTGTTTGAGCGCAAGCCATTTGCGTGTGGGTAGCTAGAAAATTGGACATGAGCACTAGAGCCCTTGGTTCAACCTTGATGGACCCCAATCCATGTGTCAAGGAGATGGGCACGGTCGCCTTGGTCTCGAGCAAGAGCACAAGCATTGATCCTTGAGTTCACAGAAGCTAAGCCCAAGAACCCGGTGCCTATCCTTGAAATCCGAGCTCAAATTCATTAACACTAAGCTCGGGTCTACAAAAGGTGGAGTGTAGGACTCCAATGCCTAAGCACAGGAGCTTGATGCTTGTATCCGAATCCCCAACATCTAGCTCTTGAATTTATTAAGGCTAGGCTCAGGTACACAAAAACCAAATGGTGTGATGCTAATGTTTGAATCCAACAATCCAATGCCCGTGCCTAGGTACTCGACACTCAAGCCTTAGTCCATTGAGGCTATGATCATGATTCCTGCTTGTGCCTGGGTCACGGGTACTCATGTATAAGTCCCCAATGCCTAGGCTTAAGACCCCAACACACATTCCCAAAACCACTCATGCTAATGCACAAGCCATTAAGGTTGAGGCTCGAGAACTCAATGCTCGTGCCTAGGTCCATTGAGGCTAAGCTTGGAACCCCCACACTCATGCCCTAGTCCTCAGTGACTAGGCTTGACCGTTAATGTCCTAAGCTAGCCTCAATGGACAATGGACTTGGCATCATGGACTTGTGCATTAGCACTTGGATCTTTGGCCTAGCCTTGATGGACCTATGTGTAGGTGCCAAGGACCCTAGCCCCAATGATTGGGGCACGAGCACCAGGATCTCAGCTTGACCTTGATGGACACAAGTCTACTTCTGGGGAACTTGGCTTACCCTTGATGGTTGGGTAAGGGCGGGCAAGGGCACAAGCGCTAAGAATCTGGTTATAAGAATGGGGACCAAGGCATGGGTGTTGGGACCCAAGCATTGCCGCCATGGTCTTGAGTTCGCCCTCGATGGGTTGGGCCTTAGCATGGGGGACTTGATCCTAGGCACTAGGGACTTGGTCTCAATGAGCCTAGACTTAGGTGTAGGGAAATTCAGGCATAGGTACTAGGGTCTCTAATCCAGGTGCGAGGACCCAAGCCACAAATACTAGGGTCTTGGGCTTAGCCTTGATATACTTGAACCTAGGCACAAGTGTTTGATTTTTAGGTTGATTTTTTGGACAACCCTTTAATCAAAAGTTAATCCCAGGTCAAAAATTGACTTTTTGCTTAAAAAGATGTCAATTAGCCTTAATTTTACTTTTGTCAAATTAATTTTTTTTAAAGTCAACTAAAGAATTGACTTTGATCAAACATTGGACCAACAATTTGGAAAAAATTGAAAATCCACAAAAGAAATTCGGTTTTTGTGTTGAAAATTTCATAAAAAATCGATAAAGAACCTTGTTTTTCAAATTTTTCAATTTTAGATTCAAAATCGGCCAAAAATAAAATTACTTTTGTTTTGACCATAATTAGGTATAGTTCTTTTAACGACTAGTCTAGGGACTATTTTTAATCCACTCGTTTATTCAATTTCAAGAATTGCCATGTCAAAAGGCAAATTGCCATTTTACATCATAATTAGGGGGTTAAAATTGATTCTTTATAAGCTGCGAAGGGATGATCGTTTTCCACTCATTTTCTTAAGATAAGTCCAAATTGAGGTCTATTTTGAGAAATTCACATGAAAACTTCCCAATTTGAGGAATTTCACTCTCTTGAATGTAAGAAAACCGAGTTGTTGAGATTCAATTGAAGAAATTTAGATTTACCTATTCAAGACTATGGTTCAATTTCACGAATCAAGGTCCAATTTTCATATTAGACCTCGATTCATTTTTGGCCAAGGTCTTGCCACTTTAATTCAAGGTCAATTTGAAAGCATTAGGTTATCCTAAGCATGGGTAATTAGTCAAATAGGTTTATCACAATGTTAATAGAATTGAATTTCAATTAATTTGCAATTTTAAACATAGAATTGCCAAATTGCCTATTTCGGCCTACGATGTTCAATTACATGTACCCATAGTTTAAGTCTGCTATTTTTCACAATAATCATTCGATTGAGTTAATAGAAAACCCATAGATTGCATCCAGGGGGTTTAATTGGCTAAATTGTATCAAAACCGGACAATTTCTCCTCAAATTGGATCAATTTTCTCTTCAAAGAACCAAATTGTATACATTTTAAGCCCATAAGGTAAGAATTGATCAAAATCAGCTTGAACCGATCAAAAATCGGTCTAGAACCAATTATATAAACATAAATCGATCTAACTAGTTTGATCGGCCGCCGATGAGGCAAGTTGATTTGGCCCCTTGCTGGTCGGTTCTAGACCTCCGGTGATTGGTTTTGGGATATTCACTGTGCTAATTTTATCCTTGTGCCCTTGCATTTTTAAGATTTTGAGAATTACCTCCCGAATCTCGGAAATTTGCGCTTTAGCCCCTAATTGGGTCTTTAAGCACAATTCTCGTTTTAAATACCAATTTTTGAGAATCAGACACATCCGATCTATTATACGACACATGTTAATGGTGTTTAACTTATAAAAATTTAATTTGGCCATTAAATCAAGTTTTTGACCACCAGATCAAATTGACGGCCAAAATTGCCTGATCATGATCTAGTATAAAAGGGATTTTCCCTGCATTTGAAAGGGAGTCTCAGTTTGTGCAAAGGACTCTCTTACTAAACTCAATTCTCTCTCTTCTCTATGCTTCTTCCCACCCTCTCTCTCTCTCTCTCTCTCTCTCTCTCTCTCTCTCTCAATGCTAATTAGAGTTTCTGCTAGCTCCAATAATGGTTTCATCCACTCGATCAAGCTCAATCATCGGCATGGACGTTAGTGATCATTCCCATGTCCTTTCCAAGTTAGATCGGCGATTTGACGCCCTCCTTTGGTGATCTGACCATTGCTGATCTCTTTGTCTAGGAGCTCTTAACCCTTTAGGTGGTCGAAGCTTAGCTAAAAAGACATTATTCTAGTGGCCTAGTTTCCTATCGACAGTCCAAGGACAGTTTGAATAAGGATCGGTTCTATCCCTGAGTTGAGCCTGCGCTCCAGCCGGCTCCTAGGTATTTTGCGATGGTCCGATCCAATCCTTGGAGCTTAGATCGTGTTCTGGCGATGATCTCTTCATCCAATTGTATCCAAAATTGAAGCTAAATGCAAAAAGGTAGATTCTCGAACTTGAAATCGATGAAATGAGATCGACGTATCTGATCGGGGTTAGGATTCAAGATTAGATCCAAATGATATGCTTAAATCTAATTCTGATGAAGTTGTTTGATGTTTGTGGAAGTTTAAAGCTTAGTGGAGATGAACTTGAGTTTTTTTGGATGAGATTAATGTTGATTTGCAATTTTCATAACTCTGTAATATGCCTATTGTTTGGCCTAAAATGAGATCTTAAATGAGCTTATTTGATCTCGAGTCTCTCTAGGCTTAGAGAATAGACTTCGAGACCTTTGATTTGGTAGGTCATATGGAGATCGTTCGAACCTTGAAAAACACATCCGAATTTGGTCGATTCTACAGTAGTTTATATTGATTTTGTGATTCTGTTCTTATTTTGATTTTTGAATTTTCTTATTTTCATGCTGATTTTTGTGTTGATTTTTGGAAAATCTTTCTTCACAAAATTTGTTTGAAATCTTCTCGAGTATGTAATGCATTTTTTCTAGATTTTTTGGTGATATTTTGATTAGTCGAAGTTGCTTAAAACTAAGCCTAGGTTGATTTGTCCTGCACCCAATCCAAGTTGCATTTTTGTGAAATTGAGCTTGTAAATGAATCCATTTGACTTCATAATCTTCATAAGACTTGAAATAAAGTATGATTCGCATGATTTGCTCGTTGTTTAGTATGTCAATTGGATGTTAACACTGTGAAGGTTCTGCTGCGAATTGTGAGTCTAGAAACATGCATCTATTTTATTCTTTTCACTTAGATTTGTATGATCTCAATTAGGTTTTGATGTTTTAACAAAAAAAGTTCCGCATTTTGTATTCCATATATAGAATTTTTCATTAGACTTTTGCATGTCCTTAGGTAATTGAAATCAAGCATATTCTGTAATGTTGAGGTTAGATTATAGATTTATCATGAGCATACCAAAATGCATTCATTTGGATCTCTAAAAGACCAAATCTTATATCAATGCCTTCTTAACTTTTAAAGTGTGCATTACAAGCTTTGTGTCCATATATGATACGTCACATTTGAGTATCGTTTAGTATGTGAATTTTATGTGTTAATTAGGCTAGTTGTATTGGAAAAACGTTTAGCATGTTACTTTAGTTTTAAGTCATTTTGCATTGCTAATAACTTTTATGATTATTTCGCATCTCAACCTAGGGTTAAATGTTTATCCAAATCATTTTTCACATCCAATCCTTCATTGTATGCCAATTTCATGTCATTCATACATTGTTTAAGTGACTTTAAAAGTCATAAATGCATACTATTTTTTGATTAGTTAATAGTTGATATGTGCACTTTTACAAATATCGATTATTGAGCATTGAATTGGCCTCGATTGAACCCGAACCTTTCTAGGAAGTCATAGAGCTCATTTAAATCTTTCAAATGCCACTACTTTTATGCAATTTGCTTGTCGTTAGACCCACTTTCCATTTTTTTCAAATTAGGTTAAGAATTTTGATTTAGGATAAATTCGGAACCCTTGTTTTACCCTTGTTTAGGTAGACTTTTGTTGCTTTCGTGTGAATTTTTCAGTAGCGACTCTTGAGTCGAACCCTTAACAGACTTTGATTGTTGCCCTATTATCTTCATTGTGGTGAAATTTCATGATTTTAGATCCCGTTTGATAGGTCAAATCTCAGTTGCAATAGCATAATATCCTGTTGTTTTGTCAATTTTCTGATGCCATAATGTGCATTTTTGGATTTTTGTAAATTCATGCTTATCTCTTCTTAGGAAACTTTCTTCATGAAAATTATTCCTTATGATGTCATGCATATTGTATAAATTTTTTAAGGATAAATTATCGATGGGTCATTTTCAATTTTGTTTATTTAGCTTGTCATATTTGAAATGTTCTGTTGTAAATCTTTATTGTGATTGTTTATATAGATTTTTAAG
Source organism: Eucalyptus pumila (assembly GCA_016097595.1). Taxonomy (NCBI): domain Eukaryota; kingdom Viridiplantae; phylum Streptophyta; class Magnoliopsida; order Myrtales; family Myrtaceae; genus Eucalyptus; species Eucalyptus pumila. The sequence goes on from CM027856.1 coordinate 21,255,476, forward strand.
GATGGCTTGCGTGTGGAATTAGGACTCATTGTCTTCATGAAAATTGTTTTAAGTTTCTCGATCTTCATTGTTAAAAAATTTCAATAAATGAATTGATGTTTTGATCACATTTTCCTCAACATTGATTTGAAATGTTGTTTTTGCATATCAAAATGTCTTTGGTATGTGTGATGCTTCCAATATTAAACTTTTTAGATTCTTTCAAATCACATTGAGATTGTCAAGGTATGGATTGTATTTAAAATGTTTACAACATCTGTGAGTGCATGATATGCGAGCCCCAAATTAGCTTTGGCAATTAAATGCATTTTATAGCCGAAACATTCATTTGTCTAAATATCTCTTTTTTCTTTCTTAATGTTTCAAATACATTTGAACTTTTTGAAGCATTAGGTGAACCACACACATGTTTGAAATCATGTCATTTAAAAAAAAAAAATAGAAATGCTTGTGATTGTGATTGGTGTATGCCTATTGAATAAGTGACTTGCCGACGGTTCACTCAAATAGGTTGATTGTTTGAGAAATAAGACTCAAGGGCCTACTTGCCTATTTAATTCATGCCGATGTCTACGGATGTTAGATATATATTAGGTGCGATGCTTGATCCCATAGGTAGATCTTGGGTCTCATTTAGAATATGATTTAGGGATTCATAAGCGTTAGTGGCCATGCGAGAACACAAATAGTCACTAAAACTGTTGGTCATAAAAATGAATTGGGGTAGGCATCTAGAGGGACTGGCGCATGAATTGCAAAGGTTGATCTCGAGGCCCAAATTTCAATAGTTTTGAACATTGCTTCAATTGTTTGATTGTTCTTGATTATTCCTTGTGTCTTTGACTATTTTGTCGTCTAATGATTATTTCTTTTTATTATATGTACCATTTTTCCTTAATATATGTTTCGGGTTTCTTCATTTGTATAAACACCGATGAAATGTGGGTTTCATTTTTTGCACTTTATTTTTATTCGCTAGTTGGGGTTGCATGTTAGATTATTGCTTTCCTATATTGTTTACTTGACTGTTTACTTACCATCTAGTCCTTTAAATTCAATTTTGTGATTTTGTTTTCCTAGAAATAGAATTGCATGAAAACGATCATCCACGTGTAATCATTTAGTTTAGGTTCATCGATCTCAGAAAAGTAAAAAGAAATGCCTGGACACCTTAGGTAACACGACATATCGTTAGGCACCGAAAGGGCATTAATAAAAATATTAGCGTAACTCAAGTTCTCAAACCTAAATATGTAGTTGCATAGAAATCGAAGGACAACTCTTGACTCTCGATTCAGTTTTCTAGTTGATCCCCAAAAACGAGACTAGTAGCGGCTCCCATCTTTATTAGGCTATCTTAAACAATTATAGTGAATAAAAATAAACCAATCGTGAGGGGTATGGACCTCGATGAGGTTCACTGCGGTTTATCATACCTGCCATGGAAAGTTTCTAATGGATGGAGTGATACCATCCATAGGGTGCGTGTACTAATGGGATGGCTATCATGGTAAAGGTAACTCAGAATCCGATTTCCACACCTGACTAACTTTTCCGAGGTGCGCAACTCATGTGGGTGTGGATCACAACACCTTTTGCTGTCACATGCGTACGAGTCTGGGAGAGCTTGTAACTACGTGCAAGGGAACTCACAAATGGTTCGTCTTGTAAGGTGAGGTGATGATGCTTTTGTGGATGTGAACCGTGAGGGAATTTTTATGATCAAGTACCTCTAAATCCGACAATTTCCTCTATCCCCCGAGAGGCGGCGAGGTTGGGTCGCGGCACAAGTCTATCTATAGTTTGCAATTTAATTCTCTTTACTTGTTAAGAAAATTCATTCAGTATATTTATTCATTGACTTGGTCCCTATTAAATTTGTAACCATTTTTTTAGAGTTATTATTACAATTTAATTTTATTGGTTACAATAAAAAAATATTGTATTACATATTACTACACATGAAAGCCATCATTTTGTAACGTTTTTGTAATGGCTATGTAATGATTTTGTAACATTTGATTTGTTTCTTAATAAACCCTACGTTATTTTATAACTATCCTCAATTTAATGATTGCCAATTGATTTATAAATGGTTGTCATAACTCTATCTTTCGTTTGCCTATGAAATCAAACTTCAAACCACAATCCTTTAAGACACACTGAATTAAAAGAGAATTTTTTCCTGAAATGATTGTTGACTTACCAAAGTGGCACTCAAGTCGTCGCTAGAAAAATTTTGGCACTAAAATGAATGTAATACAAAAGTTATGGTATTTTTAGTATTCTTTTCCCATCTGTTGTATATTAAAGATAGAGATTAAATTGACTTTACCTCTATGATGTAGAGCCACTTATTGTGTTTAGTTAATTTTTAACAATAAAGGAACCTAAGAATTCACAAACAGATCTTGTGGCACTATTGCTTACTTTATTACTATTTTTTTTTTATATTATCTTTCCTCTCTTTTTTTAATTATTTTATTTTTTTTATCTCTTTTTCCCTTTCCATCATTCTTTAATAAAATTTTTTAAAGTAGCAAATTATACTAATATACTTAAGATATGTTATATATTACATTTATTTTATAAGATATAATTAAATTTGAATATATAAATAAAAATAAGATTAAATTAAAAAATTAAATTTTCATCTTTTGTTATTTTGAATTTCTTATATTAAAATTTAAATATAATTTATACTAAAATATGATTTCAATTTTGTTAATTTAAGAAGTTTATTATTAGAGAAAAATAGCTTGCTTATATTGAATATTAGAAATCCAATTATCTTTTATCTCACATTCCTCGTAGGATAATTTCATCTTACTTATATCTCTTCTACATCTGTTTATCCTGCCGTCACCAAATATAAAATATAATAAATTTTATTATATCATAAATTATACCTTGATTGCAAAATGCAGCCTTATAGAGTAACTTAGGAAAGCTTTTTTTCCATTAATCATATTAGTTGGAGTTAACGGATGAATTTTATTGTACAAAATCGACAAATTCAGGACTTTATCATACTCTTTGAAAGTTGTAGAATTCAATTGTATTTCCACGATTTAAGTTTTAAGGTTTGAAAAAAATCTATCAATTCCATTTCTAGGGAAAGTATAAATAAACCGGCCCTCCCACATCTCCCCCAGCTCAGCGTGCGCGGTGCATAACTACATATGGTCGCTTTCCCTGCGATCCTCTTCACTCTCTTCTCCTTCCGCGTGCGCCCCTCGCTCTCCGCCGCTCCCCCTCATTTCCTCCTCCTCTCCTCCAGAACCTTCTCCGCTTCCGCCATGTCCCACCGCCCCAACTACCAGGGCGGCCGCCGAGGAGGCGGCGGCCGCGGCGGGGCCCGCCGGGGCGGCGGCGGCGGCGGCGGCGGCAGGGGGGGCCGCGGCGGCCGCGGGGAGCAGCGGTGGTGGGACCCGGTGTGGCGCGCGGAGCGTCTCCGGCAGCAGGCGGTTGAGGTAAAGTTACTGCCGTCGACTCTCTCTCTCTCTCTCTCTCTCTCTCTCTCTCTCGATCGAGCTTCGTGGTTTTAGTGATCGGATTGGTTGAGTTTGGTTCATTTGTTGGCGAATCAATGGTTCGGCTGCATGTACGTCTTGCATACGAAGACGGATTGTTGTATCGTAGTAGTAATGGAGCGGCTGAGCTTCGGGAATGTCCTCTTTGTTCATCTAAATTACGAGAAATGGTGCTCTGTTTGGCCAAATCCTCGGCTTTGTGTTCGCTTAGGAATGATGGTACGGGCTAACTAACTTATTACTTGTTACTGATCAGCGATCGTGTTTGCATAATCTTGGACTTGGTGGAAAACGTTATTACTTCGTGATCGGGTATACGCAGTGCCTTCTGGGAGAAAAAAAAAGTTGTAGTGACGGAACCATCACGAGTACTTTCATAATTGCATTTATTTTGACCGAAACGATACGAGAAACTTCCATTGTGAAATGGGGTGCTACTCAACTTCTCTGTGTTGAGGAGGTATCTTGCCACTGGCTCGTTTCGCATGATCGGGATAGTGATGACGTGGTAAAACTGTTGCGAACGAATTTTGTGCTTGCCTTTTCTGGGGGATTCATCTACTGTTCTTGATGTTCAGATGGAAGTTCTTGATGAGAATGAGTGGTGGAGTAAGATGGAGCAATTGAAAAGTGGTGGAGAGCAGGAGTTGATAATTAAGCGTAACTTTAGTCGTGCAGATCAGGATGTTCTGTCGGACATGGCTTACCAGCATGGGCTTCACTTGTAAGTTTCAACTTTCTCATCTTATTGCTTTTGTGCTGTGGAAAGCTAAAGAGAGTGAAGTCTATACCTCATTGTTAAGTATTGGACCACGGAATCCCTGAATGGTCACTTACATGATGACAGATGAATTTTTTTGAAAAATGGGGAGCTCGATTGAGCTCTTGTTTATTTATACAAAGAAAAAGGATGAACATAACTATAATGAAAATTTTGACATGGTACATACAGCGAATAAATGGTGAAAGAAAGTTACACAAGGATGCTATTGTGATTGTGACCTAAATATATGAATTTATATAACTTGAAATGTTATTTTTTAATTTTCCACTAACTTTATAATGTACAATTTAAGTTTGGTCTCCTACTTATTTGTACTTTGCAACTTCCTGGCCTTGTGAAAGAAAGCCATGCATACAATAAAGGGAAGGCACTTGTTGTTAGCAAAGTTCCACTGCCAGATTATCGGGCAGATCTGGATGAGCGCCATGGATCGACACAGAAGACGGTAACATTCGCACGCAATCCTTTTGTGGATTTCTGTTCGATTGCTTTGCAATGAAGTTAGAATGTGTTTTTAGGAGTGGGGCAAGGCAAACCTTTGACATAGCTTATATGTAGTGCAAAAGTCCAACTTTGGAATGTGAAAAGGATTTTTCTTTTCTCTTCATTGTTTAGAGGAAGGTTTTCAACTATTGGGCTTTTATCTTTATTTTTTGTGCTTTGTGCAGATTCAAATGTCTTCAGAAACCCAGAGACTTGTTGGAGAGCTTTTAGTTGGTTCCTCAGTATCTGTTGGCAGCTCCTCTTTCCCATCTAGGCAGGGGGGTAAACAAGTATTGCCAGCTGGAAATATAGAGAAATCTGTTTCAGTATTGGAGATCGATTCTGCGAAGGAGAAACTTAATGCTGAACTTTTGGCTAAGCAAGAAAAGATGAAGGTGGGTATTGTGATTGGAGCGAGAGATTGTATCACTCATTGATATCTATTCGTGAAATCAGATATTTCTCTCGTTTATGAATCCTCTAAATTCATCAAGGCCATTTTAAGTACACGTTGCCCTTGCAGGATAGCGCCAATGTCAAGGCAATGCAGTCTTTCCGCGAAAAACTTCCTGCATTTAAAGTGAAAGCTGAGTTCCTAAAAGCTATTGCGAATAATCAGGTGTAGTGCCTTCTTCTTTTGATCTGTCAAGTATTGAACTGATCTTTCTTGTAGAAAAGACTTATTAGGCTGTTCTTGCTTGGATCGGCTTTTCAACACAATAAGTAAATCAGCAAGTTGTATGTTTGTCAATGAGTGTCACAACTCTAAAATAAAGCATCTTACTTGCTTTAGTAAGTCTATACTTCCTCTCTAGTGGACTTTTGAGTTTTGTATGAATTTTCACGATGCTACTACGTTACTACTATGACAGACCTGTCTGTGAGATATGTAGTGGAAGTGTTTTATTTAGATGTTTGATGTCTACTATCACATTGATTTTTCTTAGACACCTTTGATGATCTAGGTACTAGTAGTATCTGGAGAGACAGGTTGTGGTAAGACTACACAGCTCCCTCAGTTCATTCTGGAAGAGGAGATATCTTCTCTTCGCGGAGCTGACTGCAGCATAATGTGTACACAACCACGTCGTATATCTGCCATATCTGTTGCTGCTCGAATATCTTCTGAAAGGGGAGAGGCACTTGGTGAAACTGTTGGATATCAGATCCGTCTGGAAAGTAAGTCTTCTGCAGAAACAAGGCTGCTATTTTGCACCACTGGAGTACTACTTAGACGACTGGTAAGAAAGTTTTGATGATTATTTCCCCTCTCTTGAAACTTTAGTTTGAGTACTGTACAGATAATAGTAACTTCTTTGGACTGTGCAAATGCATCTTTTATGGGAATTACAGACTGCACTTGCTCTCTGTGCATTCAACAGGAATTTGTAATTTGGGGTGGTACCTTGAAATTTCATATTATACCTTCTATGGAAATTTCATGATTGAACATGTTTGTAATGAATCTTTTTAAAAATAAATTGTCTTTTTATTTTTTGGTCGAAGAAAATAAATTGTCTTTGGATGGTGTATAAGTCCTCCAGTCTCATTGGACTTACATTTCTGCTACATGCTGTTGTTGCACATGGTGAAGCTCTTTTGTCAACTTATGGCTCATGCATTTTTGTTTGTTCATTTCATCACTGTGATGTGTTTTCTTTTTGATCTCTGACCATGATGTGGAAGTGCAGGCTCAAGACCCGAAATTGACTGGTGTAAGCCACTTGCTTGTGGATGAAATACATGAAAGAGGCATTAATGAAGACTTTCTGTTGATAATTCTGCGTGACCTTATTCCAAGGCGTCCAGATTTACGGGTTATTCTGATGAGTGCAACCATTAATGCTGACTTGTTTTCCAAATATTTTGGAAATGCTCCCACTTTGCATATACCGGTAAATGAATATTATTTAATAGAACAGTACTTTTGCGCATTTTAGTCTTGGAAAGATATCTCAAAACTGTGCACTATTTGATGTGTAAATCTTGCAGGGGTTGACTTTCCCTGTGGCAGAGTTGTTCCTAGAAGATGTGTTGGAGAAAACTCATTACATTATAAAGTCCGAGTTTGATAATATTCAGGGAAATTCAAGGAGGAGGAGGAAGCAGCAAGATTCTAAGAAAGATCATTTGACTGAACTTTTTGAGGCATGCTTCTGTTCCTTGTTTGTTTTGCTAATTTTGTTTAGACAGCATTGTTCATTTTCTTTCTCAGCGTGTATTCTATATCAGGCAAAAGAATTAGAGATGCATAACATTACTTCTGAATATATGTAATGGAGATTACTGGCATTTTGTTAGTCTTTAGAATGATTTGATGGGATTATATAGCATTGTATTACGTTGACAACCTAATTCTTTAGCAGGGAATCATTGCGTTTTAATCAATAAGAAAAAAAGAACATCACTGATTTTGCATACTGTCCAGTTTGATTTTTCATTCTGAAAACATGGTCATTTTCGACTTGGGGTAATTCTATACCATTGGCACTGTAATTAGACCAAAGAACTTCATTTTGTGTCTGGAGTTGCAGATAATCTTGTGTGGAAGGCAGTATTTTCACACAGGACTTGAGGGAGAACCAGTTAACCAACTTTGTTTGCAGTTCAGTAAGTTTGAGTGGTTGAAATTATTAAAGAAAGAACATGGTACAGATGTAAACTCCCTGACCAGTGGATTATGATCCTGAGTTTGATAATTACTTGATGTGTGAAGCATTTTATTGATACCAACACTTTGCACCCTCCATTCAACTGGCATCAACACGGCTGGAAAATGCATTAGTGGTACATTTGGTTTGTGGAATAGAAGAGAAAGTGGAATGTCACAGCCACCCTAAAGCTACACTAATTAACTGGTCTTCCTGTCATTTTCTCCCTCACACAAACTTAGCAATTTCTTCTATTTCTCCAAACCAGTGTGTTTGCTCCAAAATGGCTGAGAGTTAATATTCTTTCTTTTGGGATACTATTGAGCACGAATTGCTGGTAAAGTAGGATCTTATACCAGTCAGTATCTTGGGTTTCTTTCTTTCTTTTTTTTTTTTTTTTTTTTGGGGGGGGGGGGTGGGGTGGGGTGCGAGAGCGAGAGAGATGTCAGAACAGTTTCACATTTGTGGCATCAGATCTTGTGCCTAATCTATTCCTGCAACATCAGTCTGAACCATTGTGTTTGCCCCAAACAGTTGGTGTTTGTGGCAGTGCTGAATTCTATTTCTGCTACATCGGACTAAACCAAGATGTTTGCCCAAAAATGGGTGGGGAGAGGATATGTTATTTCTTTTAGGTTACTTTCTATATCTATTCCTGCAACATCAGTCTAAACCATTGTGTTTGCCCCGAACAGTTCGTGTCTGTGGCAGTGCTGAATTCTATTTCTGCTACATCAGACTAAACCAAGATGTTTGCCCAAAAATGGGTGGGGAGAGGATATGTTATTTCTTTTAGGTTACTTTCTATAGAGAGAGAGAGAGATGGCTGGGGAGAGCACAGATCAAGTTGGGTATTTTAGACAGTCTCTTGGGTTTCTCACTTTATCTCTCCGCATCTCATACCTACAGATTGTATCTTTACATGAAGTAAAAGAGGTGTAATGCAAGTTAATTTTAGAATATGGCCATCCAAAAGATTCTACATTTTACCTCATAATACCCATCTGGAATTTTTCTGTCTTTTATCCTGTTTTTCAAATGTTGCCTTGATGGTCCATGTTTAAACCATTCTGGTTCTCTTTTTGATTCACAAGTATTTAATTTAGAGCAAGAAATATTTGGAATGTATAAAAGATATTTTTCTTGTGGACCTTTCTTTAGATGTACATTGTCCTGATTGCTATTCAAAAGTTCTCTTTCGTGAAATTTTATATTCTATTAATTTTGGTGCGACAAATTATCTATATAGGACGTCGACATTGATTCTCATTATAGAAGCTACAGCAGATCAACAAGAGAGTCTCTTGAAGCTTGGTCTGGTTCACTGATTGATTTGGGTCTGGTATGTTCTTTTCTCGACTGCTCTCATAGTTCTTATATTCTGAACAACTAGATGTGGCGCATCTGACTAGGATGAGTGGCGGCATTACTAATGGATGTTAGCTCAGGCATTTTTTCCTGACATTGTTAATGGTGATTCTTTAAGAGTCCAATTACAAGTCCCAGTGGGGATTTCTTGTTGTTGGATATCAGTTAGAGGATATAGAACGTATTTGAGGTACTGAAAAACAAATTTGACATTGAGATTGAGAGGCATGCAAGTCAGCTCTATTTCCAAAGGTTTTCCTTTTCTCTAAACCAAGAATTGGGAAGACTAGTGATGGAGCAAAATCCAAATAGAGTTCCCTTCTCTCTGTGTGTGTAGAGTTAAGCTCACCCTCTTTTTGGGGTATAGCCAGTTCTACCAGCAAGATGCTACCCTATAATTACTGATTAAACAATAAAACAAATTTACTTCCCCATAATAAGTGTTCTTTTGACTCACATTTGCTTTTGTGATTAGTTGTAACCAACATTGTCTGGCTTTTGTAGTAGTTAGTTTATATCATTTAAGCACCTACTAGGAGATCTTCGCACTTTAATTTTTGCAGCATTGAAAATTCACAGGTGGAGTCAACTCTTGAATATATATGTCGCCATGAAGGTGATGGAGCCATTCTTGTATTTCTCACTGGATGGGATGACATTTCAAAGCTGCTCGACAAGGTTAAAGTTAACCATCTGCTTGGGGATCAGAGCAGGGTTCTTGTCCTTCCTTTACATGGTTCCATGCCTACTGTTAATCAACGGGAAATATTTGACCGTCCTCCGCCAGGTAAGAGGTAAGCACCTCCATCTGTTCTGATTTGGACTTTCTTTTTCCCATGAAATTAATTTCATCCTCCTCTGTCCTCGTCGTTCTTGCTTATTATGGGGACACTCTCCCAGATTATTCAGGATAAACTATTATTATTCAAAAATTTTGTAAGCTGTTGTAGTAGTATATTAATATAGACATATTGAGTTGGAATTTCATGTTTGTCAATTTAGAGTTTTCCCCTGTTGCTTTTGTGCTTATTAGTTGGTAGTGGACAGAAATGTGGACATTATTAGTGTCATAAAGGCTTCCACTTCTACTTATTAATCATTGGCTATAAATGGCTGCATCATTTTGCAGGAAGATTGTGCTGGCAACAAACATTGCAGAGAGTAGTATTACAATAGATGATGTTGTTTATGTTGTTGATTGTGGAAAGGCAAAGGAAACTAGTTATGACGCTCTGAACAAGCTGGCTTGTCTTTTACCATCCTGGATTTCGAAGGCCTCAGCACATCAGGTATGCATCATGATGATTTAACTTGTCTCAGTTGTGAACACAAGAAGTGAGATTTCTGTGAGCTCTGTTAATTTTGTTTCTGAGCCTCTCTCTCTCTCTCTCTCTCTCTCTCTCTCTCTCTCGTCTGGAAACACTTCAGAGGAGAGGACGTGCTGGACGTGTGCAACCGGGAGTTTGTTATAAGCTTTATCCAAGAATCGTTCATGACGCAATGCCCCAGTTTCAACTTCCAGAAATTCTCCGGACTCCTCTACAAGAACTTTGCCTTCACATTAAGAGCTTGCAACTTGGTGCAATTGGATTATTTTTGTCCAAGGCACTTCAGCCACCTGACCATCTTGCTGTTCAAAATGCTATCGAACTGCTAAAAACAATAGGGGCTCTCGATGATAAGGAGGATCTTACTCCACTTGGTGAGGGAAATAGAGTGGTTTCTCCTATTTAATACTGGCTTTGCATTGTAATTGTAACCTGGTATTCTTGCACCTGACAGGCCGTCACCTATGTACTTTACCTGTGGATCCAAATATCGGGAAGATGCTTTTGATGGGGTCCATATTTCAATGTCTGACTCCTGCCCTAATCATTGCTGCTGCTCTCGCTTACCGTGACCCATTTGTCCTTCCAATAAATAAGAAAGAGGAAGCTGATGAAGCAAAAAGATCCTTTGCCGGTGATTCCTGCAGGTTGAATCAGTGGTTTGGGCCTTAGTTTTTGCTTACTTTGGAGCATCATGTTGCTGAAATCAAAACTCCTCTGTTTCCAGTGTAAAATTTTTGCATGTCTGTACTGCAGTGACCACATAGCACTTCTGAAAGCTTTTGAAGGGTGGAAAGAGGCAAAACGAAGTGGGAAGGAAAGATCATTCTGCTGGGAAAACTACTTGTCCCCAGTGACCTTGCAGATGATGGATGACATGAGAATGCAGTTCCTGAATCTCCTTTCTGATATTGGCTTTGTAGACAAATCAAAGGGCCCTAGTGTATGTCCACCTTGGTGATATTTTGCATAGCTTGTTTTGTTGCAGCATGTTTGATGCCTTATTTTATCAATTCCTCTCTCTCTCTCTCTCTCTCTCCCCCCTGTGATTTTGGACTTCCATTCATGACTGTTGCAGGCATACAATCTTTATAGCAATGATTTGGAGATGGTATGTGCAATTCTCTGTGCTGGGCTTTACCCAAATGTTGTTCAGTGCAAAAGAAGAGGAAAGCGGACAGCATTTTACACTAAAGAAGTTGGTCAAGTGGACATTCACCCAGCATCTGTCAATGCAGGCATCCATCAATTCCCCCTGCCATACTTGATATACAGCGAAAAGGTGAAAACTACCAGCATTTTTATCCGAGACTCCACAAATATATCAGATTACGCTTTACTTCTTTTTGGCGGAAACCTTGTTCCCAGCAAAAGTGGGGAGGGTATTGAAATGCTTGATGGCTACCTTCACTTCTCTGCATCAAAGAGTGTGCTGGAGTTGATACGGGTAACTCCTTTACAATTCCGAGTGTTTGTGTGCATTTGTTAATTCGATTCTCCTTTTAGTTTCTTTTCCGTTCTATAAAAATTCAATTTGGAGAGTATTTTTGGCAGAAATTGAGAGGGGAGCTGGACAAGCTTCTGAATAGGAAGATTGAAGAACCTGGCCTGGACATTTCCAGTGAGGGAAAAGGGGTGGTGGCGGCTGCAGTAGAGTTGCTTCACAGTCAGAATGTACGGTACTAATTCATGTCTGAGAAAATGGACATTTTTATCAGATGATTCAGGGTACTACTTAATTCTAGGTGCAGCCTAGTTGTTGGAATTTTTCTCTTTGCTAGGATGAATATTAGTTTGTACTTTGTACATCAGGGTGTCTATTGTATAACTTCTTTTACGGCCTAATATATCCTGCAAAAACTGCCTTTTGGTATGACAGTGGCTTCTTTAAGGAAGAAAAACCTAGCAAAATTTTGAGTATGTTAATTGCAGTATTCAGTAATCTTGTTGGATAGGATCTCTTTTTATGTGCACGTGTGTTCGCGCGCGTGCATGTGGAGTGAAGGCTGATAATACGGTAGACCTGTGCATGCACTGAATTATGATGTATGTGGTTGATCTTGGTGCTGGCTGAAGGGTTGATTCTGGTTAGGGATGTAGTCGAGCTGAGTTGAGTCAATACGGTGCGAAGCTCGAGCTTGACTGGACTTGCAATTTTGGGGTTCAAAACTTGACTCAAGCTCAATCAAGTATAGAAAATTTAGGCTTGAGCTCAATTTGAATTGAAAATCCTACTACTCAAGCTCAACTTGATGCTGTAGAGTTAAGTTACAGTTATTATAAAATATTTTCGAGAAAAAAAAATATAGAAGCTCGATTGGACTCGCAAGCTTTTGACTGGAGCAAGGGTGAGCTCAAGCTTGCCTTGAAATTAGACTAGTCGATCTTGAGTAATCATCGAGCCGAGTCCAAGCTACTCTTGGTTTCACCTCCTGATTCTGCTTATTCAACCGTAGCGTGTGCATTATTATCCATTTTAATATGATTCTAAACATTCTGTTGAATAGTTCTTGTTGGGTATCTTTATCTTACTCAAGAAGTAAATGGCTTTCTGTTGCTTTTTAATGCGTGTGGGCCCTTTTTGAGCCGCACGGATTTGATGCGTGCTCTTCAAATCAAAATATTAAAAGAGCCATGAAGCAAGAAAAGGTTCGTATTTTATTTCATTTTTCGTCTCCATCAGTGAGCGAGTGGCCCTGTATTGCTGGACAAGTTTTAAGTATGGCGTACTTACGATCTTGCATTGCAAAGCGGAGGAAAAAGGGGAGAAAAGACTGATAATGCACCGTTCCTTCTCTCTCTCTCTCTCTCTCTCTCTCTACCTTTTTTTTCTGATGAAGCATGCATTTCTTGTTGATAAATCAAGATTAAATCTGTTATAAACTATTCTGCTTCTATGCTGCTGATCTTGGAGTCTATTTAGTAGAACTTCATGAACTTTAGAGAAATTTTTTGCTAGAGTTAGAATCACAAGATTTCGTGTTCCTCATTAGCCAAACTGAAGTTTGACCGTGGCATATTTTGCAATTTTAGAGATCACTGATCATATAGCTATACCTTTCCAAGCCTCGAATGCCCCCTGTTTGTCGTACAGCTCAGTTATACTTCTTTTGATACCTTGCACCTTATGAAGAGATTGTTTTGAGTTTCGAACCGATATGACAATCTAAGCATCTGCTGACTGCAACATGCCGCTTGTTTAATCCGTCTTTAGGGGATAATTTGTCTAATATAGCCGGTCAACATGTGAAACTATGCTTAGGAATGTTTGGTGTGGACCACACTAGTCTATTCCAAGGCGTCTCCTTGGCTTATTCCAAGCATTATGAATTGCGAAGCATTTCAAAAGGAATTGCCGGCCAAATTTCTTTCTGAGGGTCTTGGATGAGGATGCATTATGCCAAACCAGAAAGAGTAAATCGAGACCAAGGCCTTTTATCTTGCAGCATGCTGTTTCCAATTTCAATCCTCTATTGCATCACGAAATTGGCATAGAGAGAAAACCCTACAATGCTTACCAGCCACAAGGAAGTCTTCAACTCTTCATACCATCCCCAATGCTAGACTGACTACGAGACCTCGATACTCCAGAGAATTTTGGCAGGAGGAGCTACAGGCCAAATGCTTCTTTGCCTGATGAAACATTCCTTAGCCCTTCCACCTTCCTCTTTCGGTAGACAAACATCAAACCCATTTGACGTTCCCAGCTGTAGAGAGTTGAGCTTATCTGTGCTAGACCATTAAAGGGAGCTGTAACTTTCAAGGAAGAATGAAACCCAGCACCAATAATAGACAATACCATATAAAACTGAACTAACTAACTCGAGTCTCCCAGCGAAAGGCAATCTTTACTCTTAACACTGCCTAGAGTTTTCTGTCAATCAAGGGCTTACAATCTCTTGTATATAGCTCGCAAAAAGTCAAAAGCAACCCCGGGTGTCTCTCGGCAAACTACCCATCTTCGTAATCAGTTGATCATCAGTAATTCCAAAGGCCTAGGAGCTCCTTGAGCTTAGATACAGAACCTCCACAGTGTCGTCATCCTTCTTGCAACTCCAGAGATCTTATTGCATTCCTGGATGTCCTTGCCTTCATAATCTCATGAAAGAAACCAACGTTGTAATCTCCCAATTTCGAGCCATGTCAATCTTAATTTCTGCCTGGAAAACGTTTCTTTTATTGATTGTAGCCGCCCAACCTCCAAACTAAGTGAACAATAACCACAATTACCGGATAGTGGATATGGTTAAAATTAAATGGGTCAACATCACAACCATATTATATAAAAAAAACTCACGCATTCCAAATTTAAGAAATTCATTTTCTAAAGTCAAATGCGTAGTAAAGTTACTGAACTCTTTTCCAATTTTGTTCTCCCAAATTCTTTTCATTTGATTTTTACAGTAGTAAATTGCTTGACTCGTATAAACAAGATGGAGGTCCAATGAGATGGCGAAACGGGCATTCAATTATAAAAAAATAAATAAAAAAATGGAAAATAAAATGTTATACGAGAATTCCTTGTGTTTGTAAAGCTTGGTCGTGAAAAATGGTGAAGTTACAGGATCCAAGAAGCCCATGATCCAAGAGATTTTTGGGTCAAAGCAATGCGTATAAGACTACCGACCAATGGGACATTCCTTCTTTTAGAAAACTCAACATCCCCTTATGAACCCCCTAATATTAGATTTAGAGGTGCTTCCATGTGGATCCACATTGGTACATGGGATATACTGGTCAAACCCTAGCTACATCACCAGTTTTGCCGACATATATCATATTTTATGTGTTGGGCTTCTGCAAAATGTCTTACATTCATGTCATGCATGTGTCTGAAGAAAATGTTACGATACAAAATAAATATCCAAGCGCTATAAGATAAGATCCATAAATCCCTTTTTCAGTAGTTCTCTCACTAGATAATCTTGAATTAGATTCCAAATAGACAGGTTAGTGAGCTTATCCGTGTGGGTCTATGTGCTCTTTGAATAGAAATCCATATTTCAAGAGATCCTAGTCTATTGGTGTTCCAAAAATACCCTTAAGATGCCTCTTGGGTTAATGTATAGTGTGACTTGTCAGATATATTAGTCATATGAGATTCCCCCGGTATGATTTTTTCAATCTAAATCAAGTAGGTTTTACACTTTCAACTGTTCTGAGTTATGATACAGGGAATGATCATAGTCAAGATCGCCATTCTTGGATCCATATTCATCATATAAGAAGAAGTCCGATAACTAAGGAAAAAACCTTCTCTTTCCACATCCAAACTATCATCTTTTTTTGCTGGAGCTTAAATTAAACCGCACTATTAATCAATTACTTATGAGGCTAAGTGGAATATGTGAAGGCATGCATGCATCATTAAGCGTACTCTTCTATTGTCTCTTCCTTATAACTCCATTTTACTTGTACACAAATTGCGGACCTTACTTGTCCCGCCAGAATCGAGCTGTTATAAAGGGTCAGTTTTGGGATTGCTTGACCAATTACTACTTTAACCAACTTGTTTCATCAATTTGATTTCGTTCTCTTGATAACTGTAATAAAACGTAGATCGCTGCTTGGCTTCCAACGCTTTTGTTGGCTATAACTTCTTACAATACAGTTGTAAACTTGCTAAGTTAAACTGTTCGTTTCCCAATGACCCCTTGATGTATATAAGTTGTGCCTGGAAAAGCAAAAAAATTAAGGTTTCGTTTATTTCACGGATAATGAATAATTAGAAATATATTTTTCTAAAAATAATTATTTGTATTATTTGAAAAATATTTTTGTAAAATTGACAGATTCATAAATATTTTTCATTCGAAATATTTTTCATTCGTTCATTTATTTGCAATACAAACGATCATTTTTAAGAAATCATTTTTCACATCTTTTATCCGAAAAAAGAAACGCACTCTAAGTGTCATGTCCAAAGGCAATCAGAGTTGAGAATTGATCATGGAGCCTTTCTAGTGGTGTTTAGCAATTGATATAAAAAATTGTAGGATTAGTTACATATTGAAGGCAAAATACAAAACCAGGAATCTATTGTAGCTACCTCATCTATTTAAGTTTAGAGGCTAAAATATCATCATGTATATACTATCGAACATTAGAAATATGGAAAATCCCTTGTAAAAATTATTAGGCATTTTCTTTATTGGCCCAAAAAAATTCTCGACTCTGCCAATGATGGGGTTATTTACAACGCAGCTTCACTTTTACGCGTCACCAAATGTAAATAGTTTTATAGTTTGGTCACTCATGTAGATTTTAATTTGTGCATGAGGTTAGTGGAGTATTTCGTCGATTCAAGATTTTCCCACTTGCTTGAAGTGGACTTCCTTGTCCCAAAAGGGGGAAAAATCAGGCTAGCTTGCAATTTTTCTACCATCCCTATTCATACGGGATGAGCTTTACTCCTCATAATTAGATATGCAGACATAATTACACCAACCATAACTATCTGGAACCTGGTGGAGCTTGGTAGAACAACAAGTAGAATAACGCTAAGATGGCACATCGAGATCCAAACTCTTCATAAAGGACATTGTTAGCATGTTAGACAATCGTTCTTGACAGAACTTATTGATCATTATGCGACCAAGAACCACACCTAAAATACGTACGGTCACGATTTATTGAGTTCAATCAATTTTAGAGGGGAGGTCCAATTTTGAACCCCAATATCTCGTCTCCCTTATAGCTATTAGCATGCTGGCCGACGCATGTGCACTTACCACATGAACATTCAATGCACTTTTTCAAAGTGAACACATTAATTGCAGAAATATCCTAAAAAGGGCACCTTTATTTTGACTAAAATGATCTTAGATAAGATTCTAGGGCATTTACTCCTATGCTGCAAAATGGAGCTTCTCCAACGATAGAAATCCATGGGATTAGTTAATGTAGATTGATGAGAGTTTAAGGAACTGGAGGCTGCTAGTATTTTATATGCTGTGGATGCTTATGCATCGGCTCGTAGAACTGGTGCGCATCACAAACTTTGTGTCTGCTCTCCCAAGCAACACCCCATCGTCTCTCTCGAGGCAATTGCTTCCTCCCTCGCCCACCGTAGCCCAACCACGGGGCGGCACGTATTGGGAGACACAGACACCTCGTATCAGCCTGCGGTGCTGCGAAAATCCTGCAACTTCCCTCGTCCTTGACGGCACCGGAATGTCAACTCCCACTCCACACTCTCATGTGCACGAGCGCCTCCACATTCCCATGTGCCTCTCTCTTTATTTTTATCAGAACCCAACAGAAAAATGATAAAGAAATGTCATCTCGTAGCTCGACTCAAGCATGTCTCTGCTTCATTTAACTCTCTCCCCACACTTCTTCACACTAATCTCTCTCCCTCTCCCTCTCCCTCTCCCTCTCCCTCCCTCCCTTCTCTCTCCCGGGTTTCAGAGGGAGAGTGTATGTTCTTTTGGTGGTTCTTCATTTTTGAAAGAGAGGAGTTATGATGGTGGTTTGAGGGATCTTGATGACTAGAGAAAAATGGAGAGAGCATGGAACCCAAGTGTTGAGATGTCACCCAATTGTCCACGTTGTGGATCTTCCAACACCAAGTTCTGCTACTACAACAACTACAGCCTCACTCAGCCCAGGTACTTCTGCAAAGGTTGCCGGAGGTACTGGACGAAAGGTGGCTCTCTCCGGAACGTCCCCGTCGGCGGCGGTTGCCGGAAAAACAGGCGGGGCAAGACCATACGTATATCCTCCAGCGCTGCTACTTCATCAGCTTACCTTGCCGCTGCCAGCAGCCCTTTTGGGAGTGGATTGTCTTGTGGTTCTATGTTGAGAGACAGCAATAGCTCCTTGGCCGATCCAACTAGCTCGTCTAATGGCAGCTCGCATATTGATCTTGCCCTCGTCTATGCGAATTACTTGAATCAGAAGCCCGAACCGGCACACGAAGAGTTGGCCGGTGGTGAATCCGATCACCACGACAGTCAGCCTCTGGCAAATTCAAAGCAAGTTCACGACTTGGACAATATCGAATTGATGCATGGAAATGAGCTTCTTGGATGCGAGTTCATTTCTGAGCTTTTTTCTGAGACTCACTTGAGCAATGGAAATAACCAGATGTACCATCAACCTCATCATCAAGGAGGTGACTCTAACAATCTTAACGGGATCATTGATCAGATTCAGTCGTGTGATGGTGGTGATGCGAGCTACTTTGGCGGGTTGCCACCTTTGCCAAGCCAAGGGGGCGGCACGTGGTTGAATGACCCTGACCATTTGATGATGCATCATGGGTTTGCGAGCACAGAGCTCATGCCAGTTCTTGGTCCAGAGGCTAATCCAGATCTCTTGGCCAGTAACTGGAGGGAATTTGATACTTCTATACAGGATGCTACTTTCTCCGGGAATTGACACAGAATGTGATCATACCCTCTCAATCCTCCCTCTCTCTCTCTCTCTCTCCCTCCCTCTCTCTATACTGTTACTCAATACTACAATTATGTATAGAAAGACATGAGAAATAAACAGAACCTGAAAACGAATTATGTTTACTTTATCACTTGTATGAAAATTGATTTTTCTTTAGCATCTGCGAGGAAGTTTTAGTAAAGTTATTCGAAGGCACTGACAACGCAAAGTCCCGATTTGACTCTTAACATCACCTTCTTCGAGGTTCTTTTGTACAAAGCCAATCCTCGCCAATAATCTTATGTCGAAGCTCGACGACTCAACAAACCAGGTGTTGAACATATCACAGGCCTTGTTAGATCCCGCAATAAATGGACGTCACATCAATTTCGCAGGAATGTGCGCTGGGTGAACAAATTGGTAATTCCCGATCGTGATCTGCTACTAGCCCGAGCATATCACATGCTTCCAATGATTAAGTGGAACTTTGTAGTCGGTCTAATTTGCTGCAAAGAGCGTAGTTCTGCTAAATATGGTAGAGCTGTAGGGACACGCAATTGGCGAAACATACTAAAACATGAATTTGCAGCTTCAAACTAGAGATCTCCATTTTCTTGGAGAGTTCCTATTATCAGCCATTATCTTTGACTTAAGTCCAAAATCAATTTCAAGAAGTCAGCCAATGCATTAAAGAAGGGAGGAAACGCTCTCAAAACTTGACAGAGAACCGCATACCATGATGTTCTTTTCACTCATTAAAGTTGGACGACTATTTTGTCCAACATGTGAGGCGTATGTGATCAACTATCAATCTTGACTTAGGGATACGTTGAAATTGACATTAGAAATCCAAGGATTTCGTTGCTCGCCCAACTCAATCCCGGGTACGTTATTCTTGAATTTGTCGTTCGATGGATCTCGCAAGAGCCCTCGGATTCACAGACCAAGATTTTGACTTGTGAACCCTTTTGCGTCTCTCGTACTCTGTCCGTGTCGGAGTCTGATCATGAAATCGGACCATTCCCACACGCCAAAACCTAAGTTTTTAATGGGGAAAAGGATTGGAAACTCACCTCTAGAGTGCTTCTCTTTCTCGCTGTCCTCTGGCGAACGAAATTTGCAGCTCAAATTCAAGTGTGAACATGCATTCCAAACAAACTCCTAAATGGATAGAGTTGTTGGGATAAAATCCTGATTTGTGTTTATATCGATCATTTCCTATATCAGTCATGAAGGTTCCATTAAGCTCCTTTTTTCATTTCTTTGTTATTTTAAGATTTTCTTTTCGTAACACGATAAAAAAGCTTAAAACCCTGATCATTTGTTTTTTGAATGCCAAATTACTGGTACTCTTGCGCGTTATTGGGCGGCTAAGTGTAATTTAGCTTGGCAAAACAAATGCTGGGTTGATAATATTGCTTGGGTTACCAATCATCTTGCTGACAATAGTTTCCACCAATCCTTGGCTCGCTTTGCTTTTGGAGCTTTATGCTATCTTATTTGGAAGGAACGAAATGAGATTATCTTTTGCAACCGCCCCCTTTTCCTACCGGCGTTGAAGATGCATCTTCATAAGGTGATTGAGGATAAAGCCTTGTCCTTCAATCATGTCCCAGACATTTCCCAAAATAGAAGGCTGCAACAAAGTTGAGAATTTGTTGGTTAAAGCTCAATTTATTATTACCCTTCACCAAAAAAAAAAAAAAAAAAAAAAAAAAAAAAAGTTGGGAATTGCCGTCGTCAATCTTTGATTGATTGTGTTCTTCCCCTTCTTGTTGTTTTGCCTCCTAGTGGCTGTTTGCCTCTTTGTTTTTTTTGTGGTACCATGGCACCCCTACACTCTCTTGACTCCTTTATCTTTTGAGTGTTTGTTTTGTTGGTGCCGGGCTTCCTCTCTTTGTATATTCATTTGGTAAAATTTGTATCATACTTACCTTTACCCAAAAAGAAAAAAGAAGAAAAAAGCTTAAAAGCCCGTGGGTTGGAAGGGGGAAATCAAGATACCCGTGGGATTGGGAATGGATTACATAGACTTGTCCAGCACAGGAAATGGGAAAAAGATGAGGCACCCCGCCTCGCCTCATCGTCATCCCTACTCCGGTCACCAAATATTTATGGTCTTGGATTTTCAATCGAATTGGGTCAACCCATCGTGAGCTTTTACAAGTTTATTGTACGTTTCCCCGACATCTCTTACTTGTACGTAATGCTGGCTATTATTATTGGTGAAATCCTTTCATTGATTACGTTGTCACGCACGGCACTTGGATTTGCATGTCTGGTAATAAAAACAGAAAAAGATGGCATGAAACAGCATTTTCTCTAAAGTGCAAAGGTACCGGATGAAACGCTAGTGTGATCAAATTTCTCAATCTAAAAATTTCTAGTAAATGAGAATCCAAGTTACAATTGATATGACTTAGGAGAGTCTATGTGAAGTGTAAGCACCATTTAATGAGGAGTTGTTAGCATATGCCTATCAACCTGTTAAACCTCCTCAAGGTTCATCTCGGAAGGGTCACGACGTAAGTTATATAAATAAAATCCAATAAGTTAGTAATAGAATTCATAAGTTTTCATATAATAAAAAAAATGATTAATACCACAAAAAAGCCTAAACTATCTTCACTGTGATATATTTAACCTAAATATTTTCTTTTGTGTCACTAAAAATCCAAAACTTACTCATTGTTATACAAATGTAAAAAATCCCGAACTTATAATAGTGTGACAATATACCATGGATGGAATTGTAATAGATGGTATATATGTCATAATTGTACAAATTTGGGTTTTTTTTTTTTTTGTAAAACAAAAAAAATTATGGTATTTGTGTCTAAGTTAATAAGTTTAATGTTTTGGTGATACAAAATAATAATAATAATAATAATAATAAAAAAATAATAATATTAATAATTGGAGGCATTTGTGTCATAATGGGCATAATTTGGAGTTTGTAGTGGTATTTGCCCTAAAAAAGATTGGTAATTTCATAAAACTTTAAGTAAATTGCCACAGCTAATGACATTCTGTCATTCACTTCTACCAACATGTTTTCATACTTACTCACACTTGTTGAAATTTATCAGTCCATATTTGTGGACACTGAGTAATAAAATTATGCTTTCCAAGTTGAATATGCTACCGTCTTTTTCTAATATTAGAATTATAAAAAGAACGGCGAGATGACTTCCTTGTATCTTAACATTATAAAACTGTTTTTAATAAGACACTTCATCAAAAACATTATACTTCTGCTCCACAGGATACAGTTGCGAAAGTTGAATGGACTTCGGAGTGACGAGCAACAGGAGAACAACGACTGAAGACGATCCTTCGATTGTCCTTTCCTTTTTTTAACTTTATTTACTTGCCGAATGGCTGAAGACCTGTTCAACAAATGCAAACGGCCAACACATCATTCTCGAAGAGGAGGAAAAATTGGCACCCAATCAGGAGCCTCTGGAGCTTCTGTAGGGCTCGCAATGTCTTACTTTTTACATGATCTAAGTCCGCTAGTCGTCGCTGAAGCGCTGAAATGAACTCTCGAGAACACGTAACGGTAGTCCCATCATTTCGCGTAAAAAGAACGATTTGGAACGTGTTTTCCTAAAGATGACCGCTTGTATCGTGTAGAGAATTTTTTTGGGCAATAGCTTCTCTTTTGGACACCGTGATGAGCGGGCTCTGCAATCCACATCCATGAAAGCTTGAGCTGGCATCATCACTCTGCATAAATGTGGTAGCTGAATGGATGTTGAAATGGCCCAAGAACGGCCACCGAAAAGCGCATTGACCATCTGAAAAGAAAGTTATAGGACGTAATCATGAAAGATTAAGATCTTTCTTGCATGCCCAACCTTTTACAACGGGCATCACATTGCTATGATTTCGCTGGAGGCTCTCCTGTCTTAGTGGCATCCAAACATAAAAAAACACTAGGGCTAAAAAGATAGGTTAAAACAAGTTTGCGAAGAATTCATTCATTTGTATAGGTGAATGTCGAGTTCATGAAGTTTCTCTTAGCTTCATGACCAGCTGCGATATCATCTTCATTACATGATGGTTTACTGTACGATACCACCATCATCAATCTGCTTTAATAAAGCCAAATTTTTTTGTAAAGCACTTTTGCTGATTGGCACATGAACATGGCAAAGGATTGTTTTCTTACTCTCGTCAGATAGCAACGTTACACCACAGAGAAATACTTCCTCTCCATCACTACGAGTGCATGATGCAAAGGTTGATTCAGTTGCAGTCCTATTGACCTAATGTGTTCTTGGATACGGTTGGACATCGTGAGAAAGTATCTTGTGGATTAATGAAACTGCTGAGATCAAAGCAAGGAAATCGATCCCTTCTTTCCGTAAGATTTGATACAAGTTCTAAGAGAGAACTTGTATTTTGCTTAAGCTTTAGAAATATCTCAATTTGATTGATCAGCTACACTATACGTAAACAACTTTGTACAACTAAGGGCCTGTCTTGGTAAAAAGTGTTGAAAATTTAATAACTGAATTTTAAGTTTTCACAGACTTAAGTGCTGAAAATAGAAACAGAAAGCTGTTTGATAATAACTGAAAATTGGTCACAGCGAATATTATTAATTTCTAACCAAATATGGAACAAGGATCGTTAGCAACAGGTTTTAACAATATGGCAAGGTTCTAATTACCATGAATCCCTTCTTCCATTGAATAAATTAAGCACCTATCCCTTACCAAATTAGACGAATTTCTAATTGAATCTTTTAAGCTAATACTAAGTAGGGTCATCAAACAAATTTTGTCTGATTAAGCACTGAATCTTAATCTGCAGCACGTACTTGGGATTATCAAATAGGCCCTAAAAGTACCTCGGCAGAGATCTTCCAAGCAAGTTGCAGCAATATTGCAGAACAGAGTAAGTCCTGATTTAATTAGCTTTCCTCAGATGGAAGCAGATTTTCCTAAAATCATGGGTCATATTATCATGGACATCATTTCATGTCCGTATCTATATAAGAGTATACTCCATCCACTAAGGGCGTTCTTACTGTGTCCATCATCAGTTGGAAAGGTACAACTTTCACTGATGGTGTGACAGTAACCATTACATGAATTAATATACAAATTCTTAGCCAAAAAAGGCAAGAAAACTACAAGCTCACTCTCTCTTTCAAGATGGGTATGATGAGAGCAAATTGGAGGGTATACAAGGAGAGTGCTTCCAAACCCTAGCGTGCAATTTCAGTATCTCAATCGCCTTCTCTTTGGTCTTCCTCCCACAGTCCACTTGCAGAACCAAACACAGCTTCGCTGCGATGCCCAACTGCAACATCTCTTGCGCTAGGCTTGTCGTTGCCGAGAACTTGGAGACAGAGAGCAGAATTCGGACCGCCCTCTCGCTAGCCACCTGCGAAACTCTAAGTATTCTCTTCGACACGACTGCGATGCCCGCCCCATGCCTTAGCAACTCCGACCTCCCCTCGGCGCTTTGGCACAGCATCTCCAACAACATCAATATTAACTCGCTGGTCCTACGGTCTGAACAACCGAGAAGTAGCTCTACCAATATGGAGACTGCCCCAGATTCGACGGCTTTGATCCTGTTTCTGCCCCAAGGGCATAGGTTAATCAGTAGCTTCAGTGTGGCCTTCGTGGCCTGCTGAGAGATCTGGTCGTGAAGGACTTGGGCCACCTCGGTGAAGAATTCCTGCCTAAGCGTGATGATCTGCATCGGCTCGGCGACCTCGAACATCGACTTGAGCAGCAGCACAGCGTATGCCCTCGACTCGTAGGGCCCACACTGCATGATGCGTGTGAGTGATTTAATGAACTCACCGTCCTTGGCCACAAGGCTCTTGAGGCCCGACGCAGAGAGCTGGAGATGGTAGAGGATGCACAGTGCGTCGTCGCTTGGTGATTTGATGTCAAGCAGGGACCCGTCTTCCGATGTTGATGCCTGATCTTGTGAGGTGGTGTTTATCACGGAGGCCAGGAACTCGATGGCCCCGGCAGCTTCCATGCACCGCTTGGCCGAAGTATTATGAGAAGCGATAGATCTCAACCGCCTAAGACACTTCTGCTGGAGCTGAGGCTTGTTGGCATCTCGCAGGATCTCGGTGATCTGGGCTTTGCTGACGGGGGCCTTAGGGGTCGGGATTCGCTCGATGCCATGCGACGAGTTGAGGGTGCACCAAGATTGGAGCAGACGGCGAAGGGTGTGGTTTGGGGTCAGGTCCATGTCGGAGATGGGCTGTTTTGTGACGGGGCACAAGCTGTTTTTGGATGAGGCCAGCCATGTCTCGATGCTCTCTCGGTCATAGGTTATCCCCGTCGAGACGGTGACCGGATCTCTCATGATCTCCAGTGAGATGGGACAGAGGAAGAATGGAGGAACTTCGACTTCATTGTTCTCCATTTGCTCACGGCGTGATGTGGCCGGATTGATATGCTGACGATGCAATCTTTATGCCGATTCCGAGTACGATGCCTGATGAGCTTTTGTGATGAGAGAGGAGATAAGATTGTGAATTTGTTTGGTTTGGCTTGGTTATATATATAAAGGCGGAAGGCCAGGCACGCAGAAGAAAGTCAAAACAAAACACGGAAAGTTAGACGTAGAGAGAGAGAGAGAGAGAGAGAGAGAGAGAGAGACTTTTCAACGGTATTGAAAGGCTCAAGAATGGCCAACTCTTAATTACCTGGTCGTGAGTGATTAAGAGGGCAAAGGGCAACAAAAGGGCGACGAGAGAGGAGGGAGGAAAGCACGAACATGCTACCTCCTCCCTTTGACTTTATCTCTCTAGAACTATTGCGTGGCTGTGCACCAAGTATTCTTTATCGTTTGACATGACATCATTTTATGATGGCCAGTGATTGCCGACAAAATCAAGTGGAGACACCGTCGTATCTATGCATGTTCTAATTTTTTATGTTCCTTTTGATTTCCTTTAACTACTACTGCGGCCATCATCAGCGCCTTGATCCTTCTCCAGTTAATAATGGTTGGCTTCAGCATGGCGTTGCTCCTTCAACCCTTTTGAGTTTTGACCCAACAAAAGTCGAAAATGTCAACGCTGATCTGGTGAACGTGGTTCGAGCATTCTGGGTCAAAGGATCGAATCCAAAAACATCTGATACAGAGTAAATATGTCATGATCAGGAAGGGTTATAGCCATTTGGGAATACAGCCTCGATAAAGTTCAACCCTAGCAAGATACGTTCCTTGTACAATTCCGATGTTTCTTTTAGCGAACCATGTACAATTTAATGATCAAGACATCCAAATTCATAATTTTCCTGGATGTCTACTGATTTTCTCTCTCTTCCATCGCACAATAAATCACATTTTGATTGTCAATGTAAAATTGCATTTTAGAACTTCTTGCAGAAACATGTGGACGGATCTCTAATGATGAACCGGGCTGCGCCTTTTTTATGAGCCTCCAATGTTCCAAATTGTATCGTCAACACAAAAATCGCGTGATCTCCTTTCTCTTGTTATAAGTTATTTCTATGGCAACTCCTAGGATCATGAGGTAAATACCTTACTAGAAATTAATTGTTGACTTGAGGAGGCAAGAGACTTGAATTTATTCACCGTTCTTTGCGTGAGCCGAAAAGCTCGGAGCCGGATTAATTAATTAGGTAAGACGCTCGATAACATACATACGTATATATTGCATACTTTTAGGGCATACTAGTGACTAACAATTTAAAACAAAAAACAAATAAGGAAGCTGGAGACAACTCCGTTATCCTTTTAAATCTTAACCATACCGATGTTTACATAGGTATTGGATTGTACTGTGCAACAATAATCCCCATTCCAACGTTTTGCTCAGTCAAGACATGCGCCTCAATCATCCTGGAAGCCTTCTAGGAGCTAGACCTTGTTCGAGCCCTCTCATTACAACGATCACCTTTGCACTCGTTAGATCAGATATGGGTCTAGTCCATCAAAGAACGACACATACATTTACTATTTACTAGGGAGGTCAAACTTTAATATCATCAATAACAATCTAGTTTAGTCTTCATGGGCCAAGCCCTCAAAAAGATTACTTCAAGTAACGCATGGGGTGTGTATGAAACTATATATCACTTAACAAAGACTCTCCCAACGCCGTAGGACTTGGGATGTTGCATACCGATTTCAAAACATTTGCAAAATAACTTATGTTTTGTCAATATGAAAGTATCACGAAATGGAAAAAAGATCAAATGCGTTTATTTGTGTTGGGACTTGAATACAATAAATGGTTCCTACTTCCTACCAAAACACCTAGCTATTCGATTTTCCAATCTTTTCATCTCAAAAGGACAAAATAAATAAATAAATAAATAAATAAATAAATAATTTTCCCCTCACTAGCTTCATTTGACCCATATTCCATTGGAGTTTTCACGTTGGTCCATTTTATTACATCACATGCTATAGATAACTTGGCCAACTGTTCACCCAACACATCATCTCCATGGTTGGCTATCATGGTCAGCTCTTTATTTTTATTTTTTTCTCTCTCTCTTTTTGTGGCCATTATTTGGTCAACCCCGTAAGGTTCATGGTGCAAACTTGAAATTCTAGCAACCACAATGAAGAGCCAGCTATTATTTTATGAAAGTAATCGAGAAGTGCAATGTACCGTAGCTTTTATGAATTATGACTATCTTGCAAATGGCCATGTCGGTGTTGCCCTTGTACTTTTGAGGACCAACCAAATCCCACATAGGGCCAGATTAAGAGAGAGGGTTGACCAAATTTAGGCTGTCTTCGTTTATTGCAGGTTACGTGCTGAAATAGGAAGCACTCGTCAAAGACGGCACTAAGAAATGTCACCTCCACATGTTCCTGATCCGAGATGAACGAGGATGACGATGCTATTCTCTCCAATTTCAATATGCAATTTTGATTTGTGGGAATTAACTTATTCGGACTGTAGAAGCAAAAGGATTTAAACTCACCCCACAACATTCCATTAATGGAAGAGCCACTACCAATTGGTGGGATGGTGACGACGGTGACACTAATCGGGGTTGGCGTCGGCCATGAATACTCTCCCGTGCTAAATCCAAGGGTAAGTGCTAAGAAATCTTGTATAAGTACAAAGTAAATGTGAGAATATAATTAGTAGTATTGATATTATCTTTTTTCTTTGCAAAACAAGACATGTTTGGTGTAAGAATATTATAAGCACAAGTGATTCGTTCTGTAAACTATTATATATACCCCTTACCAGTTTTGGTGAAATCAATATTTTCCAAGATTTGGGACATTTCTCAAGATATTCATGATGAGTTTATCTAGGCGGTGAATGATAACAATTCTGCTCCAACAATCTATTTATATCCGAGAAATAGATTTTTCTATTTTTATTCTCCATACAAGTTTAGCAAAAATACGTGTCCGATAGCAACACAAAATTTTTGTTCCTCAATTAGAATTTCCTTTAATAACAACACAAAATTTCTCCATCTTAAGTGATGGCAGCAAACCACGATGGTGGACAGTGAGTAGCAGCAGACCAGTAGCAACGGCGAGCGACAAGAACAGTTTTTATTTTTCATTTCTCTTCCAGAAATAAAGAATTTACGGACTAAAAATTTGTTTAAGAAATAGAAAAATGAAATTGCGTTATCAAACATATTTCTGTTCCAAACCTATTCCTGTGAACACAAAAAAATACTTTTGGCAAAAAATAAAATGGTTATCATGCACTCCCCCAAAAAGGGGTGTTCATGTAGTAGGTTTTAAAATAGGGCAAATACTGGATTGATCCTAAAGCCAATAGATTAAAAATTAGTTCACCGTCCATCAAGCAAAACTTTTAGGAAGGAACCACGATGCATGAACATGAAACTCAGAAAGAGGTCAACGCCGCAAACCAGCTCAGCTTGGCTGCAGCCAGAGATGTCTCTGTCTACACCCGTGCATTATCTTTGTTTTCAATTGGAAATTCATTGATTAAATCAAGTCTCGAGCTCAACCAAAATTCAAACCCTCAGCTCACAAAGCCGCGTTTCACCAGCGTATAACTTTGAACGTACGTCGACGGCTCGATCACCACCGAATACAATTCAATTAATGATCGATACATTCAGATATATCCTGCCCAAGTTGCAATCTGTGTGCCGTTTCCTATCTGCTTATTAATAATAGCAACCTGCGGTCCTTGGAAGGTGGAAGGGTTGTCTACTTCTTGAATCACTATGAAAATAGTTAATGATTCTAATCTGGATTTTAATTAGGTTTAGGGTCCGCCCTTGCACCGACCGCGACACAACTGCCCAAAGTACCATTTCAGCGGTCAAACGGGAACGTCGGGAAGTTGATGTTGTCTTTGTTAAACCATTATCTTGATCAGAAATGTCAGACTATCAATATTTTTGCCAATTATTAAAGCATGGGGTCTCAATGTATTTTGAATAGATTGTCGGATGAGAGGAGACTTTGAACTTTCTCGAGGAGTGTTCCTCTTGCGAATTGGATGAGAAATTTATAAAGGGATTTTGCTTCTTTGCAACTTGCATGCATGGACCTTACCATCTCCTTCCTATTCATGAGATGTTTAGCCTTTCTGACATTGAATACAAGACCTGCGTGCCGATGGTGTGTAACCTGGGGGCCAGTCCTCAAGCTCTTTTGGTTATGGACTGTCAATTATATTTCATCACCTGAAATGAAAGTGCATAAACAAGTGTATAGACACTTACAAAGGGATGAATTATAAGTCTGCAAGTAAGGTAATCAATGCACGGGCTCGGAATAGATCGGTCCTTATGTCGGGGCTTATTTGTTGTCTAGGCTGCCCATAATGAAAAAATTTTTAGATATAAAATTGCAAGTTCGGACGAGGTATTATAACTAAGGGTGAGTCTGGGAATGCTTTGCATTTAGAACTTGCATTGGAGTGAGGGACCTTAAGTACTTTCATTGAAAGCACCACTGGTCTCCGGTGCATTATGCAAACCCTAGCAAGGATCCGCTGGGTCGCATGACCCTTGACAATGCTTTCCCTAGGTCTAGTGACCCAAATGAAACAGATCTCATCTCGAAATCAATGATTTAAACCCTATTTTGGGTACTCAAATCACTAACCAAACTTAACGATTTACTTGAAATCCACAAATTAGCTTAAAATTGATTACCTAAAACCCTAACTTTACGAACTTTATTTAAAATCCTACCCATTCAATTTGTGAATTTGATTTTGGCGTTAAACTCTTTCTATTTCTATTATTTGAGAAGAATGAGAGATATTATTCTTGTTTAAATATACACTGTATTGATTTGGTTCAATTGATAAGCTTATTGTACATGCCATTATCTTTAGCCAAGTTTGATGCCACGTCAATTTCTTTTAGCTAGAAAAGTAAATGGTGGATAATTTTGTTCCACAAAAAAAAAAAAAAATGTTTGTACTTTTGTGGAGTCATTTTGTAACATGGAATTGTTTGGGTCTTAAGGGTATAATTCCTGTTTTTGGGGGGTTCCAATAAATATTTTCGTTTCTAGGGTAAAAGTTAGTGCTTTTTATGGATTGTTTGAAAAGTACGGTTATCTTTGTCTTGGTCGCATGAGTTCATGCTTTTCTTTTTGGCATTTGGCCTCCCTTATTGTTTCAAACTGTGTCAAGACTTGGTGTCGATTTTATGAAGTGTTCTATCCGGTTGTTGTGGAACCACATTTACCCAATATTGTATGATATGAGATACAATGATTGCCGTTATAGTAGGCTTTTAGTTTTTCAATATATCTAGTTGTGTTTTATAAAATAATCCATTTTAGAAGCTTGCGGGATAAATAAGTTTTATATATTTCACCTATATGTTAAAAAACAAAAGCTATTATAACTGCTTCATCATCTTCTACCTTTTAAAGCTTCATATTCATTCTATGAAAGCTACATCTTGAATCACAAAATGTTTACTCTCCTTACTTCAACACAACATTTCACCTACCACGTGCTCTCATGGTCAGAAGCCAAGACCAGATCATATAGTGTAGAAGAAAATGTCAAATTCATTATTAGAATGATAAATGTGAGGGATATAACCTTCACATCGTACTAAATGTGCAGCAACATCGCATGATCCTCTATCATGGTTGGTGTTTGTGTTTGGTGCCGCAACCATTGAAACCATTAATTCATATGTATAAGGGTAATTGTGCAAATTACTGTATCGAATATCGAGTTTGTTGAGGTGAATAAGACACCGAATGAAGTAGAGGGTTATTGTCCAAAACTATCATCGAGGCGCAATGTGGATCCCATCAAATAAGGGTGACATGTTAGTGTTCAAATGTTATTATTATTATTTTTTTGGTGGAAAGCATTCAAATGTTATATGAAATTATAAAAAATTGAGGTCATGTTCCAAAGAAATGTCGTAAAGGTTGGGCATATCCGTAAAAGTTTTTGACATGGAGCTGACTTTGCATCGTTTTACACATTGTCTAGACTAAATTCAATTAATAAAAAATAAGATTCAATCGTGACATAAATTAATCGCAATAGTCCATTTTAATCCTCGGACTTGAATAATTTTTTCAATAAGGTCTTTGAATTTTTAATTTTGATCAAGTTTTCAAACTTTTATAACTTTTCTAATCAAGTCCCTCTGATTCCAAAACCAAGTAATTAGAGTTGCATGTCCATT
Source organism: Eucalyptus pumila (assembly GCA_016097595.1). Classification (NCBI taxonomy): domain Eukaryota; kingdom Viridiplantae; phylum Streptophyta; class Magnoliopsida; order Myrtales; family Myrtaceae; genus Eucalyptus; species Eucalyptus pumila. Next base: position 21,286,649 of record CM027856.1, read on the forward strand.
CGAGCCAGCAAGAGTTTGACGTGGGAAGAACTTTTTGGCCACCATGGACTTCGAGTGAGTGGTTCTAAGGTGAATTCCAAACCTCTAAGTTGAAACCTATATTGTTTGGATCAGTTCCTAGATTTTGAAATCTAAAATCTATTCTATAGATTTTAAAGTTCAAACTACTTAAGATTGGAACAACGTATCTTAGCAAAGAACAAGTAAAACCTTGAATGCCGATTTCATCTATAAGTAGGATAATTAACACTGAATCCTTGTTGTCATTTACTGAATAGATATTTTGAATTCATTCCCTATACGTCAATTGGGTCTTATGTGAAGTTTTAATTGATCCGACTTGTGCGCTCTTTGTGCTCGTTCCCCAAATCAATGCGACGTAATCAACCTTCCGAACTAATAGCTGTTATAGAAAAAGTCAACCTTCGGGTTCTCCTAATGTGCTTTAGCTAGGAACAATTGTTTAGTTAGAAACAATTGTAATCTCCATGATTTGCACGTTGCATTGAAATATAAATGATTGCATGACAGCATTTAATATAATGTGAGATAATATTTTATTTTGGACCACAAAAAATCAAATCACAAATAATTATAAATTATTATGGGACCCTCTTCTTCAAGAATTTGTCGCTCATAATAGATTATTATTCTCATAGTACCTCAAAAACTGTTATGCTAATAAAACCCGTATTAAAATTGTTGTTAGCTCCTATAGAACCCAAGAGAGAGCATAACTTATTTAGGCTAAGTTCGTCATGACCTCTTCCATAATTCAAAAGTTGCAAATGGGTCCAGCCAACCTCGTGCTTATCATTACATTTGATTGGTCCACATGAAAGCAAGATGAGAAAATCATATGCGACAAAAGTGGTGAAGTGAGGAAAACTACGATGGTGCGCGCTTTCAACTTGTTTATTACAAGAAGCGGGGTCACCAATGCGATAAAACATGGGCTGCTTTGATTTCGATTTGAAAGATTCCGAAGTGGATGAAGGCGGCCCGTCTCGACGTGTTTTTCATGTCCGTCAATATTTTAGACGGACTTGATCATTTGCGTGCATTATTGTTAAGAACAATAATGGGAATTCGCTCCATCTTTTGACAAATGAGTTAATATAACATGGGTAGATGTTTCCTCCAAAAGTGTTGACAAACCACCTTTCGAAATGTAAATCAATATAAAGATCGACAAAAGAAGCTGAAGGGTGCTTTGTTGATTCTTGATGAGAAATGCGGGTTGATAAGAAATTTGAAGGTATGAAAACTAAACACAGCCAGGGTTAATCATGCAAAAGGGTGTTGGAACGTAAAGATAACATGAAGATGAAATTGAACAACCTTTGTCTATTGATTAATTGGTGGTCTTTACTCAAAATTATAATCCTAATACTTATAAATACTAGCAGCAATTAACAACATTTATGTTAAAATATGTTTCAAGTTTGAGCTTGAAGTGGAAATCTGAATATTCTGAATTGAAAATTATGTGGACGCTTGAAACTGCGCAATGCAAAATACTGCAATTTTCTTTTACGGGTTACAGTTGATTTTATTTCCTCTTTGGAGCCCAAAGGCTATTAGATCTGAAGACTTTGACTCAGTCAAAGTGGGTGCAAGAAAGAAAAATAGAAAAAGGAAATAACAGAAACCGACTTTTAGTGGGACTTTGCCAAGAGGTTTATATTGTATAATATACGCACACACATGTAAAACAAAGTCAGAGTCTTTATGCGTCGCCGTTGATGTGCGAGGGCTGTGGGCAAATTCTTTACCGCCCACATGTCTTTATCTGAAGAAGAATACGAGTGTTGTAGCTGATTAAATTCTTAAGGTAAAAATTGTGTATAATTTTTTCGTGAAATTGAGAGATTATTTAATGAGGAATTGTAGGACTAAATATTGTGCAAGTTATTAGGTGTAATTGGGGCTTGAGAAACACCGAAAATGTTTGAGTTACTCAAACAATGTGGTTGTAATTTCCGTTATATCGCTTGATCTATAGTGGAATTCATTACTGTTTTTCCTGTAAATGTAGATTATTATGATTGAACCATATAAATTTGGTGTTCAATTTATTTTATTTATTCTGTCTATTTTATTATCGGATCACTTACTTTCTATAACAATTGGTCTCAAATCTACGCTTGCCTAGGTTGAAGTGAATCAATGGCAATGGAAGAAGGGAAAGTGAGAATCGACACATTTGATGGAGAGGATTTTGGTTTTTGGAAGATGCAAATTGAGGATTATCTCTATTAGATGAAATTGCAATTGCCTCTATCTTGGGAGAAAGGAGAAATGATGAAGCAAGCTAACTGGGAATTGTTGAATAGATAAGCTTTAGGTGTTATTCAACTAACATTGGCTCGTAACGTTATGTTTAACATTGTGAAAGAGAACACCATTGTGGGTTTGATGAAAGCTCTATCAAATATGAGCGAGAGGCCTTTTGCGATCAACATGGTCTATTTGATAGGACATTTGTTTAACTTGAAGATGAGCAAATGTGCATTAGTTGTTTGTAGATCACATTAATGAATTTAATGTGATTGTAAATCAATTGAGTTTGGTTGAGATTGACTTTGAAGATGAGATACGTGCTTTGATTTTGTTATCCTTATTGTTTGATATTGAAATAGTACTATTATTGCTTTTAGTAATTCGTCTAGGTCAACAAATGGATTTTATGGGGTTTGAGATCTAGTTCTGAGCAATGACATCATAGAAGAGAATTTGACGAATTTGTATTTGATACTTTAGTAGGTGAAAACATAAAAAGAATTAGTACATACGTTAGTAGGAGTAATATAAACATGAACTTATGTAGTCAATCTAGACTCGTGGTGTTGTCTGTTGAGGCTATAGCAAGAAAGGGCATCTTAAGATGAATTGTCTAAAGCTGAAGAATGAGAAGAGTAAGGGAATTATAGTTAAGTCTATAGATGATGTTGCGATGTAACTATGGTAATTCAAATAGTGCTAATTATGTCTTATCAGTCATTGGTTATTCATCATTTAATAGATAGATTATGGATTCTGGTTGATCGTTTCATTCTACACCAAAAAGATACCGGTTTACTACTTATCAATGCATGGATAAAAGTAAAGTGTAGTTGAGGAACAATGCTAAATGTGACGTTATAGGTGTTGGTAATGTTAAAGTCAAAATTCATGATGGTGTCATTATGACACTAATTGGAGTAAGGCACGTTCCAGAGTTGAAGAAGAACCTGATTTCCTTGAGTGTCCTAGATTTAGCTATGTGTTATTATATTTAAGAATATAGAGTTATGAAAATTATTGAGGTGCTTTAGTGATAATGAAAGGAATCAAACATAGTGGCCTGTATAAACTTCAAGGTGAGACGATGACAAATTTCACTGTGGAGATGTCGAATGCATCTGTTTGAGAGTCTAAATTTTGACATATGTGTTTGGGGTGCATTGGCAAGAGAAGCTTGAAGGTTCTTAGTAAAAGAAATCTCTTGGGTGATTATATTGTTAACAAACTACATATATGTAAGTGTTATGATTTAGATCAAAAGTGGAAAGTGCAGTTTAGTATGTCTGTTAAAAAAACCACAAAAATTGCAAAGTTAATTCACTTGAATGTTTGTAAAATGTCATGGTTTCCTTTAATGAAGAGTGCTAGATTTATACTAACAGTTATTGATAACTACTTGAGAAAGATGTGGATGTATGTGTTTAGGCACAAATTTGATGTTGTTCTAAGGATCAGTTAGTTGAAAACTTTGATCGAAAGGAAGACTAATAAGATGATCAAGTAGGTATGGACTAATAGTAGCACGAAGTTTTGCTCAAAATTATTAGGTGAATTATACATGAAAGAAGGCATAGTGAAACACCGCACTAGTACTAATAAACCACAATATGTTGCGGAATTGATGAGTTGAACATCACTAGAGATGGCCCATAAAATACTCTTTAATACTGGTATGGTTAGGAGATTCCTAATAGATGCACTTAGTACGGCAAGTTACTTGATGAATAGATCACCATCGACTGCGATTGGATGTTGGACTCATGAAGAAGTGTTGTTAAGTAACGTTGCTAATTATTTTATTATAAGAATATTTAATTGTCCATTTTATGTTCGAGTTAGTGATGATAAGCTCAATGAAATTGCAATAAAGTATATGTTCCTAGGTTATACACAAGGTAGATTGAGCTGACCGCACCAATCAGTGACCATTTGGGGTTAGCATTAACTTATAATTAATTCCAGAAGGTATATTCCCACCGGCATGGGACTTGAAACATTACAAACTCCCCACTTAAAAAGTTGACATCCTCTTCAATGTTAAACTCCTCTTATTTGATATTTGGTTTGGTCCACTTCTACCTTCTCCACCATTCTAGATGTTTGCCACAAGTCACACATTGTTTGAGCTCTTTTACTTATGCAATTACTCTCTACCCTCGTTAGATTAGGTCTAGGCCTAATTTGTCACCGAATTGTATATCTACTTGAGAGGATCTTATTCGTATACCATTTATGACGACCAGCCCAATTCATATGGGCTAGTTTCAAAAAAGAAAAAAAAAATGGTTGAATCAATCGCACAAAAGTTATGACTATTTGAGGGTGGGTATTAACTTATGAGACTTAATAAAACATCTTTCAACCAACATAAGACTTGAATGTCATAGTTGTGCTTTGAAACTAAGGAAATAATTTTCTTTGATCGTAAATTTCTATAAAAGTTGGTAAGTTTTAATCGATATGGGTGAAAAATAGTAGCCCGTAAATTGTTGGTTTGTAATTAAAAGTAAAAGTACCCACTTTTTATAGAAGTTTACCGGCATTTATGATTTGTTTAAAAAACTACCAACTTTTTTCAATAAATTGCCGACTTTAATTTGCATGCCTTACAACTGTACATATTTGTCGACACATACGAAATTATCAACATTTGTATATTTACCGACTCTTCTACGATAGATTTACTAACTAATTTTCGGTTATCAATTTTCATTCAGTTCTCTTGCGGATTATTTGCTTTTTGACAACTACTATATTGTCAATAAACTACCAAATCTCTTTTGCGGAACTTACCATAAATACTACCTTTTATATTACTTTTTATAAATTTTCTCTGGTTATATTACAAACTAATTTTAGATTATCTTTATTGCAATTGTTCAAATAAAAAACACTTATGATCGTCTTCAAATCACCGACTTCTGTAACAGTTGCGAAGTCGTGCAAAACAGCATTGTTAGGATCTGGGTATTGCGGCCACATCGGATAGTTCTTCATGCTTGGCTTGCCGTAGCACTGGTGCGGCTCGTGGTATCCGATGCTCGAGGCTAGTTGTTGCCCTCTACTTGGACTGGCCCTTCTGTTCTGCCATCGAGCTGATGCAACCCGACGGATCAGAAACTTCAGAAAGCATAATCGATCCTTTCGTTCAACGCCATCTTTTGTTCCTCCAAGTAGGAGAACATGTCGCGGAGCTCTACCATTGAAATATGGTCGAAGATCTTCCCTTGATCAAGATCGATTTGGTACAACAGGTGGTAACATTTTCAAGATGGGTATGAAGAGAGAAAATTGGAGGGTATACAAGGAGAGTGCTTCCAAACCCTGGCATGCAATTTCAGTATCTCAATTGCCTTTTCTTTGATCTTCCTCCCACAGTCTACTTGCAGAACCAAACACAGCTTTGTTGCAACGCCCAACTGCAACATCTCTTGCACAACGCTCGGTGTTGCCGAGAACCTAGAGACAGAGCAGAATCCGGACTGCCCTCTCGCTAGCCACCTGCGAAACCCTAAGTATCCTCTTCGACACGACTGCGATGCCCACCCCGTGCCTTAGCAACTCCGACCTCCCCTCGGCGCATTGGCACAACATCTCCAACAACATCAATATTAACTCGCAGGTCCTACGGTCAGAACAATCGAGAAGCAGCTCTACCAATACCAAGACTGCCCCGGATTCGACGGCTTTGATCCTATTTCTGCCCCAAGGGCATACGTTAATCAGTAGCTTCAGCGTGGCCTTCGTGGCCTGCTGAGAGATCTGGTCGTGCAGGACTTGGGCCACCTCGGTGAAGAACTCCCGCCTCAGTGTGATGATCTGAATTGGCTCGGCGACCTCGAACATCAACTTGAGCAGCAGCACAGCGTACGCCCTCGACTCGTAGGACCCACGCTGCATAATGCGTGTGAGTGATTCAGTGAACTCACCGTCCTTGGCCACAAGGCTCTTGAGGCCTGGCTCGGAGAGCTGGAGATGGTAGAGGATGAACAGTGCGTCATCACTCGGTTTTTTTATATCGAGCAGTGACTCGTCTTCCAATGCCGATAACTGGACTTGCGAGGTGGTGTTTATCACTGAGGCCAGGAACTCAACAGCGCCGGCAGCTTCCATGCAACGCTTGGCCGAAGTATTATAAAAAGCGATAGATCTTAGGCGCCTAAGACACTTCTGCTGGAGCTGAGGCTTCTCAGTATCTCGCAGGATCTTGGCGATCTGCGCTTTGCTGATAGGAGCCCTGGGGGTCGGGATTTGCTCGATGCCGTGCGACGAGTTGAGGGTGCACCACGACTGGATCAGGCGGCGGAGGGTGTGGTTCGGGGTAAGGTCCACGTCAGAGATGGGCTGTTTGGTGACGGGACACAAGCTGTTTTTGGACGTATACAGCCATGTCTCGATGCTCTCTCGGTCATAGGTTATCCCGGTCGAGACAATGACCGGATCTCTCATGATCTCCAGGGAGATGGGGCAGAGGAAGTATGGAGGCACTTCCACTTCATTGTTCTCCATTTACTTGCGGCACGATGCGGCCGGATTGATGAGCTGATGATGCAATCTCTATGTCGACTCCAAGTGCGACCGAATTTGAGTGCAATGACTGATGAGCTCTTGTGATGAGAGAGGAGATATGATTGTGAGTTTGTTTGGTGTGGCATGGTTATATATATTAAAGTGGAAGGCCGGCAATTTAAAACGAGGCAGGTTAAAAGCAGAGAGAGAGAGAGAGAGAAGACTTTTCGACGATATTGAAAGGCTCAAGAATGGCCACCTCTTAATTAGTGATTATGGCTGTGCATGATAGAATTTCTACTTCTCTACTTCTCTGTTTTCCTATTCTCAGAAACATGTTTGAAACATAAATCCGTTTGGTAACGCAATTTGATTTTTTTATTTTTGGAACAGATTTTTATTCTAGAAATTGATTTGAAAAAGAAATCATAAGTTAAAATTTTTAACTTTTTAATTTATGAAATAAAAATTGAGAAATTAATTTATATTTCAGAAATTTTGTCATGCGCACCCTAAGAAAGCAAAGAGCAACAAAAGGGCGACGAGAGAGAAGGGAGGGAGGAAAGCACGTGCATGCTACCTCTTCTGAGTCTTCTCTTTGACTTTCTCTCTCTAGAACTATTGCGTGGCTGTGCGCCACGTGTTCTTTATCGTTTGGCATGACATCTCCATTTTAATATAGTGACTGCGGACCAAATCAAGTGAAGACACCGTCGGATCGCTGCGGGTTCTCATTTTTTTAAGTTCCTTTTGATCCCATCTTCAGTTAATAATAGTTGTCTTTAGCGTGGTGTTGCTTCTTCAAACCTTCTTTTTGACCCAACAAAACTCGAAAATGTCAACGCTGATCTGGTGAACATGGTTCGAATATTCTGGGTCAAAAGGATCGACTCCAAAAACATTTTATAAGGAGTAACTCTGTCATGACCAGCTCGGGTTATTGCCATTTGGAAATACAGCCTTGTGATTGATGAAGTCCAACCCAAGCAAGATATGTTCCTTGTACAATTCCGATGTTTCTTTTAGCCAACAATGTACAATTCAATGTTCAAGATCGCAAATTCGAACTTTTCATAGTTGTCTACTGATTTTTCTTTCTCTTCCGTCATACGATGGACCTCATTTTGATTGTCAACGTAAAATCACATATGAACCAGGCTGCAACTTTTTCTACGAGCCTACGATGTTCCAAATTGTATCATCTACACGAAAAAAATATAATCTCCTTGCTCCCTTTAGAAATTTACTTGCTCCCTTTAGAAATTTATTTCTATAGCAACTCCTTTAATCATCAGGTAAATACCTAATTAGAGATTAATTGTTGACTTGAGGAGGCGAGAGACCTCAATTTATTCGCCGTTCATTGTCTGAAAACAAAAGTTAGGAGTAGGATTAATTAACTAGGGAAGATGCTTGATTAGATAAAAATGCATATTGCGCACTTTAATTGCATACTGTTGACTGGCAATTAAAAAAAAAGAAAACAAAAAGGAAAGCTGGAGACAACTCCTTTATCCTTTTAAATCTTAACCATACTTTGTATTTTAATTAAAATGTACAAATAACTAATAAGTTATTGAAAGCTTGTGAAAATCCCAACTATTCCACATAGATCAAGTCTTAAAAAAGAGTACTCCAAGTAACCACACAAGATAGTGACTATTTGGGGATGTGGGGCTAGGTATTGAATTATGTATTGATCGCTTAATAGATGCTCTCCCAAACTGATGTAGGATTTAAGATGTCACAAACACTCGCACTTATCGAACTAATGTTTATGCTAGTATTGGCTTGTATTGTGCAACAATAATCCCCATATTTGATGTGTTGCCCAGTCAATTCATGCGCCTTAGTCATCTTGGAAGCCTTCTAGGAGCTAGACCTTGTTCAAGCCTTCTCGCCGCAATGATCAATCTTGCCCATGTTAAATTAGATGCAGGCCTAGTCTATCCAAGAACCGCACATACATTTACTAGTAAATGGTGGTCATACTCTAATATCATCAGTAACAACCTAATCTAGTTCACATAGGCCAAGTCTTCAAAAGGACTATTTCAATTAACGCAAAAAGTGGTGAACACGTTGGTTTTTTTTTTTTTTTTTTTTTTTTTTTTTTTTTTTAGGGGGGGGATGTTAACCTATATATCACTCAACAGAAACTCTCTCAATTTCGTGGGATTTGGGATGTCACATACTGATTTTAAAACATTTGAAAAGAACTTATGTTTTGTTAATATGAAAATATTAGGCTATAGAGAAGATCAAATGCATTTATTTATGTTGGGATTTGAATAGAATATGTGCTTCCTACTTCCTACCAAAACACCTACCTATTAGCTAATTCGATTTCCAATCTTTTTCTCTCGAAAAGACCAAAATGATCTTTTCCTCTCACTCGCTAAATTTTACCCATATTTCATTAGAGTTTTCACGTCGGCCCATTTTATTACATCCCATGCTTTGGATAACTTGACCAACTGTTCACCCATCACATTATTTCCATGGTTGGCTACAATGATCAACTCTTTATTTAGCTTTTTGTGGCCCTTATTTGGTCAACCCGGTAATGTTCATGTTCATGATGCAAACTTGAAATTCAAGCAATCACAACGAAGAACCAGCCATTCTTTTATGAAAGTAATCGAGAAGTACAGTGTACCTTAGCTTTTTTGAATTATGACCATCTTGCACATGGCCATGTAGCTGTTGCCCTTATACTTTGTGAGGAACAAACAAATCGCACGTAGGCCAGATTAGGAGAGACGGTTGACCAAATTTAGGTTGTCCTCATTAACTGCTTACGTGCCGAAATAGGAAGCACTCGTCAAAGATGGCACTAAGAAATGTCACCTCCACATGAACCTGATCCGAGATGAACGAGGATGACGATGCCATTCTCTCCAATTTCAATATGCAATTTTGATTTGTGGGAAGTAACTTATTCGGACCATTGAAGCAAAAGGATTCAAACATAGCCCACAACATTCCACTAATGGAAGAGCCGCCACCAATTGGTGGGATGGTGATGACGGTGACGGTGAAACTGCCGGGGTTGGTCTCGGCCGTGAATACTCTCACATGATGAATGAAATGTGCAAGTGGAAAGTGATGCTGGAGCATTCCTTGATCATGTCAATTTTGTAAAAGAGTCGTCGATTTAGTGGTCAAAATGTCGATCTTCTTGTTATCGATCAACTGCCTAGTTGTTGATTTACAAGCCTATTGCCAAATTTGAGTCTACTAATCGATCACTTCACGTCTAGAGGCTGTTCACATTCCTTGAAGGTCATTGATTCAGTTACTTTGGAACTAGTAAAACTTGGAGAGCTACAACAAACTACATTTATTTCTCATATTTTAAAGTTCTAGTAAATGTCATTTAAGTTTCCAGAGTCTTATTATTATTATTGTTATTATTTTGGACATAAACCAGAGTCTTATTTATTTTTAGCTGTTTTCTACTAAAACTAGATTTGTCTTTCCTATATAAGTCTTTTTGTATTTCCAATGAGTCTCAACAATTACTCATAATTGGAGGGTTGTCCCAAGCTCATCCATATGAGCATGCTATGATGAACACAAATGGAAGACTTGGTTGATTCATAAAATATTTGAAAATTTGGCTTGAGAATAAAAAGTTTTCTTATTTTGTTCTTATCCCTTAGGTGGATTCTTACAAGTGACGAGTAATGCTCTTATCTCTTAGGTTGAATACCAACGGGTTGAATACATACGGGTGACGAGACCTATCCATTTAAGTTTTCACTTATGTTATCTTCTATTTCTCTATTCTCTCTTCAATGTTACAAAGTACAAACAAGAATACTATTAGTAGTTGCGATTTTATGCTTTTTCTTTGCAAGATAAGACATGTTTGGTGTAAGGATATTATTATTAGCACAAGTAATTCGTTCTCTAAACTATTTTTTTTATTTTAAAAAAAATATACATATAATATTATCAATATACAGTTTAGTAGTGAATCGTTGCAAAACTTTACGAAGTTTAGTTTTTTGCCATAAACATATATCCTCTCGCCAGTTTTGGTGAAAATGATGTTTTCCAAGTTTTGGGACGGTTTTCGAGATATTCAGAATGAGTTCTCAGTAAGTTCTAAAATAGGGCAAATACCGGATCAATCCTAGAATCGATAGAATAAACGTATTTCACCGTCCATCAAGCAAAACTATGAGGAAGAAACCACGACGCGTGAACATGAAGCTCAGAAAGATGTCAACGCTGCAATCCAGCTCAGCTTGGCTGCAGCCAGTGACGTCTTTGTCTACACCCGAGCAATATCTTTGTTTTCAATTGGAAATTCATTGATTAAATCAAGACTCGAGCTCAACCATAATTCAAACCATCAGCTCACGGAGCCGCGTTTCACCAGTGGAACTTTGAACGTACTTCGACGGCTCGATCACCGCTGAATACAGTTCAATAAATGATCGATACATTCACGTATCTCCTGCCCAAGTTGCATTCTGTGTGCCGTTTCCTATCTGTGTATTACTAATAGCAAGCTGCGGTCGTTGGAAGGTGGGAGTGGTGTCTCTTTCTTCAATTACTATGAAAATAATTAATAATCCTAATCTGAATTTTAATTAGGTTTAGGGTCAGTCCTTGCAACGACCGCGACACAACTGCCCAAAGTACCATTTCAGCGGTCAAACTGGAAGTTGATGTTGTCTTTTTTAAACCAATTTCGGGATCGGAAACGTCGGACTACCAATATTTTCGCCAATTATTAAAGCATGGGTCTCAATGAATTTTGAAAAGACTGTCAGATGAGAGAAGACTCTGAACTCTCTCGATGATGGTCCCGCTTGCGAATGGATAGGAAATTTATGAGGGTTTTGCTTCGTTGCAACTTGCATGCATGGACCCTTCCATCTCCTTCCTGTTCATGAGATGTTTAACCTTTCTGCAACTTGAATACAAGATCTATTCTTGCGAATGGATAGGAAATTTATGAGGGTTTTGCTTCGTTGTAACCTGGGGACCAGTTACTAAAGCTTTTTTCATTGAGGATTGTCAATTATATTTCATCACCTGAATTGAAAGTACATAAACAAGTGCATAGACAATTACAAAGGGATGAGTTATAAGTCTGCAAGTAAGTTAATCAATGCGCGGACTTTGGCTAGATCGGTCCTTAGGGTTATTTGTTGTCTAGGCTGCTCATAACGAAAAACTTCGAGGTATAAATTGCAGGGTGGAACAAGGCGTAATAATTAAGGCTGAGTTTGGGAATGTGTTTCCTTTAGAACTTGCATTGGAGCCCGGGACCTTAAGTAAAAGAGCTTTTACTTAAGGCAGTACTAGCCACCAGGTGCATTGTACGATCCCTAGGGAGGCTATGCTGGGTCGCACGACATTTGCCTAGGCCTAGTAACCCAGGTGAGATAGATCTCATCGAAATCGATGATTTAAAACCCTATTTTGGGTACTCAGAACACTAACTGGGCTTAACGATTGGCTTGAAATAAACAAATTAGCTCAAAATTAATTACCTAAAACCCTAACTTATGAACTCTATTAAAAATCCAAGCCATTCAATATGTGGATTCGATTTTTTGGGGTTAGACTCTTTCTCTCTCTATTACTAAGGAGAATGAGAGACATTTTACTTGTTTGAATATACGTTGTATTGATTTTTTTTAGTTGATGAGTTTATTGTACATGTCATTCTCTTTAGCCAAATTTGACGTCATGTCGGTTTCTTTTAGCTGGAAAAGTTCATAGTGAATAATTTTGTTCCTTAAAAAGAAAAAAAAAGAAAAATTTACTCTTGTGGAGTCATTTTTCAACATGGGATAGTTTGGGTCCCAGGTTAGGATAAAATTTATCATATTTTACATTTGGTACTTGCTCAAGATAAGATAAATTCAGATATAAGTAAGATATAAATCGAATAAAATTATCCCATAAGACAGGTGTGATGAAGGTAGATAAGATTTTTAATATCCATAATGGAATTTTTTTTTAGAATAACAAACTTCTTAAATTAACAAATTGAAATTATATTTCAACATAAAAATATTTGAATTCTAACATAAGAAATTCAAACTAACAAAAAATAACAGTTTAGATATTTTAATTTAATATTATTTAAATATTATAATATAAATTCAATATAAAAATATAAATTTATATGAATATTTATTACATATTTTAGGTGTTTTAGGTATATTAATGTAATTACTATTTAATAAATTTTATTAGAGAATGATGGAAGGGGAAAAAGAAAGAAAAATAAATTAATTAAAAAAAGAGAGGAAAATAAAATAAAAAAGAAAATAAAAATAAAGTAGGCAAGAGTGTCATGAGAGATTTTTGTCATCTCCATTTGTAAAAAAAATTTGTTCATTTATGCTAATATGCTATTTATATCAATAATGGATATGATATAATGTGAATATATCTGATTTTATTATTGTAACCATCAAATTGTAAATGGGATATAACAAAATCTATGAATTTTATATTCTATTATATCCGATCATATCATAGTTAGAAATTTGAATAATCAAACATAACCTAAGGGTATAAATTACTATCTTTTTGGGTTCCAATAAAAATCTAATTTCTCGAGTAAAAATTGGTGCTTTTTATAGATTCTTTGAAAAAGTATGGTTATCATTGTCTTCATCGCACGAGTGCATGCTTTGCTTTTTGCGTTTGGCCTCCCTTACCGTGTCAAACTGCATTGAGACTTCGTGTCTGTTTCATAAGTGTTTTATTTGGTTGTTGCTGAACCATATTTACCCAATATTGTATTATACCAGATACAATCTAGTTGTGTTTTATGAAATAATTCATTTTAGAAGTTTGCGGGTAAATCACATTTATATATTTTACCTATATGTTAGAAAGCAAAAGCTATTATAACTGCTTCAACATCTTCTACCTTTTCAAGCTTCCTACTCATTCTATGAAAGCTACCTTTTGAATCACGAAATGTTTACTTTCCCTAGTTCAACACAACATTTCAACTACCACGTGATTATCTCATGTTCATAAGCCAAAACCATATCATATAGTGTAGAAGACAATGTCAAATTCATTATTTCAATGATAAATGTGAGGGACATAACCTTCACATTGCACTAAATGTGCAGCAATAGTCGCACGATCCTCTATCTCGGTTGTTGTCTTCTCGCACCCATCCGAACTGTTAATTCACGTGTTTAAGGGTAATTGTGCAAACTATTGTATCGAATATCAAGATTTTTTGAGGTGAATAAAGGCACCGAATGGAGTGGATGGTGATTGTTCAAAACAATTATAATTTTTTTTTTTTAGAGATGCAATGTGGATCCCACCAAATCTGGTCACCACGTTGGAATTCAAATGTTATTTTTTTTTTTTGGTCGAAAGTACTCAAATGTTGTTTAAAATTATAAAAAATTGAGGTTATATTCCAAAGAAAAGTCAAAAAGATTGGGCATGTCCGTAATTTTTTTTTGAATATGGAGCTTAATTTGCATCGTTTTACACTTTGTCGAGAATAAATTCAATTAATAAAAATAAGATTCCATCGTCACTTAAATTAATAGCAATAGTTCATTTCCGTCGCTGGACTTGAATAATTTTTTCAATAAGGTCCTTTAATTGTTTTTATTGAATTTACAAACTCATATAATTTTTCTAATTAAGTCCCTCTATTCCAAACTGATTAATTGGAGCTGCATATCCATTCAGGCCAGCAAAAGTTTGACGTAGGAAAATTTTTTGGCCACCATGGACTTGGAGTGAGTAGTTCTAAGGTGAGTAGGTTCCAACTTCGAATTTGGAATCTACAATGTTGCGATTGGTTTTCATTTTTTGAACCTATAACCTATCATGAAGATCCTAAAGTTCAAACAACTTAAAAATGATAGGACGTATCTTAACAAAGAGCAAGTAAAATCCATGATCACCGATTTTATTGAAGGGGAAAATTGAGACAATTACCAATAAAATAAAATAAAAAATAAACCTATTGTAATTGTGCCAATTCCAAAAGCTGTTTATGGTCAATTTAGTCATAAATATTTTGATTTATGCTAGTTTAGTCTATCCAACCAATTTTGGTTGACTGGTATTGACATGACATTGCCAACGCTAATGTGAACTTTTTAATAATATTTTAATATTTTTTTGAATTTTTATATATTTTATATATTTTCATATTTTTTTCTTTAATATTTTTCCCATTAACTTAGGGTAGGCAAGAGTAGATGGCTGAAATCGCCAGATGGACTAAATTGACATGGATGTAAAAGGTATATGATTGAATTTGCACAATTACATTATCTTTATAATATTTTTGGTAATTTTTCTCAAGATAATTAACATCGAATCCTTGTTGTCATTTGCTGATTAGATATTTTTATTTCATTCCCAATACGTCAATTGGGTCTTATGTGAAATTTTAATTAACCAAGGATTTGTGCCCTCTTTGTGCTCATTCCCCAAATCAATGCGACATAATCATCCTTCCAAATCAAAAGCAATTAAAGAAAAGGTCAATCTTCGGGAACTCCTAAATGCGCTTCACTTGGTAACAATTGTTTAGTCAAAACCAATGAAAACTTTCGTACAATTCGCATGATTTACACGTTGTATTGAAAATTGTCGTTAGCTTATACAGTTTCCAAAAGAGAGCCGTTGAGTGCATAATTTAATTGGGGCTAAGTCCATTCATCATGACCTCTTCCATAACTCAAAAGTCACAAATGGGTGCAGTCCAACCTGGTGACTATCATTACATTTAATTGGTCCATAAAAAAGCAAGATAAGAAAATCATTCGGGGCAAAAGTGGTAATAAATTTAGAAAAAGTACGACGGCGCGCACTTTCAATTTGTTTGTTCTAAGAAGCTGGGTCACCAATTCGACATAACTGTAGCTGCTTTGACTTCGCTTTCAGGCATTTCGAAGTGGTAAAGTTGGCCCGTCACGACATGTTTTTCATGTTCGTCAATATTTCAGACGGACTTGATCATTTGCGTGCATTAATGGGGATTCGCTTCTTCTTTTGGCAAATGAATAAATATACCATGAATAAGTGTTTCGTTGAAAAGTGTTGGGAAAACACCTTCCGAAATGTGGATCAATATGAACATCGACAAAAGATAGGAATGGTGCTTTGTTTCGCGACCTTCTCTCTTGGTAAACAATCTAGAGATTGGCTAATGGATTACTGGGCTTATACTTAGCTCCAAATCTCCAAAATCCTTACCAACTCGAGATTATGATTTAAGTTTTTAACATGCAAATCAATTTTATTTCAGAGTTACCACTAATCTATTTTTTGTAAGTCGATTAGAAATACAAGTAAAGCATTTGAGAATATTTTGCTTCTACAAACTAGAGATTAAATAAGTTCAGGGTAATTACGTTAGATTATTCGAATACTCTTAGATGCATTTTCTTTTTTATTTTCAAAAATATGTTGGCAAACAAATTGGATTAACTTTAGACTTATCTACTAACATGTGAGATGGTAATACAAGTGTATAAACAATGAAACTAACACTTAACAATCAAAGGCAATAAACAAATTTCTAGATGAGGGAGAGAAATTGAATACCTCGATGCCTGCGAAACACATTAATTAATTTTCCAAACATCTGCAAAGTATTTATTAAAAAGAAATGCTATCTTAACCAAGCATGGTTTCTATTAAGTAATTAACAACTCTAATTAATTCACTTTTTTTATTTGATTTTTCTTTTCATATAAGGAAGCTAACTATATGCAATTCTAACTTAAGTGAAACATGCAATTTATTCTAACATGTCATGCATTCTAAATCAAATGACCCTAAACATGCAAACACTAAGGCTCTGTTCGTTTTGCGGAAAACGTGGCGTTTCTGGAATATATTTTCCAGGAAGTCATTTTCCAGGAAAATGTAATTACCTTTCGCAGATTCAAATGAAACCTAAACTTTTAGTGGAAAATATTTTCCACTGTTTGTTAACTAATTTAATTGTTTGAGAAAAATTACCAAAAAATTGAATTTTAATATTTTTAATTGAACAATTATTTTTCATTTTTATATTTTAAAAATGAATTTTTAATTATTTGTATTTTTAAAAATCAAAATTTTTATTATTTATCATCTTTTCTCGACCAAGACGTGATCGCCAAATGCGGCGAGCTCGGGCAAGGCCTGAGCCCCACCCGGCTCATCGGATCTTGTGAGGCTCGAGCTCCATCCACCCCAGGCTGACGACGCTCCACCTCACCGGATCTGGTGAGGCTCGAGCTCCACCCCAGGCTGACGACGCTTCACCTCATTGGATCTGGCGAGGCTCGAGCTCGCTAGATTAAAGCGATCTCGGCTTCCACAAATCAAGCTAGACGGAGCCTTGCTAGCTCGTGACTGGTCGTCGGCCACTGCCGTGGGTGGTGGCCAGCCAAGGCCAAGGAAGAAGATGAAAATGAAATAAAGAAAAAAAAAAAGAAAAGGAAAAAAAAGAAAAAAGAAAAAGAAAGCATAAAAATAAAACGAAAATGTGTTGGTGAAAAGACAAGTTATCATTTTTAAATGTTGTTTTTTCCAATGATGGAAAAAAATTTTCTTGACTAATTTATTTTTCGTGAAACGAATACTGGAAAATCCAGAAAATGTTTTCCTAAAAGTCATTTTCCGTGAAACGAACGGAGCCTAAATGACATGGAATTGATGACAATGCATAGATTATTTGGCATATGACATGACAAGTAATATGGCATGATGTACCAAGATGACACAGCAAATAATGATGCATGGATGATGCAACGAAATCTACATGACATGCACATGTTTATTTTTTAATGAAAATTTGCAAGTAAAATTTCATGGAAATAAATTATTTAGAACAAAGGTATACTATACAAACTAGGAAATAATATGAATTAAATCCTATTGTAATTGGGAAACCTATCCAAATTCTCTAAATAATATCTAAGCATGCAATTTTATCTATAAAATCTATCCTAATCTATTACTTGATGCGATATTATTGTGTTTTCAACATAGGAAGATTATCTACATCATCTTTACCAAAAAGATTATCTACATCAATGATAAGCAAGTATATCCAACCTGGCTTGAGATATTCATCATGATTTCAAAAAGAAAAAAAAAATTTATGCTAATTGAAAAAAATCTATCGTGAAATCACCAATTATTGCAATCTTAATCATTAGAATATCCCAGAAAAAATCAAGATAATTTAAAAAATGATCTGAGGTCTTGGAGATCAAATTCGTAACTATCATGATTTTTATCAATATAATCCTAATGGATAATGCATATTCAATTAGATCATGACCCGTTTAAAATAGATAATAATACTCGCGAATCAAGTCAGATAAGCATCTTGCCAAATCTGAATGTGCAACTTCCAAATTGAGGCCAGCAGCTTCGGCTCGCGGACGGCGCTGGTCAGTGATGCTGGCGTCAGGCGTGGTGGTGCTTATTGTGTAGCCAACAATGGTGGTGCTCGACCAAGGACACCAGTGGTGACTCCTTAATTAGCTAGGACCTGCTCTCGATGGTGAGTTTTCTCACGGCCAATGACAACTCGCTGTATGTCTTGGTGATCATGGATGAGGTAGCAAAGCCGGCTTACCACCGTTGAGGATTTCTTCAAACCTACGAGACAGAAACAACTGTAACAAGTGAAGTGGAACAGCGGCTTTGTAGTTGGCCGCCAGGTGGGCACGGATTGGTAGCGGGTGAGTCACGATGCAAGTCTGCAGGTGGCTCGGAAAAGCAGTAAGCAGCTTGCAAATCAGCAATGGGCGCGGGCTTGGAGCAGCATGGTCAATCGACGAGGGCTAGGGAGGCAGCAGATTGCCACGGGGGAACGGGGAGGTCAGCGTTGTCGTTGGGCGAGAAGCACCAGATCGAAGGTAGCGTCGGTGCAGGGCCCGACTTCCGGTGGCAGTGGTGACGGCAGCATCACGAGGTACGGCAGGACCTCCTTGGGACAGAGCAGTAGTGTCTGCGGGCTTAGCTAGCTAAAGCAGAGAAGTCTCGATTGGAGCGGGGATGGCAAAGCAACAACGTTGTCGAAGTACGACCAAGGGCTTAGCCAAGAGACTCTCTCTCTCTAGCGTGCTCTGATTTCTAATTGCCAACCCCCTTAATTGCCGATCCCCTTAATTGTAAGGCATTGATATGTTTATATAGTGTTAATTCTAGGTTGAACCTTAAAATTCAAAATAAGATCAAATTTATCCTGCATTTGGTGTCTACTCAAGATAGGATAAAATCGAATATAAATGGAATATAAGCTGGATAAAATTATTCCATGAGAGGGTGGTGGGATAAAAGTGAATAGAATTTCTAATATTCATAAAAAGAAAGTTATTTTTCTCAAATAATAAATTTCCTGAAGTAACAAATTTAAAATTATATTTCAACATAAAAATATTTAAATTCTAGTATAAGAAATTCAAAATAACATATAAATAAAAAATTATTTTTTAAATTTAATCTTATTGTTATTTTCATAAAATTGAATTTCATTTTACTATATAATATAAATTCAATATATAAATATATATTTATTACATATTTTAGTTGTTTTGATATTTTAGGTATTTTTTCTATTTAATAAAATTTTATTAGAGAATGATGGAAGGGAAAGAAAGAAAAAAAAAATTCATTAAAAAAGAGTGAAAAATAAAATAAAATAAGCAAATAAAAATAAAGTAGAGAAACATTTCTACCATTTCCTTTTATAAAATTTGTGGTTTATTTATATGATATGATATTTATACTTAACAATATATATGATATGATGTTGATATATTTGACTTTATTACTGCAATCATCAAACAGTGGATATGATATAATAAAATCAATTAGATTTCATATCCTATTATATCCAATCCTATTTTGGTTAGAAATTTAGAAGAACAAATGTAGCCTAACTTTACAGGCTTAATCTTGGCCTTATTAAGATAAATGAGCTCTAATCACCTAAGGCTTTGACTAAATGGATTCTGATAGGCAGAAATTATTTTAATCAAACTCAAAAGTTCCCTTCCCTTGTAAAATTTCAGCCGAGCCTAATGCATGAGCTGACTGAGGTTAAATTAATGGTAGGCTCGATCTTTTAAGGGCTTATTTTAATTAAGCCTTCGACTTTAACAGGCTAAACCCAACTCTCAGAAGTTTGTCCTTTTCTTTTTTGAATTTCGGCCATGTCGTCTCCAAGCCTTGGCCGAATTGTCCCTCTTCACGGGCTCAGTGCTCGACCAAAACCCAACTCTCAGAAGTTTGTCCTTTTCTTTTTTGAATTTCGGCCATCTCGTCTCCAAGCCTTGGCCGAATTGTCCCTCTTCACGGGCTCAGTCCATTTTATTAAGCTCAGAACCATTTGCTACCAATCTGATGAGACGCGATAATGAAATACACTCCTAATGACTATAAATAGGGTGAGGAAAAAAAACCGATTGATTTGATCGACCGGAAATTGCCCGAACCGGACTGAATTGATCAATTTGGTATAGTTCCCAAAGATGCCGGTTTGATTCACAGTTCCATAAAATTGGAACCGGTCAATTTCAGGCTGATTCTCAATTCCAACTGGATTGAATCAACCAATTTGGTCTAGTTCCCAAAGACGCCAGTTTGATTCATAGTTCCATAAAATTGGAACTAGTGAATTTCGGTCCGATTCTCAATTCCATCTCAGTTCTAAAGATGTAACTGACCACCTAGACCGAATAGATTATTTATTTTTATGAAATTTTTAATTTTATTTCTTTAAAATGTGTTAAAGAAATTATATAAACTCAAATATTCATGAAATGATGGTCCCTCGAATCAACGCCTTTCTAAGTGCTGTTGTTCTATCATCATCGCGCTTGATCGCAGCCAAGAGACCAATGACGCTTTGCCTCGTTCCTCGCTATTTAAAGAGACAACTTGCTTGTTGTCTCTTCTACCAGCTGATGTGAAACAAAGCTCTGTACAGCAGTGACACGCTCACTCCCTTTCTCCCTCTCCCTCACTTGCAAGAGACAAGCCACTTCAAGAGTCCTACATTGAACAAATAGTACAGGAGCGTAAGAGAGTTTGTGTATAAAAGCCAAGTCCGGCAACTCTTTCAAGCATGCTTTTTTTGGCCTTTTGGCTAAGATCAAGCGTGTAGTGTGTGAAGTGTGGTCAATGCACACAAATGCTAAAATAATTTAATTTTTTTTTTTGCACATGCATACATATATTTCAAGCACATGCCATCAGTTTCATTGGACTACCCAAAAATCAAATTGAATCAATTGGTCCAGTCCTGACCAGTTCCAGCCTCTTTTGACCTCCCAGGAACTAGTCACCCCTATAGTTTATTTTTCTTAAGGGTTTGATCCCTAACTTTTGATGCAATAAATGCCTAAACAGGTTGCTAAAATTTAGGTGTCAACACTTTTGTTAGAGATATTTAGGATAATTTTAATAGTTTTATGTATCTCTCAAGATTGTGTGAATATTTCTCTTTAATTGCGCATATCTTCATTGATATATTATCTTATTTAGTCATTTTATAAGGCCTATAAATAGGCTGATGTAATCTTCATAATGATATATCAAATTATATACAATTTCTCTCTTTCGCATGTCATTCTTATATCTCTACTCAGTATTAGAGCTAGTCAATCCTAAAGCACATCAGGTGCACTCGCACTTGGTGCAAACCCAAATTTCGCATGTCATTCTTATATCTCTACTCAGTATTAGAGCTAGTCAATCCTAAAGCACATCAGGTGCACTCGCACTTGGTGCAAACCCAAATGCCCATCCAAAGCTAATCTTACTTCTTTTTAACATTGATTTCAACATTATTCATCTCATTCGATAGCCAATGTACTTTTTTCGCAATCGAGTTCATTCCATGATGGTTATGTTTCGATGCCAACAGTAACAACCACAACACCTAGTCAAGCCTTTCATGGAGCTGGCTTTTTCTTTCAACACCGACCGCATCACTTAGTTGTTATTTTCCCAAGCAATTGTGTAGCCCACTTGATACTATGACACTAGTCGTATAGGCCATGTCACTCAATTATGGTTTCGCAAGCCAACTGCATCAATCACTTGTTGTTTCCCCTTTAATTCGTGACGTTTCGTGTTGTTTTAGAAATCAACACCAAACTCACTGCCCTTACACTAGCTAGATTCAAAAGTTTTGCCACAAATAGCCATTGGATACCACCTCATTTGCCATGTCTCAATTGTTGGATACTAATCAAACTCAAGTTGACATCCTCAATGCATCTTAAGTTTGAGAGGAGCTGTCAAAGATATTTAGATTAATTTTGATAGTTTTCTATATCTCTCAAGATTGTGCAAATATTTTCCTTTGATTGTGTGTATCTTAATTAATTGTTATCTTATATAGTCAGTTCATAGAGCCTATAAATATATTGATTTAATCTTCATTATGATATATCAAAATATACACATTTACTCTCTTCCGCATATACCACCCTACATTACTCATAGAATTTAGCAACAATATTGTACAAACGGTTATCCAAAGGCCGACTACTCAATAATCATGGTCTCATCACTCCGCCCACGACGACCATTCAGTCATTATCATTCGTTGGACTGGCCCTTCTGCCATCGAGCTGAAGCAGCCCAACAGATCAGAAACTTTCCAAGCATACTCGATCCTTTTGTTCAACGCCATATTTTGTTTCTCCAAGTAGGAGAACATGTGGCGGAGATCTACCATTTAAATATGGTCGAAGATCTTGCCTTGATCAAGATCGATTTGGTACAACAAGTGGTGCATTTCAAGATGGGTATGAAGAGAGCAAATTGGAGGGTATACAAGGAGAGTGCTTCCAAACCCTGGCATGCAATTTTAGTATCTCAATCGCCTTTTCTTTGATCTTCCGCCCACAGTCCACTTGCAGAACTAAACACAGCTTTGCTGCGACGCCCAACTGCAACATTTCTTGCGCAACGCTCGCGGTTGCCGAGAACTTGGAGACTGAGAGCAGAATTCGGACTGCCCTCTCGCTAGCCATCTGTGAAACCCTAAGTATCCTCTTTGACACAACCGCAATGCCCGCCCCATGCCTTAGCAACTCCGATCTCCCCTCGGCACATTGACACAGCATCTCCAACAACATCAACATTAACTCGCTGGTCCTCCGGTCAGAGCAATCAAAAAGCAGCTCAATCAATACCGAGACTGCCCCGGATTCAACAGCTTTGATCCTGTTTCGGCCCCAAGGGCATAGGTTTATCAGTAGCTTCAGTGTGGCCTTGGTGGCCTGGTGAGAGATCTGGTCGTGCAGGACTTGGGCCGCCTCAGCAAAGAACTCCTGCCTCAGGGTGATGATCTGCATTGGCTCGGCCACCTCAAACATTGACTTGAGCAGCAGCACCGCATATGCCCTCGACTCGTAAGGACCACGCTGCATGATGCGTGTGAGTGATTCGGTGAACTCACTGTCATTGGCGACAAGGCTCTTGAGGCCCAGTTCGGAGAGCTGGAGATGGTAGAGGATACACAGCGCGTCATCACTCGGTGTTTTGATGTCGATCAGTGACCCGACTTCCAATGCCAATGACTGATTTTGTGAGGTTGTATTTATCAGGGAGGCCAAGAACTCAACGGCACCGGCGGCTTCCATGCAGCGCTTGGCTGAAGTATTATGAGAAGCGATAGATCTCAGCCACCTAAGACACTTCTGCTGGAGTTGAGGCTTCTCGGCATCTCGCAGGATCTTGGCGATCTTGGCTTTGCTGATGGGAGACTTTGGGGTTGGAATCCGCTCGATGCCATGTGACGAGTTGAGGGTGCACCAAGATTGGATCAGGCGGCGGAGGTTGTGGTTCGGGGTCAGCTCCATGTCAGAGATTGGCCGTTTGGTAATGGGGCACAAGCTGTCCTTGGACGTGGACAGCCATATCTCAATGCTCTCTCGATCATAGGTTATCCCTGTTGAGACAGTGACCGGATCTCTCATGATCTCCAGCGAGATGGGACAGAGAAAGAATGGAGGAACTTCCACTTCATTGTTGTCCATTTGCTTGCGGTGTGATGTGACCGGACTGACGAGCTGACGATGCAATCTTGATGCCAACTCCAAGTGCAATAGAATTTGAGTGCGATGATTGATGAACTCTTATGATGAGAGAAGAGACAAGGGATAGCTGAGAAGATTGTGAATTTGTTTGGGGTGGCTTGGTTATATATATATCCAGGTGGAAGGCCAGGCACTTCAAAACGAGAGTCAAAACAAAACCCGGGAAGTTAAACGGGGAGAGAGAGAGAGAGAGAGAGAGAGAGAGAGAGAGAGAGGGGACTTTTCAACGGTATTGAAAGGCTCAAGAATGGCCCTCTCTTGTACTTAAGAGGGCAACGAGCTACACGAGGGTGACGGGAGAGAAGGGAGGGAGGAAAGCACGAGCATGTTACCTCCTCCCTTTGACTTTCTCTCTCTTGACCTATTGCGTGTGCGCCACGTGTTCTTTATCGTTTGGCATGACCTCATTCTGAGATAATCAGTGATTGATGACAAAATCAAGTGGAGACGTCGGATCTATGCGTGTTCCTATTTTTAATGTATCTTTTGATTCCCTTTAACTACGACTGCGGCCATCATCAGCATCTCGATCCTTCTTCAGATAATAATAATTGGCTGAGCATGGCGTTGCTCCTTCAACCCTTTTGAGTTTTGACCCAACAAAAGTCCAAAATGTCAACGCTGATCTGGTAAACGTGATTTGAATATTATCGACTCCGTTGACATTTAACACGGAGCAACTGAGTCATGAACAGCTACTGTTATTGCCATTTGGGAATACAGCCTCGTGATTGATAAAGTTCAATCCTAGCAAGATACGTTCCTTGTACAATTCCGATGTTTCATTTAGCCAGCAATGTACAATTCAATGGTCAAGACATGCAAATTCGAACTTATCCTTGATGCCTTCTGAATTTCTTTCTCTTCTGTCAAGCAATGAATCTCATTTCTGTTGTCAATGTAAAATCGCGTTTTACAACTTCTTGCGAAAAGTGCGTGGGCGGATCTCTAACATGAAAAGCGCTGCAGATTTTTCTATGAGCTTCCGATGTCCCAAATTGTATCATCTACACAAAAATATGTGATCTTCTTGCTCTCATTAGAAAGTGACTTCTATGGCTTAGAATCATGAGGTAAATACCTTGAGGAGGCGAGAGACCTAAATTTATTCGTCGTTCTTTGTGTGAACAGAAATGTTGGGAGCAGGATTAATTAATTTATTAGGAAAGACCCTTGGTTAGATACATATGCATATTGCGCAATTCTAGTGCATTATAGTGACTAACAAATTTTTTTAAAAAAAAAAAAAAAAGCATATAGTACACTTCTCGGGTTACTGTTCACCCTGATGCTCTCAAAGCTGTTCGCGTATCTACTGTTCATCGGTAGGGGCTTCTGCTGGTTCCGGCCACTTCAGCCGTCCGGTGAGGCTCTTCTTCGGAGCCGACCTCCACCCCTACCCGATCTACACTTCCCCTGAGCGATTTTTCCCGGTTTGTCTCCTGCTGTCCGGAATCGACTGCTGTGTTTTTAGGGATTTCGCTCCTCCGGTCACTCTGTTCGAAGCTGCTGGTTCCGGCCTCTTCAGCCGTTCGTTGCGGTTCTTCTTCGGACCCGACCTCCACCCCTTCCCGAGCTACACCTCCTTTGAGAGATTTTTCCCGGTATGTCTCTTGCTGTCCGGAAACGCCTGCTCTGTTTTTAGGGGTTACGCTTTGCGGGTTCCTCTGTTCGAATGGCATCTTCCTCCTCTACGCCGGTAGGCATATTGGGCAAAGGCCCTCAAGAAGACCCCAAGGATGATGCTGTTCCACCCCACCCTCGTCCCCCCCTTGCTCGTTACTCTTCGGTTGCTCATGGCACCCGTGGACGCTCTCGAAGCAGAGGTCGCAGCAGAGCCCGAAAGGCTCGCGCTCTTCTGGGTACTCTTCCACCCCCTCCTTCGGCTATTAATGGCTCTAATGCTTCTTCGATTCGTCCTACTAAGGATAAAGGAATCGCTGTTGATAATTTTCCTGCTGCCCCCTCTCGTCCGGCTCTTCCTCATCGCGAGACAGGACATAATGTGCCTTCATCCGAGGCGGGTAAGTCGGCTTCGACCCAGAAGACCCCTTCCTCTGTTGATGCTCAGCCACCAACTCGGTCATGGGCTGCTGTTACTCGCTCAGCTACTAAGGGTTATAGCCTCTCTTATATTCCGCCTGCTGTAGTTGATAATAAAGTTGTTGTTCAAATCTCAGAAGAGATCTTGCAAGCTGCCCACCCTAAATGGGATGATTGCTTAGTTGGCTATTACATTGGGAAGAGACTCCCTTTTCACTTGACAGAGGCTGCGCTCAAACATGCCTGGGGTGACCACCTAGTTCAAGTTATTGCAGCTGACCTGGGCTTTTATTTTTTCCATATTCCTGATAAAGAATTTAGAAGGAAAGTGCTGGAAGGGGTGCCAATAACTGTTGCCAAAATACCCCTTATTCTCCAACAATGGCACCCAATGATGGAGCTCAAGAAAGATTGCCACAAATCAGTTCCTATTTGGGTTCGCCTAAGGAATGTTCCTGTCAACTTGTGGTCTGCTTCGGGCATTAGTGCCCTTGCGAGTGCTATTGGTAAGCCTCTCTTTGCAGATAACCGCACTGAACAGATGGCCATGGTTGCTTTTGCACGTATTTGCATTGAGATTGATGCTTCGAGCTCATTCCCTGAGGTTATTGATTTTATGCTGAATGGTGAGCCTCGTTCGGTGGATGTCCACTATGAATGGGTGCCAACTCTATGTCCGAGTTGTTGTTCGTTTGGCCATAGATGTGCTGACCCTAAAGCACCTGGCCCCCCTAGAGCTGGTTCTCTAGCTACCAAGGGCCCTTCGGCGCGTCCCTTCAGTGAATGGCATGAAGTTGGTGGAAAGCGAAATAACAGACCACGTGCTTCGGATGTTGCTCCACCTACCTCTCTTACTTTTGCGCCCCCTCCTTGTAGAATTGAAGTTCACTTACCTGCTCCACAGATAGCGGAGCCTACTGAGATTCCTCCGGTTCAAGCCAATAAGGAAGGCCCCCCCCTCCTCCTGAACTCATCCTCGGTACCTCCCTAGCTCCTTCACAACCTGGTTATCTTCAGGCGCCTGAAAGATCAATGCTGGAGTCATCATCGTCCTCAGAGGATGAAATTGTGGATGACATTAGTTCTAGAGGAAAAGACTCTGACTTTCCCCTTGTGGTTGCATCTTCCATCCTTGAGGAGCCGATCCCTCCCCAGCTCCCTCCTGAACCTATTATGGCTGTCCCTAGCCGCCGAAAGGGTAATCTTTACTCTGCCTCTGCTGGTGCGGCTATTCCTTCGAGCCTAAAGCCAATGACTTCCTCGGTGAGGAAACGAGGTGGCAAGAAACGGTAAGGCCCTTCTTCCCTTCCTCTATGTTTTTTGGAGTTTGGAATATTAGGGGCCTCGGGTCCCCCCTTAAGCAGGCTGAGATTAGAAATTTTGTCAGAACCAATCACCTAAGTTGTGTTGGTATTTTGGAGACTAAAATTCCCCCTGCGGCGTTTCCTTTGGTCTCGGGCTCTCTCATTCCGGGATGGTGTTGGAGCGCTAATAATGTTCACTCACCTAGAGGAAGAATCTGGGTGGGATGGAACCCTGCGACTGCCTCTTTTACTTTATCTACTTGCTCGTCCCAAGCTATCCACGGCCGTCTGGTTTGTCTGAATAGCGGTATTTCTTTTATCCTCACTGTTGTGTATGCGGAGCACTCTTTTGTCTTGAGAAGACCCCTTTGGGATGACCTAATTCAGTCTAGTCTCCAAGTTGTGGACTCGCCCTGGATTATTGCAGGGGATTTCAATGCCATTCGGTCTGCATCCGATAGAGCTGACAGCTCTAATTATTGGATCCCGGCGTTTAACGACTTCGGCGATTGTCTTAACCAAGCTGGGCTGGATGATCTCAGATATGTGGGGAACAGATTTACATGGTCAGCTTCCTCGGGTCCTACTCGCGAGCAAAGAAAAATTGACAGGGTGTTGACTAACTCGACCTGGAACTCTATTTTCTCCTTTTCTGAGGCATCTTTTCTTCCTCCCGGAGTCTCAGATCATTCTCCTATGATTGTTAGGATTCTGCCTATTCCCAACACCCGTAAACCCTTTAAATTCTTCAATTTTTGGTTTACCCATCCTTCCTTCTTTGATCTTGTGACTCAGGTGTGGGACTCCCCCTTCTCTGGAATGCCGATGTACATTCTCTGCTGCAAGCTGAGGGCTCTTAAATGTAGGCTTAAACTCCTAAATAAAGTGGCCTATGCGGATATCTCAGCTAAAACAGCTGAGGCTAGGCGACTTCTCTCGATAGCCCAAGATGCCATTCAACTGGACCCTCTCAACCAGGAGCTGGCGAATGCTGAAAAAGAACACCTACGGGTTTTCTCAGAGTTGCGCCTTCAAGAGGAATCTTTTTTTAGGCAGAAATCCAGGGTACGTTGGCTCAAAGAAGGAGATCTAAACACAAAGTATTTTCATCACTCGGTCAAGAGAAGCCACCTCCGAAACAGAATCCTTTCAATCTACAATGGGGACAATCTGGTTTCTGAGCCTGCTGAGGTACAACAGCTCTTTGTCTCTCATTTCCAAGCTCTCTTGGCGGCATCCCCCCCTTCCTATGTGCCTACAATTGAGGAGATCAGAGAAAATCTAAATCATACCCTTGATGATGATCGATTCGACTCTCTCTCGGCTGTCTCGATAAAGAAATCCAAGATACCCTCTTCTCTCTTGCGAGTGGTAAAGCTCCGGGCCCGGATGGGTTTAATGTGG
Source organism: Eucalyptus pumila (assembly GCA_016097595.1). NCBI lineage: Eukaryota > Viridiplantae > Streptophyta > Magnoliopsida > Myrtales > Myrtaceae > Eucalyptus > Eucalyptus pumila. Next base: position 21,315,285 of record CM027856.1, read on the forward strand.
ACTTCTTCAAGCGGTCTTGGCAAATTGTTGGCCCTTCGGTCTTATTGGCGGTTCGGGACTTCTTTGCAAATGGTCATCTTCTTAAGGAGATTAATGCAACCATCCTGACCTTAGTCCCGAAGATCCCTAATGCTTCGTCTGTCAATGACTTTCGACCCATTGCTTGCTGCAATACAATCTACAAATGCATTACCAAGATTATGGCTAACAGGTTAGCCGCGGTGCTGCCTTCGATCATCAGTTTACCTCAGAATGCTTTTGTTAAAGGTAGACGCATTAGTGATAACATTATGCTAGCCCAAGAATTGTTTGTAGATTTTCATCACGAACCTTATCGGCCAAAATGCATCATTAAGGTCGACTTCTGCAAAGCTTTTGATTCGGTAGATTGGAATTTTATTGAGTTAACCTTATTGGCCTTTGGGTTTCCTCCTCTCTTTGTCCACCGAATGATGACTTGCATTCGGTCCCCCAAATATTCTATCTCCCTTAATGGTGAGCTCCATGGCTTCTTTCCAAGCGGTCGAGGGATTCGACAAGGTGACCCCATGTCCCCCTATTTATTCACCCTTGTTATGGAAGTTTTCACTGGAATTCTCAACACCAAAACTGCCGACCTGGGTTTTGATTTCTTCTGGAGGTGTAAAGCAACCAGGCTCTCTCACCTCTTCTTTGCAGATGACGTTATATTATTCTCGGAAGCTAATATGACATCTTTGCGGCTTCTTTTGGATGGAATTCATTCCTTTGCTAGCTGGTCTGGGCTCAATCCTAACCTCAACAAAAGTGAAATCTTTCTTTCGGGTGGCCCTGATTCCCTAAGGAATGCTCTGGTGCATACCTCTGGATTTCAGCTGGGCTCTCTCCCTTTTAGGTACCTCGGTGTACCTATTATTTCCTCAAGATTGGGCAAAGAGGCTTGTGTTTCCCTAGTGAATAATATTAATTCTCGTCTTCAATCTTGGACAAATCGGTTTCTTTCTTTAGCGGGCAGATTGCAGCTAATCAAATCTGTCCTTCATTCTATTCAGGTTTATTGGTCTAGTGTATTTATCCTTCCCGCCTCAGTCACCAACCGAATTGAACAGATTTTCCGGCAATTTCTTTGGAAAGGCCCGAGCTTAGGGTCTGGGGGCGCCAAGGTGGCATGGGTGGATGTCTGTTTACCTAAGGAGGAAGACGGTTTGGGTATTAGATCCCTTCGGGTGAGCAATATTGCTGTCATGCTCAAGCACCTATGGCTCCTTTTCACCGATAAGGAGTCGCTTTGGTCTAAATGGATTCATTCCATCTTCTTAAATCGCAAAAATTTCTGGATTGTCCCAAGACCTGCCTATTGCTCTTGGGCTTGGAAGAAGTTGCTTGGCCTTCGTGACTTGATCCAACATCATTTTAAATGGCGTGTTGGTAATGGGCTATCTGTCTCTTTCTGGTTTGACCACTGGCACCCTCGTGGTCCGCTCTACAAGCTGTTCTCTGACCGTGAAATCTACTCCTCTGGTATATCTAGACTTGCTACGGTAGCTACTACTTTAACTGCCTTTCCCCTGTCTTCTGCTGTTGCGACCTCTATAAGTAATTGGGATGATCCCCTTCCAAACCTCAATGAGGCCAATGACCGTCTTCTATGGCTTGGTCATTCCTCAGGAGTGTTTTCTACTGCCTCAGCTTGGTCCCTTCTAAGGCTGAGGGGTATTGCAGTCCCCTGGTCGAGGTTTATATGGAGCCCCTCCTTACCTCCTCGATATCAAACCCATCTTTGGTTAATCTCCCGCAATCGACTGCCAACCCAGGTATTGTTATTAGCTCACGAGAGAATCCCTAATGTTACTTGTGCCTTCTGCTCTTCTATACCAGACTCGGTTGATCACCTTTTCTTTGGATGTTCTATCACTAATCATCTTGCATCCTTTTGGGCGGCTAAGTGTAACTTACCTTGGAGGAATCTTGCTTGGAATGACAATCTTTTATGGGTTATTGAACACCTTTCTGATGTATCCTTCCACCAATCCTTGGCTCGCTTTGCCTTTGGGGCCTTATGTTATCTCATTTGGAAAGTAAGAAATCACATTATCTTCCGCAATGAAAGATTATTCATCCCGGCTCTAAAGGACCTCCTTCGTAAAGCTGTCAATGACAGGGCTCTTTCTTTTCCCAAGGTCCCGGACAACCCCCGTAATAGAAGGCTACAACTTAGTTGGGGCATCCCTCCCTCCATCTTTGATTGATTTGGCTCTCGCTCTTGCTGGTTGATACTTCTGATGGATCTCTCCCGATCCTGTTGCGGGTTGGGTTCCCATCTTCTGTCTCTCCTATTCTTCTTCTCCTCTTTGCGTCTATTCCTTATGCGGGCCACAGTGTTGTGTGCTCTTTGCCCTTGGCCGCTGTTTTGGCCTTCTTCTGCTGCTGCTTTTATCCGCAATGTATCTCTCTTGCAGCTCTTCCCCCCCCCCCCCTTTGGCCCTGGCCCCCTTCCACTCATTTGGATTTTCTGTCCTTCTGAGTGTGAGCTGGTGCCGGGTCCCCTCCCTTTGCTGTACTTCTGTATAGCTTTTTGTGCTATTGCCTATATACCTATTACCTTTTACAAAAAAAAAACAATTTTAAAAAGAAAAAAGAAAAAGGAAGGAAAGCTGGAGACAACTCCTTTATCCTTTTAAATCTTAACCATACTTCATATTTCACTCAAAATGCACAAATAACTAGTAAGTTATTGAAAGCTTGTAAATACTTGAACCGTTCCACAAAGGTCAAGCGCTAAAAAGAATACTCCATGTAACCCTATAAGGTAATAAGCATATGGGGGGTGTGAGGCTAGGTGTTGACTTATGTATTGATCGCTCAGTAGGATCTCTTTCCTATTAATGTAGGATTTGAGATGTCACAAACTCTCGCACTTATGTAACCGATGTTCTTGTTAGCATTGGCCCATACCTCGCAACAATAATCCCCATATTCAATGTGTGGCCCAGTCAATTCATGCTCCTATGTCATCTTGGAAACCTTCCAAGAGTTGTACCTTGTTTGAGCCCTCTCTCCGCAATGATCAACTTCGCCCTCGTTAGTTGATATATGAAGAACCATACATTCATTTACTAGTAGATGGAGGCCCATCTTTAATACCATCAATAACAATCTAGTCCAATTCACATGTATTAAGCCTTTAAAAGGATTGCCCCGAGTAACGTATAAGTTGGTGAACACTTAAGATGTGTGTGTTAACCTATAAATCACTCAACAGAGATTCTCCCAATGCAATAGGACTTGGGACTTCACATACTGATTTTAAAACATGTTTTATTAATATGAAAATATTAGGCTATACAGAAAAGATCATACGCGTTTATTTAGGTTGGGATTTGAATATAATTTGAGGTTCCTCACTCGCTACATTCGACCCATATTTCACGTCGGTCCATCTGATCACATCCCGTGCTATGGATAACTCGGTCAACCGTTCACCCTACACATCATTTCTATGGTTGGCTATCATGGTCAACTCTTTTTTTTTTTTTTCCTTTTTGTGGCCATTATTTGGTCAACCCCGAAAGGATCATGATGCAAACTTGAAATTCTAGCAAGCGCGATGGATAACCAGCCACTTCTTTATGAAAGTAATCGAGAAGCACAATGTACTTTAGCTTTTATGAAGACAGACCATACTGCACGTGGCCATGTCCGCGTTGCCCATGTTCTTGTGAGGATCGAAAAATCCCACATATGGCCGGATTAGGAGAGAGTGTTGACCAAATCTACGTTATTTTCGTTAATTGCCGGTTACGTGCCGAAATAGGAAGCACTTGTCTCGTACTAAGAAATGCCACCTCCATGTAATCCTGATCCGAGATGAACAAGGACGACGATGCCATTCTTCCCAATTTCAATAGGCAATTTTGACTAGCACTTATTCGGAGCAAACTTAGGTCATTAAAATACCCCCACTCTTGTCTATAGTTTATGGGGAAAAATACCAAAAAAGTTATGAACTTATAGCATTGGTACCAATTTAGTCATGAACATTTTAATTGGACTAATTTAGTTTTAAAAATTTTCACATATGTATCAATTAAGTCTTTCCAGCCAATTTTGGCCAGTCAGCGCTGATATGGACACCAGCCGATCGGCGAACATTGACATGGCAATTTTTAAATAATTCTTGAATTTTTGAATTTTTTTTCCTTTTCTTCTTCTTCCTCTTGGCTTCTTCTCCTGTAGTGGTTGGCAAGCAGCCATCGGAGGCTTACTGGCCACTATTGGAGAAGAAGCTAAGAGGAAGAAGATGAAGAAAATAAGGAAAAAATTAATAAAAATTCAAAAAAAAAAATAAAATAAAAATTTAGAATTTGCCATATTAGCGTTTGCCGGTCGGCTAGTGTCCACATTAGTGCCAGTTGGCCAAAATTGAACGGAATGACTGAATTGATACAAATGCCGTAAGTTTGGACTTTTTTGGTATTTTTCCCATAGTTTATGTATATATGGCTTAGAGATATCAGGTTGAATTAATATTTATACTCCGATTCAATCCTAGCCTTAGAATTGGAATAAGTTTGGCAATGGATCACGAACTTCTCGATCTAGTATATGGAGAGCCCGCTTTAAATCATCCACCCTACCCCCACTCTCTCAATAAGTGCTTCAACAGGAATAATATAAGAGTAGATTGATACAATATACACGTATGGTAAAATGCCTGCCCAACATCCAAAACATGCTATTTTCTCTGAAACAATTTAGTCAAAGGCATATAAATAGAGTATACCATGTGGTCTCTTATCAAAAATAATTCCACATGTTTTACTATTTTCATCTCAACTTCTTTAATCACATGTTATTATAGCGTGTCTATTTTTACTTATTTATGATGAAATCGCATGAGAAAAAGAAAAAAAATCATCGTATTCTCTCGATTTGTTATAGATAGTAAAATTTAGTGACATAACTCAAGGGCTAGATATAGATTTTCCAATAACATCACTCATGAATATCCATTTTCATGGTATGTATAAAGCTCTTAGAGACAGTCTCTTTTTTAGGTCACTTGAAAATGAAGCTATTTTATTTTCAAAAGTATAAGTATGTGACCGGACAAAATTTCATTGAGGTATAGAATTATAAGGTTGAATCTAGTAATTAAACATCGTGCAGTCATTAGGGGCAAGAATGATAACTATTTTATTTTTGGACACAATTTTTTACTATCCATTTCTGTTCTCTAAATGAGTTTTTGAGCTAAAATACAGGTTTCATGACGATACGAAATTTCTATTCTCAAAATAATAATTCGTTTAATAATGACATAAATGTGATGATAACCATTTTGATAAAAAAAAAAACAATTTCTAGCCAAAAATAGATTTTTTCTGTTTTTACTCCCTAGACGAGTTTTTGAGCAAAAATACGGATTTAATAATGACACAAAATTTTTGGTCCCGGAATAAAATATGTTTGATGATGGCACAAAATCCTCCCTCTTGGGGTGCTATGGATGTCGACGAGCGATGAGAAAAATTTTCTCATTTTGTTCTAAAAATAGAAAAGTAGAAAAATTTTACTTTTCATTTCTAAGGATAAATTAAGTTGCACGTAACGACACTTTTCCTAGGTCTAGTGACCCAGGTGAGATAGATCTCACCTCAAGATCGATGAAACCCTATTTTGGGTACTCACAGCACTAGCCGAACTTAACAATTTGCTTGAAATGAACAAATTAGCTCAAAATTGATTTCCTAAAACAATAACTTACGAACTCTATTTAAAATCCTAGCCATTCAATCTGTGAATTCAATTTGGGGTTGGACTAATGCTCTTTTTATTATTTGAGGAGAATGAGAGACGTCATTCTTGTTTAAATATACTCGGTATTGATTTGGTTCAATTGATGAGTTTATTGTAATGTCATTATTTTCAGCCAAATCTAATGCCACATCAGTTTCTTTTGGCTGGAAAAGTTAACGGTGGATAATTTTGTTCCTCAAAATTATGTTTGTACTTTTGTGGAGTCATTTTGCAACATGAGATCGTTTGGGTCTGATGGATTTATGAGATGGGCTTAAGGCCCGTCCGCCCAAGCTGGGCCCAAAAGGCCCGGCCCACGGGAATAGGGCCCGTGGAAGGGGAAGGTATAAAAGGAAGGAGAGAGAGAGAGATGGCACTGGTTGGAAAAACAGACGTACGTACGTTCCTTTTTCTCACGCTCTCTCTCTCTTAAAAGACAAAAAGAAGAAACAGTAAGCATAAGGCACTTTCTTCTTCCCTTCAAGGCGCCATCGGATCGAACAGGACTAGAATTTCTTCCTCGATCTTCAGCATTGGTGTTTAATTTGTGGCTAACAAGGTACGCTCGAATCTGTGGTGTGTTTTACGATCGGTGATATGTGTAATTCCCGGGCTTCACTTCCGCATTGATTTAGGGGATCGATTAAGTGTTGAATCCAGTTTTCGGGGATCAGTCATTCCCAACATTGGTATCAGAGCCCTAGTTCACGTTTTCCCGATCAATTTGATGTTTTTTGATTGATTTTTTGCAAAAAATTTTCGGCCGTACGGATCGGGGCGTGAAATACCGACACCCGAGCGCTGTTCGGCCTTTTTCCGAGATTTCGTAAGTCGAAATTAAATTTTGAAGGCACTAGGTGAAAGGCGACGTCGAGACGAGTCCGGCGACATGTCGTGCATCGCCGGACAACGCCGCACGCGCCCACACGCGCGGCCACAAGCCGCTGCGCGTGGGCGCCACACGCCCGAAGCGCTGGCTATGGCCGGCGCGTGCGCCCACGCGCCGGTGACGAACCGGCGTGCGCGCGCGGCGACCGGCGAACGGCACGCGCGGTCGGCGAACCGGCAGCGTGCGCGTCACCCGATGACGTCATCGTGACGTCACCCAACGGTCGATAACCGTCGGGATGACGTCATTGATGACTTCAGCGCTGACGACGGTTGGCCGGTCAGTCACCGGCCGGCAACCTGACTCGACGGCGACCGACCCGACCCGATCAGCCAGCGCACGCGCGTGACACGTGCGTCGGTTCGTTCGACCGGCACGGCCGGTCCGACCGGCCCGACCGGTCCGTCCGGTCCGACCGGGCCTCCGACCCGTGCGCCCGTTGACCGTTGACCGACGACCGTTGACCGACCGTTGACCGTTGACCCGGAAAAAAAAATTGTTTCTTTTTTCAATTATGTCTGTATGGGTTGTAGGTAATCCATTTTTTATTCTGCATTTGTTGCATGAGTCATGGAAAATTATGTATTTTCCATTTTGTTTATTGTGGATTATAAGTGATCCATTTTTTAGTTTTGCATTTGTTGCAGGAACTATGATGCGTTATGCACGGATACCTGCAATCCCAAGAACGGACGAAGGAAGAGCTAGACTGAAAAGGCTGATTAAAGAGTTAGCTGATTATCGGTGGCTTGATGGTGATTTAGTATCACACATGGTCAAGGTCAATCAGATGATACAGGAAATCATCTGGAATGGTTATCTCATGCCGGATTTTGAGAAGGTGCCGGCTTTGATGAACACTCTTCCACCTGAATGGCAAGCAGTGTTAGGTCGGCTATGGGAGGTCAATGTGGTCCCGGGTTATAGGGAGCTAGTGGAAGCTTTTGTAAGAGAGTACTATAGGATTGAGTTGACCAAAACTTCAACCCTTAGATTGAGCGCCACATGGCGTAGAGTGAATTCGCCTTGGTGGCGACATGAAAGCTCTCCAAAAGTTTTTCCATGGTTGGCAAATGTGCCTTCAGTTTTCTCAGATGTTTTGACTGATAGATTAGAAGGGACATTTCCTAATTATTTCTTAGATTAATTATGAGATGTTTTATGGATGTAAATATCTCTTTCCATGTTGATATTTTTCTTTGTATATATTGCTTAGTGTAATGTATAGTTGTATTATGTGAAAGCACTTTGTTATTCTATTGGATGTTAGATAATATTTGCTTTACATTCTTTGATTGCTGTGGGTAGTTAGCTGTGGGTAGTTATAGAAGTTTTTGTAACTTCATAGAATTGATTTTGCATATGACAATTATATTAATAATAGTTTTAAGTTAGGATTTTTGGAGGATGATTGGAAACGTAGTGACCTTTTGATTCTGAAGCCTTACTTAAAATTATTCATTAATATGATGGGTCTATGTAAATAAAGATGCATAAATGATAGGCATTAATTATTCGTGCATGTATGTCTGATGTGTTCAGACTGATGTTTTCAGCAACTAAGAACGTTATTGCTGATATGAACGGCAACAATTGTGAAATATTGAATATGAAGATTCAATATGTGCTGGAAAAGCAACAAGCACTAGAAGTTCTTGATCATATTATGGAAGATCTTGAGGGTGTCGTGCGCCACCTTGAGCTAGCAGAGGACCGCCTAACGGCATTTGAGCTGAAAACAGACATTTGCAATGCTGGTTCTAGCTCAGAAAGGGCTTTGTTCTCTAAGCGCAAGCGTATTGATTCGTTCAATATGTGAAAATGCAAAGGATCAAGTCCTTGTTGCAAGAAATCAAGAGTTAACCAACACAAGAGAGGAAAACGTCCTCAAGTGAAGAAAATGTCAAGGGTGAGGTATTACAATTGTGACAAAAAAGTCACTATGCTCGCGACTGTTGTGAGCCAAAGAAGATAAACACCTCTTGCACATTTGATAACTTTGCTTATGTGTCGAGTTCTGCATCATTGGCTGAATCCAATCCTTTGTGGACTGCAGATTTAGGAACGACAGACCATGTAAGGAAGGACAGAGGATCCTTCGTGAAATTCCGACGATACCAACTGGAACTATGTGGATTTATGTGGGAAATAATTTCAGAGTTGAAGTTAAAGGGATTGGCACCTGCCAATTGAACATGCGTGTGGACGCAACTTGTTCCTACATGATGTTCTATATGCTCCGGAGATTCGTCGAAATTTTGTGTCTGTTTTGGCGTTGGTTAAGCTTGGTTTTAGTATGAACTTCCATAATAGATGTGTAGATTTGTATTTGGATACAAACTACTATGATTTTGGTCACTTTCTGGATGGTTTTATTGTACTAAATGTTGACTGTGGTGATGTCAATATGTTATTCCCTTGTTTCACGTCTTCTACTTCATGTGATAATGATATGAATATGGTGGCATGCTAGACTTGGTCATATGGGCCAACAACATATGAAAAGACTAGCCAAAGAGGGCTTGTTGGGCAATATTGAAAAAGTCGATTTGCTTATATGTAAGCATTGCCAAGAAGGGAAAACGACAAGAAAATCATTTGGAAAAGGTAAAAGAGCTGAATTTCCTCCGCATTTAATCCATTATGATGTCTGTGATTTGATGACTGTTAGAAGAAGGCATGTGACTGTTTATTTCATCACTTTTATAGATAATTATACTCGATTCGGATGTCTTTTTTGATTTCTCATAAATCTGAAGCAATAAGTTGTTTCAAAAGGTTTATGAACTTGTTTGAAAATCAATTAAACAAGAAAATAAAAGTATTTAGATCTGATCGAGGTCGAGAATATTTATCTGATGAGTTCAGAAAATTATGTGGTGAAAAGGAATAGAAATACAGTTGTCTATTCCATATACTCCTCAACAAAATGGTGTTGCGAGAGAAGAAACAGAACCCTCTTTGGAAATGGTTAGGTTCATGATGACGCATACTAACTTACCTATCACTTTTTGGAGTGATGCGTTGTTAACTGCTGCCTATATACTTAACCGGATGCCTTCTAAATCAGTTAGTTCCACTCCATATGAGTTATGGACAGGTAGAAAACCGGACTTAAGTTTTCTTGAGTCATGGGGTTGTGCTGCCTATACTCATGAGTCCTCTCACAAGTTTGGGAAATTAGGTCCCAAAGGAAATAAGGGTATTTTAATGAGATACTTCGAACACTCGATTGGGTATGTGTTCATAGGTGAGAAGGAAAGTGGGAGAATAACTGAATTTGAATCACGGGATGTCACATTCTTAATGGATGAATTTCCTAAGAATGGCGAAATAGGGGAAGATTACTTCCTATTTGAACCTTGGATCTAGATAATGATATTGGTTGAGTTCATCCAAGTGGGAGTAATATGAGAAGTGATGAATTGAATTCAACTCATTCTCAATTACAACCACATGATGATATGATATCGTCATTATCTAATCCAAGTGGGAGCATAATGGGGAATGATGTGCTAAGTGTACAATCTTCCATATAGCGAACAAGTCGCCAAAGTATTCCCCGTCGACGTTTTGACATTGAAGGGGAAACTTTTATGATTGCTCCGCAAGATGAGGATGAGCCGAGAAATATTAATGAGGCTCTTAATTGCCCTAATAAGGAAAAATAGATTCATGCAATGGAAGAGGAAATGGAGTCAATGAAATCAAACCAAGTCTGGGAACTGGTTGATCTTCCAAAAGGGACGCAGAGCTATTGGGAACAAGTGAGTTCTCAAAATAAAGCGAAAGGCTGATGGCTCGATAGAAAGGCATAAGGCTCGCCTTGTGGCGAAGGGGTATAATCAATAGGAAGGAATTGATTATATAGAAACATTCTCTCCTGTAGTGAGATTTACCTTGATTCGCATAATTCTGGCAATAGTGTTTGGTATGGATCTTGAGTTACATCAAATGGATGTAAAGACTGCTTTCCTCAATAAATAATTAAAGGAAGAAACATATATGGAACAACCTGCTGGTTTCATAGTGAAAGGCCAAGAAGAAAAGGTATGTCAACTTTGGGGGTCGATATATGGCCTTGAGCAGTTGTCAAGACAATGGTATATACGATTTCATAATGCCATAATGGAATATGATTTTACAATGATAGATGAGGATCATTGTGTATATATCAAAAGATCCAAGGATCAATTTGTGATCATATCATTATATGTTGATGATATACTAATTGCCGGAAGTAATATGGAGTTTATTCATACTGTCAAAAGTTGGTTGTCTTCCAACTTTGAGATGAATGATATGGGATTGTAAACCCATAAACACTCCTATTGCAAAAGGTGAAGGATTGAGCCATATACTGTGTCCAAGGACTCCACAAGAGAAGGAACAAATGAAACATGTTCCTTATGCTAGTGCTGTTGAGAGCTTGATGTATGCTGTGATGTGTACAAGACCTGACATATGTTATGCAGTTGGAATGGTGAGCAGATACCAATCCAATCCAATCCAGGTCAAGCACGTTGGAAAGCCGTTAAAAGAATACTAAGGTATCTAAAGGGGACTGCTGATTATACGGTGAGTTATTATGGAAATGATCTGCGACTCTAAGGCTATTCTGATGTTGATTGGGGAGGAGATTTAAATGAAAGGAAATCTACCTCTAGGTTTGTTCTGTTACCGAATAATGGCACCACGTGTTGGAGCAGTAAGAAACAAAAGTGTATAGCCTTGTCCATGATGGAAACTGAGTTCGTGGCATTATCAGCAGCAGTATAAGAAGATGTTTGGCTTAAGAGATTATTGGATCATTTAGGTGTTATTGGAAGTGCTGCAGATTAATTGTTGGTTAATTATGATAGCCAAGCAGCAAAAGCGTACACCTTAGATCCAAAATATCATGGCAAGACCAAACATATAGATACCAAGTATAATTTTATCATGGATATGATTGCACGAAAAGATGTGAACTTGGAGTACATACTACGCATAGAATGGTGGCAGATCCTATGACAAAGCCAATACCTAGAGATGTGTTTTGTGGCTATATGAAATCTCTAGGATTGCGTAGAGGCTGATGTACTGAATATTGTAATTTCCCTAAGTGTTCACAATTTGATGAATTTGTGTTTTCATCATTAATGCCTATGAATTTTTATATGATCTTTATGCATCTTAATGCTCAGTGCGTTATTTTAAGTTGAGGAAGTATGTCGGACAGATAAAAGATTAGCCCACTCACACGGGTAATCGCCTCTATTTACTGTGTGATAAATAGAGATGAGACTGTTTTTAAGCTTATTATCTAGGTGATAATCGAGAGCTCAAGCTTAAAATACGTATGTCGCCTTAACTGAGTGTTAAGATAAGGACATAATACTTACTATGTCCGAAAGTAAAATACCCCACATATTTTACTTTATCTGTCTAAGATGCCAGATGTGAGTTCTGATGAATTTTGTAAAAAGAGTAGATACGTAAACTCAAGTTAGACATTGGGTATGTCTGAACTATCATCTGTACGGTATTGAAAGATGTAGACATACGCTCCATGGGAAAGGAGTTAATATCGTAATACGTATTTCATACTACGTATGCATGAGACGACCAATAAAAGTGGCAAAAGTTTGATCTCAACTTTTATGTCGTGTGAGACTCTTGAGGAAAAGAGTTCCTTAATTTTTTAGTCCCCTCATGACTCTTACTTATTCTCAAGATTTCTATTTAGTGTTTGCTATCTTAGGATGTTGCCAATGGTCATGAGTTTGATTCGATCTAATGGGGCATTTCTAGAAAAGCAAGCTGAACTGAAATTGAGAGTTTGAAGGAAAGAGGAAGATCGATTTTGGAGAATCACATTGTAGTTTTGTATTCACTAGTTAACCAATTATGACTGTCTTTGGGATAATCATAATTGTGAATACAATATATATATCGTTGTTTAAAAGAGATCAAGAGAGATATAAATGTGATTGATCGATCTAGGGTACTGCATACTAAATATACTCGGAGTGTGATGCCCATTATGAGCTGCTATATATTCCTAACAGATGTATGGCAACGAGCTCTCAAAGTATGCTTTGTCGACGGATTATTCACCGGTATGAATGTTGAAGAGAGGTAAGGAGAATTATGTTCGGCCCACCATGTGCGAGTGGGAGATGATGGATTTATGAGATGGGCTTAAGGCCCGTCCGCCCAAGCTGGGCCCAAAAGGCCCGGCCCACGGGAATAGGGCCCGTGGAAGGGGAAGGTATAAAAGGAAGGAGAGAGAGAGAGATGGCACTGGTTGGAAAAACAGACGTACGTACGTTCCTTTTTCCCACGCTCTCTCTCTCTCAAAAGACAAAAAGAAGAAACAGTAAGCATAAGGCACTTTCTTCTTCCCTTCAAGGCGCCATCGGATCGAACAGGACCAGAATTTCTTCCTCGATCTTCAGCATTGGTGTTTAATCTGTGGCTAACAAGGTACGCTCGAATCTGTGGTGTGTTTTACGATCGGTGATACGTGTAATTCCCGGGCTTCGCTTCCGCATTGATTTAGGGGTTCGATTAAGTGTCGAATCCGGTTTTCGGGGATCAGTCATTCCCAACAGGGTCCTAAGGGTATATATTACTGTTTTATTGGGGTTCCTAAAAATATTCTTTGTTTCTCGAGTAAAAGTTGATGCTTTTAATATATTGTTTGAAAAGTATGGATATTTTTGTCTTGATCGCATGAGTTCATGCTTTTCTTCCTGCCATTTGGCCCCTCTTACCGAGTCAAACTGTCTCGAGACTTGGCGTCGAGTTCATGAATTGTTCTCTCTGGTTGTTGTTGAACCATATCTACCCAATACTGTTTGATACGAGATATAATGACTGCCGTTATAGTAAGCTTTCAGTTTTCCAATATCTCTAGTTGTGTTTTATAAAATAATTCATTTTAGAAGCGTGTGGGCTGCTTCAACATCTTCTACCTTTTCAAGCTTCCTACTCATTCTATGAGAGCTACCTTTTGAATCACGAAATGTTTACTTTCCCCAGTTCAACAGAACATTTCAACTACCACGTGACCTCATAGTCATAAGCCAAAACCGTATCATATAGTGTAGAAGACAATGTCGAATTCATTATTTCAATGATAAATGTGAAGGACAAAACCTTCGCATCACACTAAATGTGCAGCAACAGTCGCACGATCCTCTGTCTGAGTTGGTGTCTTCATTATCGAGATTTGTTGAGGTAAATAAAGGCACCAAACGAAGTGGAGGGTTATCATCCAAAATAATTATTATTATTATTATTATTTTAAATAAGTGCATTGTGGAACCCATCAAATTGGGGTTCTACGTTACATTCAAATGCCATTTGAAATTAAATTGAGGTCATATTCCAAAGAAAATTCAAAAAGATTCGGCATATCCGTAAAATTATTTGAACTTGGACCTTAGTTTGCAACGTTTCTCCTTGTCGAGAGTAAATGCAATTAATAAAAATAAAATTCCATCTCACATAAATTAATAGCAATAGTCCATTTTAGTACCTGGACTTGAATATTTTACTTAATGAGGACCTTGAATTTTTAATTTTGGATCGACTTTTTGCATAACTTTTTTAATCAAGTCCTTCTGATTCCAAAATCGATTAATTGGAGCTGCATGTCCATTCGAGCTGGGAAGAGTTTGACGTGTGAAGAACCTTTTGGCCACTGTGGATTTCGAGTGAGCGGTTCTAAGGTGAGTAGGTTCTAGATTTCAAATTTGAAACTTACCTTGTCATGACCAGTTCTCAGTTTTTGTAACCCAAAACCTATCACTTATATCCCAAAGTACAAACTACTTAAAACTGATATGACGTATCTTAACAAAAAACAAGTAAAACCGTGAACACCGATTTCATCTAAGTAGGATAATTAACATCGACCTTTGTTGTCATTATTTTGATTTCATTCCCTATACGTCAGTTGGGTCTCATGTGAAGTTTTAATTGATCCAAGGACTTGTTCCTCTTTGTGCTCATACTCCAAATTAATGCGACATAATTTTTTTTTTTTTTTGGGTAAAGGTAAGGTATGTATTAACTTTAACCACCAAAGGAACTTTACAAAAGGAAGGAGACTCGAGATCCAACAGAGAGAATGCAACGTAAATTAATCAAGGAAAAAGTCAACATTAGGAGGCTTAGGGGCCTCCTAATGCGCTTTACTTAGTAACAATTTAGTCAAAACCAATGAAAATTTTCGTAAAAGTTGCATGATTTGCACGTTGTACTGAAATTGTCGTTAGCTCATACTTTACCCGAAAGAGAGCAGTTGACTGCGTAACTTAATTAAGGCTAAGTCCATTCATCATGACCTCTTCCATAATTCAAAAGTTACAAATGGGTCCGGTCCAACCTAGTAATTATCATTGCATTTAATTGGTCCATATAAAAGCAAGAAAAGAAAATCATTTGGGACAAAGGTGGTACATTTAGGAAAAGTACGATGTTGCCCACTTCAATTTGTTTGTTTTAAGAAGCGCGGTCACCAATCCGATATAACATTAGCTGCTTTGACTTCGATTTGAAACATTTCGAAGTGGATAAAGGTGGCCCGTCACCACATGCTTTTCATGTTCGTGGATATTTCAGACGTACTTGGTCATTTGCGTGCATTATTGTTAAGAACAATAATGAGAATTCGCTCTTTCTTTTGGCAAATCAGTAAATATACCATGAATAAGTGCTTTGTCAACCTAGGTCACGCACCGCTTGGGTCGAGCGACCCTCATTGAGGGTCATGCGAGATCGGGCAACCTCCGACGGCCCTCACCAAGGTCACCCAACCCTAGTTGGAGGTTGCCCAACGTTAGGCAACCTTGATCGATGGCACCAGAGTCCATAGCCTTTCATCGAACAGGTGAAAGGTTTGGTCTTTTTTTTTTTTAAATTATATATATTTGATTTTTTTAATTTTAAACAAATAAAAATAATGTCTTTTTGACTAAACGGCATTTCTCACAAGTTGATTCTCAAAGTGTAGTTTACCGGATGGTTTTTGTATTTACCCAAAGCCTTTTAAGCTAAACTACTTTACATTTACCCAATAAATTTTCAAAATGCCGAATCAAATGCACCATTCATCATTAGCCACGAGTCGAGGATAGATAAGTGGCAGGTGAGTCCCAGTAAAAAGCTACAGGTAGCTTAAGGAAAAGCTTGCGAATCAGCAATAGGCACGGGCTCAGAGTAGCAGGGTGGGTGAACGAGGACTAGGGAATGCAACAGATCGTCACGGGGGAATAGGCAAGTTAGTGATGTTGTTGGGCAAGAAGCAGCACAATGAAGGCAGCGTCAGTGCAGGGCTCAGCTTCCCGTGGCAGCGGGAACGGCAGCATCGCAAGGTATGACAAGACCTTTTTGGGACAGAGTAGCAACATCGTGAAGCTTGGCTGGGGAAAGCAAAGGAGTCTCGCTTGGAGCAGGGATGGCGAAGCAACAACGTTGTCGAAGCAGAGGAGTCATCGGGGATCTCAACCGAGGGCTTGGCCAAGAGGCTCCTCTCTCTCTCTCTCTCTCTCTCTCTCTCTCTCTAGTGTGCTCTGATTTTTAATTGCCGGCCCCTTTAATTGTAAGGCATTAATGTGTTTATATAGTGTTTATCCTAGATTTTAACTATAACTTTACAAGCTTAATATTTTCCTTATTAAAATAAAGGGGCTCTAATCACCTAAGGCTTTGACTAATTGAATTCTAATGGGCTGAGATTATTTTAATCAAAGCTCAAAAGCAGCCTCCCCCACCCTCCCCCCCCCCCCCCCCCAAAAAAAAAAGCCGGGTCAAATTTTGGCCAAGCCTTATGCATCAGCTGGCCGAATTTTAGATCACTTTGTATATTTAATTAATGAAAAGCTTGATCCTTTAAGAGCGTATTTTATTTAAGCTAAAAGCCTTTGACTTTAATGGGCTAAACCCAATTCATTTAAAGCTCAGTAGTGTGTCCTTTTCCTGTGTGAACTTTGGCCATCCCGTCTCCAAGACTTCGTCGATTTTTCTCTCTTCATGGTCTAAATCCATTCAATTAAGCTCAGAATTATTTGTTGCTAATCTGATTAAATGCAATTAATGAAATATGCTCCTAATTTCTATATGCAATTTAATTAATTTATTTTTGCTAAGAGTTAGGGTCAATCCCTAATTTTCTATGTATTAAATTCCTAAATGAGTTGTCAAAATTTAGGTGTCAATACTTTGGTTAAAGATATTTAGGATAATTCTAATAATTTTCCGGATCTCTCGAGATTGAGTGAATATCTCTCTTTAATTGTCTGTATCTTCATTAATATGTTATTTTATTTAGTGATTTTATAAAGTTTATTAATAGGCTGATGTAATTTTCATTATCATATATAAAAAAAAATACACAATTAATCTCTTTCACATATCATTAACATTTCTCTACTTAGTATCAGAATCGGTCAACCCTGAAGTGCACTTGGTGCACTCACACCCGATGTACACCCAAGTGCCTATCTAGAGCTAAATTTGCTTCTTGTCAACATTGATTTTAACATTATTCATCTCATCCGATAGCCACTGTACTTTTGTCATGGTTGAGTCCATTCCCTGATGGTCATGTTTTGATGCCAACTGTGATAGCCACATCATTCAATCGAAACTTTTCAAGGAGCTGGCTTTTCTTTCGATACCAACTACATAGGCCACATCGCTCAGTAACTATTCTCCTAAGCCAACCATATATGCCACTTGATGCTACAATGCCAGTCTTATAGGCCATGTCATTCAATCACTATTTCACAAGGTAGTTGCATTGGCCGCTTGCTATTTCCCTTCTGATTCTTGACCTTTTGTGTGTCGTTTTAGGAAGTCAAACTCACCACCAAACTCACTACTCTCGAACCAACTAGATCAAGAAGTTTCACCACAAACAATAATCGGACGCCACTCTTTTACCTGTCTCAACTATTGGACACTAGTTGAACTCCAGTTGGCATCTTAAATGCTCCTTGAGTTTGAGGGAGGCAATTAGAGATATTTATGGTATGTTTGGTAATATTTCTATTTTTGTCTTTTATTTTATTTTTTGGTTCCTCGTAATAGAAAACAAATAGAAATCTATTTGTGTACTCAGTTAATTTTCTATTTCCCAGAATAGATCAATGGCCAAATAATAGATTTGAAACAAAAACAAGAAATTAAAAAACTCTACTATTTTGTTTCTAGGAACAAAAAGATAAACAATGTCATTTTAAAAAATACAAGGTCATTTTAGAGAAACAAGCTCAGCATAACCTAATGTTAGTCTTTGCACAATCGACACAAGGTCCGAGTGAGATGTACATTTGAATTGGGTCTCTTGATTGATCCAATTCCCCATTTATTAAAAAAATTAAAAATAAAATAATTCTAAATTTAGGAAAAGATTTAGAAATTATATTTTTAGTAGATTTTAATGTTAATTCTAGTTTAGAATTAATTTAGCATAAAAAAGTGAAAATCTTTTGACAAAAATGAAATTCAAAATTGAATAAGTTCTTAGGGTTTCACCATATGTATTTTTAAATACCATTTTCTTTTAGAGATAAAGCTAGGTTGCGATAGCTTGGTGACTCGTTAAGAGAAAATTGTCTTCTTCACGAGCAAAGTGTGGGCGTTAATTGAGATAAATACCTTCTTCACCATCATCATCTACAATTTTATTTGAACATGATGTGGTGGCAAGATAGGCAATTGTTGCTTTGAATCATTACTGATGATGGGTGAGTGTATGGGGGAGGATGTCAATGGGCAAATGCAAAATTAGGAATAGAATATGGTCCGAACCAAGGAATACAAGATGTGCCAGCAACCATAAATCAAGATTGGTATTAATGAAACTCACCACCAAGGCCTACAAAAATCACTAGCCAAGGATACAGGACTTTGGTATTTAAAAAGCTCCCTACCAAGGCATACAGAAAAACCATCAGCCAAGGATACAATGCTTTTTTGGCTCGGTACTAAGGAAGAATCCACTTTCCAAGAATAATCCACTCTTCAAAGATATTCACTATCACACAGGAAAATCTCAAATATTCATTTATTCAAAATTCACTATCTTACATTTGAGAATTTGC
This sequence comes from Eucalyptus pumila, assembly GCA_016097595.1. Taxonomy (NCBI): domain Eukaryota; kingdom Viridiplantae; phylum Streptophyta; class Magnoliopsida; order Myrtales; family Myrtaceae; genus Eucalyptus; species Eucalyptus pumila. The sequence continues at coordinate 21,334,050 of CM027856.1, forward strand.
CTAATATTACCTAGGAAATAGACTAAACATTGAAGATAGGGAAACTACCCAACATTAATGACATGGAAACTAGAAATGACAATAAAGACCTAAGAACTAGAAAGAGCATTAAGACATCTAAAGACTTGAACTTTCACTCTTTGAAAACCACAACACAATTATGACTTACTAATGACACTTAGTGTGGCACCCCTCGACACGGCCCCCGATCCGCTAGGGTCGCCACAGCTTGCTCACCTATCACTTGTCCTAATAACATGTCACTTTGATACCATTTGAATAGTAGTGGGTCCATAAATCCTGGGGGTTCGTACCATCTCAATCGGTCCCAGCGCAGTTCAAATCAACATCTCCCTAACCCGTACAAAAACTAAATAATACAATGCAATGCACACCAACTACAACCTTTCATATATATATATAAAAGCTAATGCCAAACCACTTTTATTCACATACTAAGATGGATTTCACGACGAGGTACAACAAAAGGCCAAGACTTTAACTAAGCTTGGCTATACTCAAAAGTACCAGACTATATATCATACATGTACATCAATCCATTAGCTAGTGTCGGTCATCCCAAAAAGTGTCAACCTCCACCAGTTACATGCTCCTATTACACCCATCCCGGTGCATCGGCCGGTGGCAGCGGCAGCATTCTCATCATCCTCCCATCTCGACGAACATGGACAAACAAGAACTCCTGGACTATGGGGCCATCAGGTAGGCCCACATCGTACATAACCAAAACACGGACGCGGATAAACACCAGACCATGAACACCAACGTAGGGGTGCTCCGAGCACTCGACCTCAACATCATACGGTAATTCATAAAATGTACCACATGTGATAGGTGCTAGAGGCATCTCTCAATCTCAAATGTTAGTCCCTAAAGGGGTGAGTACAACCACTCAGCAGTACAGATCTATCAAACTACACAATGCAACAAGCAAAACAATCAAGATATCACGAGTAAAGCACATATCATCCATGCTATCAAGCATACATCACCATGCGGTCATGCATATATCGCCATGCAATCATGCCTATCTTATCATGCCATCGTGCATATACCACCATGTAGTCATGCTTGTATTTCCATGAGGTTCATCCCATTCCATATGCACATACATACGCATGATTCATATCATCCATACACTCATGTATACATCCCCATGAGATCCATTCAAGCCTTCACAATCGCATTCTCAATGCCAAATAAAATCAATTTACTTTCATAAGCAGATCATGCATCATGCCATATGCACACACCCATGCGAATGATTCAATTTCCAGTTTTATCTTTCAAAATGATTTCATCATTTTTTTTTCCAGGGACCAATGTTTGCATCCCTCATTTATCGCTCGCACCCAACCTGGCATCGCGAGGATCCTACGGCACACAACTCCGGGCATCCGGCACACACACTCCGAGCATCTCGCATCCCACCTGGCATCACGAGGAATCGCTGGGGCTTGCCATGAAAATGGTTACTCTTGCCTTCTAGAATTACGTACCGACATACCACTAGGCATCCCATGGAATTACGTACCGATATACCACCAGGCATCTTGAAACTCCCGAGGACCCTCCGGCTCACACACTCCGAGCATCCGGCACACACTTTGCGTATCCCGACACTCCTGTGGTATCGTCGGCTCACACCTCCAACAGTATCATTATTATCACAATATATAACCACATATATGTCTCATTTTCAACATGGCATTTGATGCAACAATATTAGAGTTCTAAACCAGATTTTTGATGTTACATGACATGCTAAGTGTCACTGCATATGCAGCATGATTAACCACTCAAGACATTATATCTCATAGAACAATTCATTCATTTTTGAAAATACAGCAATTTTCGGATAAAACAGAATGCACTCCTTTAGTAAAAATTCTTGGAAAATTAGTAAAAAATCTCAATAAATTCTGGAAATTTAGCATAATGTAGAAAAAACCTAGAGAAAGATATTTCATGAATAACACCATGCCGAAAGAGCTTCGTATGAGTTGCTACAGTCCATACATCACAGCAAAAGAAATTCCAGCACCACTTTTGCACAGTTTTAGAATTAATTTCTAAGATTTTAATATGTTATAGCTGAGACCTAGAGGTAAAAGTCCCATGAAGAAATAAAAGTCTAATTCCTTCTGGATTAAAAGCTATAATTTTTATAACTCTCCTTAACTCGATTCACAGTCCAGATTCATCTTCTTCAAAGAAAATCGTTTTCCCTGATCAATACTTGTCCATTTATTCTCAAATTTTAGTATGTTACTCTTCAAAATGTCTTCTATAACTCTTATCAAGGACAAAAGATCAAATTCGGACTGGATACTTGCAAAAAATTCACAGAATCACAATAGATCAACATAACAGTTTCCAGATCTAGTACCTTTGAAGAAAAATGGTTTCACTGACCTATATTTGTTCGTTTCCTCTCAAATTTTGATATGTTAGTCTCCAAGAAGTCCTCTACAACTTTCATCAAGAATTCGAAGTGAGATATCAACTATAACATTGCATGCAGCTCACGAAATCACCAAAGGTCGGACTGTTTTTCCAGAAAACAGAATACTAGACTAAGGATCTACTCCCATAACTTCGAAAATCCTCACCTCTACCACATCCGAAACTCACCATTCATCACACACAATCACAGCAAGCAAAGTGTAGATCAAAGGACTCTACTTGCCTCTAATCCAAGCAAAATCATAGCAAGCACATGGCGGGGAAATGCGGGTTCGACGGCGGGACTAAGCGGATGCACAGCGGCAAGCGGCAACCGGTCTCCTTCTTCTCTTCTTCTCTCGCATGCTCGCTCGGTTTCCCTCTCTCTCTCTCTCTCTCTCTCTCTCTCGGTCGATAACCCCCTCATCAATCCGCCTCTCCTCTCTTTAATTTCCTTTCCCCTCAATGATTTGCAATCATTAACCTTGCATGGCATTTTACACTTGGCTACAATGGATGGACATGTGGCTGATCTCCCTTGCCACTTGTAAATTTTCATGCAGGTTGATGGGCCAGCTCCTCCTTCGGTTGACAGCAGCTCCTTTGGGCTTCGTGGGGTAGGCCTTAGTGGCCGAACGGTGGGGGGGGGGGGTCTTGTGGGCTGGTTTGGGCTAAAAATTTTGGCCCACTTCTTCTTTTAATAATCTACGCTAAATCCTCACTTATATAAATACCTAATTGCAATTTATAGGGCCATAAAATTTGCAACTTAAATCAATAAAATCCAACCTATAAAGTGCACGACCAAGAATAAAATTTTCCTATCAAATAAAGGTCCATTGAAATGCTCGGCCTTAATCTATTTTATTAAACCAATGACCATAACATAGTCCGATGGCACTTCCATACCTATCCATGATTCATAGCATATCTAGAGGTTGTCATGAGGTTTTAAGATGCCACACTTAACTAGACACAAAGTAATTTAAATAGACATCAAAATTCGTTCATCTCATTGGGCATTCTAATAGACATCTTCGAAGATCACCAAACAACAAAAGAAATTGTTCAAAGAAGCTTTTGTTTGCTAGATAGTTGATTAGTAGTCTCAAAATCGATAACAAGCTTGTAAGTCGATAGCAACAACCATGAAATTGACAACTCTCTTGCATAATCGACATCTTCAACTTGAATCGATCGACAAAGCCCAATGCTCCCACATCAAAATAGAAAAGTGGATAGTTGTGAACAAGTATCTTGCATTTGTATTTTGTTTATAGTAATCGAATAAGCATGTGCTCCATGAATTTCCAATGTCATTTGCTTGAGGTTTGATGAGTTTGTAAAAATAAGTACACCAACTTTAAAATCGCCTCCAACCACTAGCCATTTGGTCTTCTTCTTCTTATTTCTATGCGCCTTTTCATTGTAATATAAAAAATATATTGTCAACCTTATTATATTGTGAGTTATAAACTAATGGAACTCTCTGCCGCCATTTTCAATCATCCATCTTTGACTAATTATTACGTTGAATTTTCTGATGCCATTTTAGAATATCTTGATCAGTTAAGTCCTTACAAAAGTCCACTTTTATTCAAACATGAATTGTTAGGTCTCCACTAAAATTCTAATAATTAAATGAAAAAAATAGGAATATAAATTTTTAGAGTCTTATCAAACATATTTCTATTTTTATTTTTATTTTTATTCTGGGAGTAGCAATTATGTGCAATTACTAAACATTTTCTTCTATTCATGAACTTATCTAGAGAATAGAAATAAAAAGAAAAAATTGAACAGAAATGGTTCTCAGAAATAAATGTTACCATACATACCCCTGGAATAATTATGATAGTTTTTTTATATTTCTCAAGATCATGCAAATATTCTCTCTTTGATTGTGTGTAACTTGATTAATTTATTATCTTATTTAGTCATTTCATTAAGCCTATAAATAGACTAATGTAATCTTAATTATAATATAGCGAAATATATTTACAATTACTCTCTTCCACATATCATTCTTATTTCTCTACTACTTTGTTGATTCTTGTACAAGAAATGCAGATTGACAAGAAAATTAAAGGTATGAAAGCTAGAAACAACCGTGACAGGTCATGTAAAAAGGTACTAGAATGTAAAGATAATGGGAAGATAAAATTGAACGACTAGTGTTCATTGTTTGATTAGCGGTCCTTTACTCGAATGATAATCCCAATACTTATAACTATTAGAAGTGATTGACAATTGTTACAAAAAAAGCAAATACCACCTACGTGACTCATAAAATTTAGCAACATGTACAAAGACCTGCTACTCAATAATCATGGTCTCATCACTAGCCCCACGACGACCATTTCTTCCACAACTTCTAGCACCTTCTCCTGACGGTTATAACAGCCCGTATTTCGTGGCCATTATCATTTGTTGGATTGGCCCTTCCGCCATTAAGCTAGGATCAGAAACTTCCCCAAGCATATTCGATCCTTTCGTTCAACGCCGTCTTTTGTTCCTCAAAGTAGGAGAACATGTCGCGGAGCTCTACCAACGAAATATGGTCGAAGATCTTGCCTCGATCAAGATCGATTTGGTAAAACAATAGGGACATTTTCAAGATGGGTATGAAGAGCGCAAATTGGAGGGTATACAGGGAGAATGCTTCCAAACCCTGGCATGTAATTTCAGTATCTCAATCGCCTTTTCTTTGATCTTCCTCCCACAGTCCACTTGCAGAACCGAACACAGCTTCGCTGCGACGCCCAACTGCAACATCTCTTGCAAAACACTCGCGGTTGCCGAGAACTTGGAGACAGAAAGCAGAATTCTGACTGCCCTCTCGCTAGCAACCTGCGAAACCCTAAGTATCCTCTTTGAGACGACTGCGATGCCCGCCCCATGCCTTAGCAACTCCGATCTCCCCTCGGCGCATTGACACAGCATCTCCAACAACATCAACATCAACTCGCAGTTCCGCCGGTCAGAACAATCAAGAAGCAGCTCGATCAATACAGCGACTACCCCGGACTCAATGGCTTTGATCCTGTTTCGGCCCCAAGGGCATAGACTTATCAGTAGCTTCAGCGTGGCCTTGGTGGCCTGCCGAGATATCTGGTCGTGCAGGACTTGGACCGCCTTGGCAAAAAACTCATGCCTCAGGGTGATGATCTGCATCGGCTCCGCAACCTCAAACATCGACTTGAGCAGCAGCACTGCATACGCCTTCGACTCATAAGAGCCACACTGCATGATGCGTGTGAGCGATTCAACGAACTTACTGTCCTTGGCCACAAGGCTCTTAAGGCCCCGCTCAGAGAGCTGGAGATGGTAGAGGATGCACAGCGCGTCGTCGCTCGGTGTTTTGACTTCGAGCAGTGACCCATCTTCCGAGGCCAATGAGTGATCTTGTGAGGTGGTGTTTATCACCGAGGCCAGGAACTTCACGGCACCGGCAGCTTCCATGCAACGCTTGACTGAAGTATGATGAGAAGCGATAGATCTCAGCCGCCTGAGACACTTCTGTTGGCGGTGAGGCTTCTCGGCATCTCGCAGGATCTCGGTGATCTGGGCTTTGCTGATGACAGGCTTTGGGGTTGGGATCCGCTCAATGCCATGCGACGAGTTGAGGGTGCACCAAGATTGAATCAGGCGGCGGAGGGTGTGGTTAGGCGTCAGGTCCATGTCGGAGATTGGCTGTTTGGTGACGGGGCACAAGCTAATTTTGGAAGTGGACAGCCATGTCTCAATGCTGTCTCGGTCATAGGTTATCCCCGTCGAGACGGTGACTGGATCTCTCATGATCCCCAGCGAGATGGGACAGAGGAAGAATGGAGGCACTTCCACTTCATTGTCTTCCATTCGCTCGCAGCGCGATGTGACTGGATCTATGAGCTGATGATGCAATCTCGATGCTGACTTTAAGTGCGATCGAATTCGAGGGCGATGATTGACAAACTCTTGTGATGAGAGGGGACAAGCGATACCCGAATAGATTGTGAATTTGTTAGGAGTGGCTTGGTTATATATATATCAAGGTGGAAGGTCAGGCAATTCAAAACGAGGAAAGTCAAAACAAAACACAAACTAAAAGTTGAGAGAGAGAGAGAGAGAGAGAGAGAGGACTTTTCAACGGTATTGAAAGGCTCAAGAATGGCCAACTCTTAATTACCCGGTCGCGAATGAATGAGAGGTCAAAGAACTATTGCGGGGATGTGCGCCACGTGATCTTTATCGTTTGACATCGCATAATTCTGAGGTAGCCAGTGTATGCCGACAAAATTAAGTGGGGACACCGTCGGATGTGTGCAACGTTCGTTCTTTGTTCTTCTTTTTTATGTTCCTTTTTAACTACTATTGCGGGGATGTGCGCCACGTGATCTTTATCGTTTGACATCGCACAATTCTGAGGTAGCCAGTGTATGCCGACAAAATTAAGTGGGGACACCGTCGGATGTGTGCAACGTTCGTTCTTTGTTCTTCTTTTTTATGTTCCTTTTTAACTACTATTGCGGCCATCAGCACCGTCGGATGTGTGCAAAGCATGGTGTTCCTCCTTCGACCCTTCTGAGTTTTGACCCAGCGAAAGTCGAAAATTGTCAACGCTGATCTGGTGAACGTGGTTCGAATATTCTGCGTTAAAGGATCGATTTAAAAAACAATTTGATATGAACTGACTTAGTCATGACCAGCTAGGGTTATTGCCATTTGGGATAACAGCCTCGTGATTGATTAAGTTCAACCCTAGCAAGATATGTTCCTTGTACAATTCCGATGTTTCTTTTAACCAACAAGGTACCTTTCAATGTTCAAGACATGCAAGTTAAGACTTTCCCTAGATATCTATTGATTTTATCTCTCTTCCGTCGTACAAAGAACCTCAATTCAATTTTCAAAGTAAAATCCCGTTTTACAACTTCTTTCTAGAAGTATATGGGCGGATCTCTAACAATGAACCGGGCTGCAGCTTGTTCTAGGAGCCTCCGATGTTCCAAATTGTATCATCTACATGAAAAATATGCGATCGCCTTGCTCTCATTAGAAAGTGATTTCTATGGCAACTCCTAGAATCGTGAAGTAAATACCTAACTGGAGATTAATTATTGACTTGAGAAAGCGAGAGACCTGAACTTATTCACTGTTCTTTGTGTGAACAGAAAAGTTGGGAGCAGGATTAATTAATTAATTAGGGAAGACCCTCGATTAGATACATATATATATATATATATATATATATATATATATATATATATATATATATATATATAATGTGCACTTCTAGTACATGTTAGTGACTAACATTTAAAACAGAAAACAAAAACTGGAGGCAACTCTTTTATCTTTTTAAATCTTAACCATACTTCATTTTCCACGTAAAATGTACAAATGATTAATAAGTTATTGAAACCTTGTAAAAATCCCAAACCGTTCTCAATAAGTCAAAATCCTAAAAAGGAGTACTCCAAATAACCACATAAGATAATAGCCATTTGGGAATGTGGGGGTGCTTTATGTACAATCGCTCAACAGGGTCTCTCTCCATTTAATGTAGAATTTGAGATATCACAAACTCTCACACTTATAGAACCGATGTTCTCATTAGTATTGGACTGTAGAGTGTAACAATAATCCCCATATTCAATGTATGGCCTAGTCAATTCATGCTCCATCGTCATCTTGGAAGCCTTACAGGAGCTATATCTTGTTTGAGCCCTCTTGTAGCAACAATCACCTTCGCCATAGCTAAATCTAATATAGGCCTAGTCTATATGAACCGCACATACATTTACTAGTAAATGGAGGTTGTGCTTTGATATCATCAATAACAACCTAGTCCAGTCCATATGAGCCAAGCCCTAGAAATATTGTTCCAAGTAATGTATAAGGTGGTGAACACTTCGGGTGTGTGTTAACCTATAAATTACTCAATAGACACTCTCCCAACACTATAGGACTTTGGGCTTCACGTACTGATTTTAAAACATTTGAAAAAGAAGTTATGTTTTGTTATTATGAAAATATCGGGCTATAGAGAAAAGGTAAGACAGTGTCTATTTATGTTGGGATTTGAATAGAATATGTGGTTCCTTGTTCCTACCAAAACACCTAGTTATTAGCTAATTCAATTTTCCAATCTCTTCCTCCAAGAAAAAAAGAAAAGAAAAGAAAAAGAAAAGAAAAGAAAAGAATCTTTTCCTCTCACTCACTGCATTTGGCCAAGTTGTCCATATCCCATGCTATGGACAACTTGGCCAAATGTTCACCGTTCACATCATTTCCATGGTTGGCTATCATGGTCCACTCTTTTTTCTTCTATGTGTGGCCATTATTTGGTGAACCCCGTTAGGTTCACGATGCAAATTTGAAATTTTAGCAAGAACAATGAAGAACCGGCCATTTTTTCTTGGACTGGTGAAGTTATAAGGTCATGAAAGTAATCGAGAAGTACAATGTACCTTAGCTTTTGTGAACTACGACCATAGTGCACATGGTCATGTCGGTGTTGCCCTCGTTTTTGTGAGGACCAAACAATCCCACATATGGCCAGAGTAGGAGAGAGGGTCGACCGAATTTAGGTTGTCTTCGTTAATTACAGATTACGTGCCGAAAGAGAAAGCACTCATCAAAGATCCCACTAAGAAATATGACCTCCACATAATCCTGATCCGAGATGAACGAGGATGACGATGCCATTCTCCCCAATTTCAAAAGGCAATTTTGACTTGTGGGAAGTCACTTATTCGGAACATACTTAGGCCATAAGAATACCCCTACTCTCGTATATGGCTTATATACATATATATAAATTCTTTTAAGAGTTTATTCAACTTAAATTTGCCTAGAGATCTCGGTCAAATTAATATATGTATCCCGATTTGATACTAGCACTTAGAATTGGAATAAGTTTAGCAATGGATCACAAACTTCTCTATTTAGTGAATGGAGAGCCCGCTTTCAATCATTCGCCCTGCCCCCACCACTTCGGTATATGCTTCAATAGGAATTACACAAGAGTAGATAGATACAATATACACTCTGGTCAAATGCCCGCCCAACCCTATGAGAAAAACATGCTATTTTTTCTGAAACAATTTAAGACCATGTCATCTTTTGTCAAAAGTAATTTCACTTGTTTAACTATTTTCATCACTGCTTCTTTAATCACATATTCCAATAACGTGTCTATTTTTACTAATATACGCTGAAAACCCATTAAATAAATAAAAGCAACATGATATTCTCTCCATTCGTTATAGATAATAAAGAGTAGCAACATAGCTGAATTGCTAGATACAGATTTTCCCATAACATCATTGATGAATATCCCTTTTTGTAGCTTGTATGAAGCTCTAGAGACATGCTCTTTTTTAGGTCTCGAAAATGAAGCAATTCTTTTTTTCCCGAAAGTATAGTTATGTCAACGGATATACTTGAATCTAATAATTAATTGAAGAAGCAAAAGGATTCAAATCTCTCATATTGACATCCCACCACGACAAAAGGAAGAGAGAGACTGAAGAAGCAAAAGGATTCAAACTCACCCCAGAACCGACAAATATTCCATTAATGGAAGGGCCACCACCAGTTGGTGGGATGGTGATGACGGTTGGTATGGGCCATGAATACTCTCGCGTGCTAAATCCAATCTGTACGTAGGCGTCCCCTTTTGACTAGGTTTTATAAACTGCCGATCCCACTCAGTTTTTCTCCATAGCTACCTTGCTAGATACAAAAATGCTAGATACAAAATGCCGGTGTAAGGACAATTTATTTCATAAAAAATAAATGATTTAAAATTTTCATATATTATCTTGTAAGTTTAATTTTTAAACAAATGTACAAGTACATAGTAGGGCTTTGCTAGGGGAAAAGTACCAAGAAAACCCTAAACCTATTATTTTAGTACCAATTCAGTCATAAACATTTTAATTTGACCAATTTAGTTTTAAATCTTTTCACATTGGTATCAATTCAATTTATCAAACCGATTTTGGCCGGTAACACTGATGTGGACACCGGTCGGGCCAACGATGACATTACAATTTTTAAATATTTTGTTTTATTTTTTTGAATTATTTATTAATTTTTTTCTTTTTCATTCTACTTTCCTTTTTTCTCTTCGTCTTCCTTAGGCTTCTTCTCTCATAGTGGCCGGCAAGGCTCCAACAAGGCTCACCGACCATTGGGCGAGGCCAACCTCGCCATGGCCTCACTAGCCACGGGCAAGGCTATCTTCGGCTGCGACAAGGCTATGGCAAGACTAGCCTTGCCCGTGGCCCTAGGAGAGGTTGGGCAAAGGCTGCGACCCTTGTTGGAGCCTTGCCGATCATTGCAGGAGAAGAAACCCAAGGAAGGAGAAGAGAAAAAAAAATGGATTAAAAAAAAGGAAAAAAGGAAAAGGAAAATAACGAAAAAAGTAAAAAATTATTTGGAAAATTGCCATATTGACTTTCAATCACCAGCTGGCATCCATGTTAATGCTAATTGGCCAAAATTGGCCAAATGGACTAATATAATACCAATATGAAAAAAATTAAGACTAAATTAATCTAATTAAAAGATTGTGGACTGAATTGGTACTAATACAATATGTTTATGATTTTTGTTTTTGGTACTTTTCCTGCTTTGCTAATATAATAGTCTTTAGGTTACTATGAGAACAATAATTTATTATGAGCCACAAATTCTTAAAAGAGTAGACCCCACAATAATTTTTAATTAATTATTATTTGATTTTTTTTATACAGAATAGACTGTTATTCTCATAATAAATTATATTATCACCCAAACATTTCTCGTAAGAATATCATTAGCAAAACAAGACATGTCTGGTGTAAGAAAATTATTAGCATGGATCACCTATTTTTTCTTTAAAAAAATAGATAAAATGTTATCGTTTTGAAATTCTATAAACTACATAGGATATCTCGTAAGAATATTATTAGCATAGGCGATTCGTTATCTCACCTATCTCTTTTTTCGAAGTAAATAGCATCAGTTTGTAGTTCAATAGTAAATCGTTGTTGTATTTACGGACTTTAGTTTTTCCCCCATAAACACATATTCTTGCCAATTCCGGTCAAATCGATATACTTTTCAAGTGTCGGGGCGGTTCTCGAGATGCGCTAGAATAAATTCATCTTCCACACAATAGGTTCTAAAATAGAGCAAGTACTAGATCAATTGCAGAACCGACTGAATAAAACATTTTGCACCGTCCATCAAGCAACCCTTTTAGGTAGGAACCACAATGCATGAACATGAAACTCGCGATATGTCACCACGGCAATCATCTTTATCTTCAATTGGAAATTCATTGATCAAATCAGGTCTTGAGCTCATCCTCAATTCAAACCCTCAGCTCTCAAAGCCACGTTTCACCGGCGTAGAACCTTGAACGTATGTCGAAGGATCGATCCCCGCCGAATACAATTCAAAGAACGATCGACATATTCAGATATCTCCTGCCCAAGTCGCAACCTGTGTGCCTTTTCCTTTCTGTATATTAAGAATAGCAACCTGCGGTCCTTGGAAGGTGGAAGCGTCTCCCATTTCTTCAATTACTATGAAAATAATTAATAATTCTAATGTCGATTTTGATTAGGTTTAGGGTCAGCCCTTGCACTGGCCGCCACCAACTGCCCAAAGTACCATTTCAGCGGTCAAACCGGAAGTCGACGCTGTCTTTGTCAATCCTTCTTCCGGAAACGTCGGGCTATCGATATTTTCTTCAATTATTAAAGCATGGGGTCTCAATGTATTTTGAATAGGTTGCCAGATCAGAAGAGACTTTGAACTTTCTCGAGGAGGGTTCGTCTTACCAATTGATAAGAAATTTATGAGGGTTTTGCGTGATTGCAAGTTGCATGCATGGACCATTCCTTCTCCTTCCTATTCATGAGACGTATAATCTTAGTGAAATTGAATAGAAGACCTAAATACCGATGGCGTGCGACCTGGGGACTAGTCCTATAGCTCTTTTGGTCTTGGATTATCAACTATATTTCATCACCTGAAATGAATGTGTGTGAAGGCTTTATTTAATTTGGGCTTAAGGCCCGTCCGCCCAAGTTGGGCCAAGAGAGCCTGGCCCACGGGAATATGGCCCGTGGATGGGGGGAGGTATAAAAGGGAGAGAGAGAGAGAGAGAGAAGTGTCTGTTGGAATAAAAAAATTATGCACGTCTTTTCTCTCTCGCGCGTTTTCTCTCAAAGGAACGATAGGCATACGAACTTCTAATTCTTCCCTTCAAGGCGTCATCGGATCGAACCAGGGCTAAATTTCTCTTCCTCTATCAGCATTGGTGTCTAATCTGTGGCTAACAAGGTACGCTCGAATCCGTGGTGTGCTTTACGATCGGTGATACGTGTTTTTCCCGGGCTTCGTCTTCCACATTGATTTAGGGGTTTGATTGAGTGTCGAATCCGTTTTTCGGGGATCAGTCATTCCCAACATTGGTATCAGAGCCCTAGTTCACGTTTTCCCGATCAATTTGATGCTTTTTGATTGATTTTTCGCGAAAAAAACCTTCGGCCGTACGGATCGGGCGAAATCCCGACACCCGAGCGTTCTTGGCCATTTTTCTGAGTTTCGATGAGTCGAATTCAAATTCTGAAGGCACTGGGTGAAAGCGACGTCGAGGCGAGTCCGGCGACATGTCGTGCGTCGCCGAACAACGCTGTACGCGCCCACACGCGCGCCACCTGCCGGCTAACGCGTGGGCGCCACGCGCGCGGCTATGGCCGGCGCGTGCGCCCACACGCGCCGGTGACGAACCGACACGTGCGCGCCGGCGACCGGCGAACGGCACGCGCCGGTCGGCGAACCGGCAGCGTGCGGCGTCACCCGATGGCGTCATCGTGGCGTCACCCAGCGGTCGATAACCGTCGGGATGACGTCATTGATGACGTCAGCGCCGACGACGGTTGGCCGGTCGGTCACCGGCCGATGACCCGACCCGACCCGACCCGACGGCGACCGACCCGACCCGATCAGCCTGGCGCATGCCGCGCACGTGCGGGCGACGTCTGCGTGGCGTCGGCACGCTCACGCGAGCCACGTCTTGGTGACGTGCTCAAGCGTGACGTCGGCCGGGGCACGCGCGCGCACGTGCGTCGGTTCGTCCGACCGGGCCTCCGACCCGCGCGCCCGTTGACCCGACCCGTTGACCGTTGACTGACCGTTGACCCGTTGACCGACGACCGTTGACCGTTGACTTTGACCGTTGACCGTTGACCCGAAAAAAAAAAAAGAATTTGTTTCTTTTTCAATTATGTCTTTATAGGTTGTAGGCAATCCATTTTTTATTCTGCATTTGTTGCATGAATCATGGAAAATTATGTATTTTCCATTTTGTTTATTGTGGATTATAAGTGATCCATTTTAGTTCTGCATTTGTTGCAGGAACTATGATGCTTTATGCACGGATACCTGCAACCCCGAGAACGGACGAAGGAAGAGCTAGACTGAAAAGGCTGATGAAAGAATTAGCTGATTATCGGTGGCTTGATGGTGATTTAGTATCACACATGGTCACGGTCCAATCGATGATACGAGAAATCATCTGGAATGGTTATCTTATGCGGATTTTGAGAAGGTGCCGGCTTTGATGAACACTCTTCCACCTGAATGGCAAGCGGTGTTAGATCGGCTATGGGAGGTCAATGTGGTCCCGGGTTATAAGAAGCTAGTGGAAGCTTTTGTAAGAGAACTATAGGATTGAGTTGGCCAAAACTTCAACCCTTGGATTGAGCGTCACATGGCGGAGAGTGAATTCGCCTTGGTGGCGACATGAGAGCTCTCCAAAAGTTTTTCCATGGTTGGGAAATGTGCCTTCAGTTTTCTCAGATGTTTTGACTAATAGATTAGAAGGGACTTTCCCTAATTATTTCTTAGATTAATTGTGAGATTTTTTATGGATGTAAATATCTCTTTCCGTGTAGATTTTTTTCTTTGTATATATTGCTTAGTGTAATGTATAGTTGTATTATTTGAAAGCACTTTGTTATTATATTTGATGTTAGATAATATTTGCTTTACATTCTGGCGATTCTTGTGGGTAGTTAGGCTGTGGGTAGTTATAGAAGTTTTTGTAACTTCATAGAATTGATTTTGGCATATGACAATCATATTAATGATAGTTTTAAGTTAGGATTTTTGGAGGATGATTGGAAACGTAGTGACTTTTTGATTCTGAAGCCTTACTTAAAATTATTCATTAATATGATGGGTCTATGTAAATAGGGATGCATAAATGATAGGCATTAATTATTCGTGCATGTATGTCGATGTGTTCAGGGACTGATGGTTTCAGCAACTAAGAACGTAATTGCTGATATGAACGGCGACTATTGTGAAATATTGAATATGAAGATTCAATATGTGCTGAAAAGCAAGAAGTACTAGAAGCTCTTGACCATATTATGGAAGATCTTGAGGGTGTCGTGCGCCACCTTGAGCTAGCAGAGGACCGCCTAACGTCATTTGAGCCAAAAACAGACATTTGCAATGCTAGTTCTAGCTCAGAAAGGGCTTTGTGCTCTAAGCGCAAGTGTATTGATTCGTTCAATATGTGGAAATGCAAAGGATCAAGTCCTTGTTGCAAGAAATCAAGAGTTAACCAACACAAGAGAGGAAAACGTCCTCAAGTGAAGAAAATGTCAAGGGTGAGATGTTACAACTGTGACAAGAAGGGTCACTATGCTCGCGACAGTCGTGAGCCAAAGTAGCTAAGCACCTCTTGCACATTTAAGAACTTTACTTATGTGTCGAGTTCTGCATCATTGGCTGAATCCAATTCTTTGTGGACTATAGATTCAGGAACGACAGACCATGCAAGGAAGGATAGAGGATCCTTCGTAAAATTCCGACGATACCAACTGGAACTAAGGGGATCTGTGTAGGAAATAACTCCAGAGATGAAGTTAAAGGAATTGGCACATGCCAATTGAACATGCGTGGTGGACGCAACTTATTCCTACATGATGTTCTATATGCTCTAGAGATTCGTTGGAATTTAAGTGTCTGCTTTGATGTTGGTTAAGCTTGGTTTTAGTATGAACTTCCATAATAGATGTGTAGATTTGTATTTGGATACAAACTACTATGATTTTGGTCACTTTCTGGATGGTTTTATTGTACTAAATGTTGACTGTGGTGATGTCAATATGTTATTCCCTTGTTTTACGTCTTTTACTTTATATGATAATGATGTGAATATGGTGGCATGCTAGACTTGGTCATATGGGCCAACAACATATGAAAAGACTAGCCAAAGAGGCTTGTTGGGCAATATTGAAAAAGTCGATTTGCTTATATGTAAGCATTGCCTAGAAGGGAAAACGACAAGGAAACCATTTGGAAAAGGTAAAAGAGCTGAATTTCCTCCGCATTTAATCCATTATGATGTCTGTGGTTCAATGAATGTGAAAGGAAGGCAATGGGCTGTTTATTTCATCACTTTTTAATAAATGATTATACTCGATTCAGAGGTGTCTATTTGATTTCTCATAAATCTGAAGCATAAGTTGTTTCAAAAGGTTTATGAACTTGGTAGAAAATCAATTAGACAAGAAAATAAAAGTATTTAGATCCGATCGAGGTCGAGAATATTTATCTGATGAGTTCAGAAAATTATGTGATGAAAAAGGAATAGAAAGACAGTTGTCTATTCCATATACTCCTCAACAAAATAGTGTTGCAGAGAGAAGAAACAGAACCCTATTGGAAATGGTTAGGTCCATGATGGCGCATGCTAACTTACATATCATTTTTGGAGTGATGCGTTGTTAACTGCTACCTATATACTTAACCGGGTGCCTTCCAAAATCAGTTAGTTCCACTCCATATGAGTCATGGACAGGTAGAAAACCGGACTTAAGTTTACTTAAGCCATGGGGTTATGCTGCCTATACTCATAAGTCTTCTCACAAGTTTGGGAAATTGAGTCCCAGATAAAAGTAGAGTATTTTAATGAGATACTTCGAACACTCAAAAGGGTATGTGTTCATAGGTGAGCGGGATAGTGGGAGAATAACTGAATTTGAATCACGGGATGTCACATTCTTAGTGGATGAATTTCCTAAGAAGGGCAAAATAGGGGAAGATTAGTCTCTATTTGAAACCTTGGATCTAGATAATGATATTGGTTAAGTTCATCCAAGTGGGAGTAATATGAGAACTGATGAATTGAATTCAACTCATTCTCAATTACAACCACATGATGAGTCGACATCGTCATTATCTAATCCGAGTGGGAGCATAATGGGGAATGATGTGCTAAGTGTACAATCTCCCATACAGCGAACAAGTCGCCAAAAGGATTCCCCGTCAATGTTTTGACATTGAAGGGGAAACTTCTAATGATTGCTCCATAAGATGAGGATGAGCCGAGAAATATTAATGAGGCTCTGAATTGCCCTAGTAAGGAAAAATGGATTTATGCAATGAAAGAGGAGATGGAGTCAATGAAGTCAAACCAAGTCTGGGAACTGGTTGATCTTCCAAAAGGGACGCCTTGAGCTATTGGGAACAAGTGGGTTCTCAAAATAAAGTGAAAGGCTGATGGCTCGATAGAAAGCATAAGGCTCGCCTTGTGGCGAAGAGGTATAATCAACAGGAATGAATTGATTATGAATAAACATTCTCTCCTGTAGTGAGATTTACCTTGATTCGCATAATTCTGGCAATAGTGTTTGATATGGATCTTGAGTTGCATCAAATGGATGTAAAGACTGCTTTTCTCAATGGAGAATTAGAGGAAGGAACATATATGGAACAACCCGCTGGTTTCATAGTGAAAGGCCAAGAAGAAAAGGTATGTCGACTTTGGGGGTCGATATATGGCCTTAAGCAGTCGTCAAGACAATGGTATATACGATTTCATAATGCCATAATGGAATATGAATTTTACAATGATAGATGAGGATCATTGTGTATATATCAAAAGATCCAATGATCAATTCGTGATCATATCATTATATGTTGATGATATACAAATTGCCGGAAGCAATATGGAGCTAGTCAATACTGTCAAAAGTTGGTTGTCTTCCAAATTTTGAATTGAATGATATGAGATTGTAAACCCATTGACACTCCTATTGCAAAAGGTGAAGGATTGAGCCATAGACTGTGTCCAAGGACTCCACAAGAGAAGGAACAAATGAAACATGTTCCTTATGCTAATGCTGTTGGGAGCTTGATGTATGCTATGATGTGTACAAGACCTGACATATGTTATGTAGTTGGAATGGTGAGCAGATACCAATCCAATCCAGGTCAAGCACGTTGGAAAGCCGTTAAAAGAATACTAAGGTATCTAAAGGGGACTGCTGATTATATGCTGAGTTATTATGGAAAGGATCTGCGACTCTAAGGCTATTCTGATGTTGATTGGGGAGGAGATTTAAATGAAAGGAAATCTACCTCTGGGTTTGTTCTCTTACCGAATAATGGCACCATATGTTGGAGCAGTAAGAAACAAAAGTGTATAGCCTTGTCCACGATGGAAGTTGAGTTCGTGGCATTATCAAGCAAGATAAGAAGGTGTTTGGCTTAAGAGATTTTTTGGATTATTTAGGTGTTATTGGAAGTGCTGCAGATTCATTGTTGTTTAACTGTGATAGCCAAGCAGCAAAAGTGTACACCAAAGATCCAAAATATCATGGCAAGACCAAACATATAGATACCAAGTATAACCTTGTCAATGATATGATTGCATGAAAAGATGTGAACTTAGAGTACATACTACGCATAGAATGGTAGCAGATCTTATGAGAAAGCCAATACTTAGAGATGTGTTTTGTGGCCATGTAAAATCTCTAGGATTGCGTAGAGGCTGATGTACTGAATATTGTAATTTCCCTAAATGTTCACATTTGATGAATTTGTGTTTTCATCATTGATGCCTATGAATCTTTATATGATCTTTATGCATCTTAATGCTCAGTGCATTATTTTAAGTTTAGAAGTATGTCGGACAGATATAAGATTAGCCCACTCACACGGGTAATCGCCTCTATTTACTGTGTGATAAATAGAGATGAGACTGTTTTTAAGCTTATTATCTAGGTGATAATCGAGAGCTCAAGCTTAAAATACGTATGTCGCCTTAACTAAGTGTTAAGATGAGGACATAATACGTACTATGTCCGAAAGTAAAATACCCCACATATTTTACTTTATCTGTCTATGATGCCAGATGTGAGTTCTGATGAATTTAGTAAATGAGTAGATACGTGAACTCAAGTTAGACATTGGGTATGTCTGAACTATCATCTGTACGATATTGAAAGGTGTAGACATACGCTCCATGGGAAAGGAGTTAATACCGTAATACGTATTTCATACTACGTATGCATGAGACGACCAATAAGAGTGGCAAAAGTTTGATCTCAATTTTTTATGTCGTGTGAGACTCTTGAGGAAAAGAGTTCCTCAATTTTTAGTCCCCTCATGACTCTTACTTATTCTCGAGATTTCTATTTAGTGTTTGCTATCTTAGGATGTTGCCAATGGTCATGAGTTTGATTCGATCTAATGGGGCATTTCTAGAAAAGCAAGCTGAACTGAAATTGAGAGTTTGAAGGAAAGAGGAAGATCGATTTTGGAGAATCACATTGTAGTTTTGTATTCACCGGTTAACCAATTATGACTGTCTTTGGGATAATCATAATTGTGAATACAATATATATATCATTGTTTAAAAGAGATCAAGAGAGATATAAATGTGATCAATCGATCTAGGGTACTGCATACTAAATCTACTCAGAGTGTGATGCCCATTATGAGCTGCTATATATTCCTAACAGATGTATAGCAACGAGCTCTCAAAGTATGCTGGTCGCACGGATTATTCACCGGTATGAATGTTGAAGAGAGGTAAAGAGAATTATGTTCGGCCCACCATGTGCGAGTGGGAGATGAAGGCTTTATTTAATTTGGGCTTAAGGCCCGTCCGCCCAAGTTGGGCCAAGAGAGCCTGGCCCACGGGAATATGGCCCGTGGATGGGGGGAGGTATAAAAGGGAGAGAGAGAGAGAGAGAGAAGTGTCTGTTGGAATAAAAAAAATTATGCACGTCTTTTCTCTCTCGCGCGTTTTCTCTCTCAAAAGGAACAGTAGGCATACGGCTTCTAATTCTTCCCTTCAAGGCGTCATCGGATCGAACCAGGGCTAAATTTCTCTTCCTCTATCAGCATTGGTGTCTAATCTGTGGCTAACAAGGTACGCTCGAATCCGTGGTGTGCTTTACGATCGGTGATACGTGTTTTTCCCGGGCTTCGTCTTCCGCATTGATTTAGGGGTTCGATTGAGTGTCGAATCCGTTTTTCGGGGATCAGTCATTCCCAACAGTGTGCATATACAAGTTCAAGAAAAATTACAAAGGGATGAATTATAAGCCCTTATTTGTCGTCGAGGCTGCCCACAAATGTTAGAGCACTTTTCAGCCACCACCAGCCACCAGGCGCATCATGCAATCCCTAGCGACATTACAGTGGGGTCTCGTGACCCTCAACGATGCTTTCCTTGGTCTATTGACACGGGCGAGACAAATCTCGCCTCAAAATTGATGATTTGAAACCCTAACTTGTGTACTCAAAACACTAATTGAACTTTACGATTTGCTCGAATCCAAAACTGTAATTTACGAACTTGATTTGGGCAAAATCCTGGCCATCCAGTTTGTGAATTCAATTTGGGGCTAAATCTTTTTTAATTGAGGAGAATGAGCATAATCCTACTAAATAATGTCATTTTTATTATAATATCCACAGTATTAATTTGGTTCAGCTGACTAGTCTATTGTACATGTTATCATTGTTAGCCACACCCGATGCCACATCAACTATTTTAGTTAGAATAGTTAACGGTGGATAATTTTGTTCCTCAAGAAAAATGTATTTACTTTTGTGGAGTCATTTTTCAAGAGGAAAAAAACCAAAAAATTCATAGACCTAATGCATTGGATCAAATTCAGTCATCAACCTCTCAATTATGCTAATTTAATTTTAAATCATTTCATAAATTGTCAATTGAGTCCTTTTGGCCAATATTGGTTAGAAATTGCTTAAGTGGATGTCAGTCATCTTACCTAACACGACCAACTGACGTGAACAATTTTTACAATTTATTAAAAAAATTGAATTTTTATTTCTTTTCTTTTCTTTATTTTCCATTCTTTTTAGCTAGCAACACTAGGTGAAGGACAGCAGCCCTTGCCAACCACTAGCAAGGGTCACAGCTCTCACCTATGCCTACGTCTGGTCCCTTGCCAATGAATGAAAGGAAAAAAAAATAATAAAATAATATTTAAAATATTTTTGGCCAAAATTGGTTAAATGGACTTAATTGATCAAATGTGAAAAAAAGTGTAAAATTGAATTGGCCAAATTAAAAAGTTTATGAATGAATTGGCACAATTGTAATTGATTTAAAACTTCTTTTTTTGTACCTTTGCCTTTTTTCAACACGAAATTGTTACGGTCCTAAGGGTATAAATTACTGGTTTTTTGGGGATCCAAAAGATATTTTAGTGCTTTTTTATGAAATGTTTGAAAATTACGGTTAGTTTTTTCTTGATTCCACGAGTTCATGTTTTTCTTTTGGTATTTGGCCAACCTCATTGTGTCGAAATGTGTCCAAACTTGGTGCCAATTTCATAAAGTGTTCTATCTAGCTGTTGTTAAGCAATATATACCCAATATTGTATGATATGAGATAAAATGGCTGTCGTTATAGTAGGCTTTTAATTTGTCAATATATCTAGTTGTGTTTTATAAAATGATTACTTTAGAAGCTTGCAGGATAAATAACTAATATATATATATATATATATATATATATATATATATATATGTTAGAAAGCAAAAGCTTTTATAGCTGCTTCTACTGCATCTACTTTTTCATCTTCCTATTCATTCTATTAAAGCTACCCGTACTTAATGTTATACCACACAAGTACTTTTTTTTTTAGTCAGTCCTACTCTATGTCTATTCTACACTCACTCTCAGACTTTTACACGGCCTCTTGCAGGGCGTGGGAGTTGAAACCCACTCCTGAAACTTACTCATCCGCACCCCATCCCCCTGAGAAGGTGGGGATTTGAACCCCTCACCTCCCCCTTCTATGTTAAAAGGGTGGCCATTGGGGCGAATCCCAGTACCACACAAGTACTTTGAATCCCGGAATTACTTTCCCTAGTTCAACACAACTCGGCTACCACGTGCCCTCACTGTCATAAGCCAGAACCCCAATTTATTGTAGAAGACATTGTCAAACTCATTATTTCAATGATAAATGAGAGCAATAAACCTTCGCATCACGCCAAATGTGCAAGAATAATTAGGTAACCATCTAGTCTCGTCCGTGTCTCCATTTGGTGCCTCATACATTTAAACCATAAATCCATACGTATAGGGGTAATTGTGCAATTTATAGCTATTGTATCATATATCGAGATTTAGATTTGTTAAGGTGAAGAAAGGCACTGAACAAAGTGAAGGAACAAACATAATTTTTTTCAGAGGTGCAATGTGGATCCCACCAAATTAGGGAGCCACGTTAGCATTCAATTGATACATCAAATTATAACAAATTGAGATCATATTCGAAAGAAAATTCAAAAAGATTAGGCATATCCGTAAAAAAAAAAAAAAAAAAATGAACTTGGAGCTTAATTTGCATCGTTTTATACCTTACCGAGAATAGATTCAACTATCGATCTTCACATAAATTAAAAGCAATAGTCCATTTTAGTCCCTGGACTTTAATATATTTTTTCAACTAAATCCTTGAATTTTTAATTTGTTTGATCAAGATCGAGTCCCTCCAATCTCAAATCCAATTAATTAGAGTTGCATGCTCATTTGAGCCAGCAATTTGCTATTTCTAAGGTAAGTAGGTTCCAAACATGAAACCTAAAACCTAGTTTGTTAAAAACCGATTTCCTATTTTTAGAATGGAATCTACATCGTAGACCCAAATTGGCCCTGTTGGTCCAATTCCAAGGTCTCCCAAGAACTGACCAATTTTGTTTTTCTTTTTGTTTTTCATATTTTTATTCCTTGAAATGAAAAAATTTATTAAAACACCTGTTATTTGCAACTGAGACAATTAGTAGTTATAAGAAAAAAGTAGAACAAGAAAGGGCAAGAAGTTTGGTACTACACAAACAAAATATGGAGCAATTGGTAAAGGTCCAACTCATACCTTAGCTAGGCAAAATAAAAGTTAAGTAACAACAAAAATTCCCATCTACCAAAAGTAACGATCCATAACATGACAAATACGTAAAATAAAATAAATAATAAAAAGTTCAGAACACTTAACTTAAAAACATAAAAGAGATTGCTCCAAATTCTTGGTCCAATTCGGTTCCAAGGTCTACCTTGAACCAATGCTTACCCCTACCATGAACTATTTTTTAATGCATATACCCAAACTTTGAAAGATTGAAACCACAGCCAGATTTTGAGTATAATAAGACTTCTCAAAACGAACATCGCAAATCAAGCATTCCACATCGGACTCTAGTTGGCTTCGTCAGATAGACACGTCAGCTTCAATTAACCGGATTTCTAGGACTTAGTAGACATATTAAAAGTTCAAATACTGGAATGTTCAATAAAAACATAAGTTCATGGACCAAAAATGAAATCTTTCCCAGATTAATTCAGATTTTTGAAATGCATGAAATCAAAATCGATGAAGATGTGATAGCAGATGAGGAGATCATCCAAGGAAGAAAGAATCTCTTAATGAATTTTGCAAACAAATAGCATAATCACTAATAGTCGTAATCAAGCGGGCAAGACGCCATTCCACTTCTGACTGTTTCAAGCAAATGTTTATTTCCCCTCTTTCTATCTCATATGAAGGTTTGGTAAAATGATGTAATCATAAACCGTGCGAAAGATGTAGGGAGATGGAATGATTCAAACTCGAATCATGGTGTATACATAAATGGGTCAAAGGAATTGAAAGAACCGATGAAAAAGGAAAAGAAGTGGAAGAAATCAAATTAACGATCATGCCGTTAGTCATGTATCACGACAATGACATTATGAACGACTACCTGATCCTAAAGTTCGAATCACTTAAAAACAATACAATGTATCTTAACATAAGACAAAGTACGATTGATCTAAGTAGGATGGTTAACATTGAATCCTTTTTGTCATTTGCTGATTAAATATTTTATTTTCATTCCCTATACATATAGAAGTTATAATTGATCCAAAAACTCGTGCCCTCTTTGTGCTCATTCCCCAAATTAATTGCGACGTAATCAAGCTTCCAAACAAAAAGAAATTAAAGAAAAACTCAACCTTCGAGGCCTCCAAATGCGATTTACTTGGTAATAATTGTTTATTAAAAACCAAGCAATTTTCACGTAAATTTTGCATAAATTGCACGTGGTGCATTGAAATTGTCCTTAGCTGATACAGTATCCTAAAGATTGAGTGCATAACAATTTCTTCCATCATAGAATCAAATCGAAAGCCGACGGTACATGACCTCTTCAAACTGGCAATCATCTTTACGTGTGCTTGGTCCACATAAAAGCAAGATTAGAAAATCATTTTGGAAAAAGTGTTAAATTTTTTAAAAGTGCAAGGTGAAAAGTACCAAAAAAGTTCTACATATTACATTGATGTCAATTCAGTTATAAACATTTTACTTAGACCAATTTAGTCATAAACCTATTATAATTGTATCAATTCAATCCTTTTTGGCAAATCACTAATGTGGATATTATTTAATAATTTATTTTTTATATATTTTTTTCTTCTTTTAATATTATTTTTTTGTTTTTCTTTCTTCTTCTTTTTTCCCTTTAGTTTGGCTAGCAACCCTCGCCCAGAGCTAGCAGGGTTGTGAAGGCCTTAGGCGAGGGCCTTCGCACCCACACTTACGGTGGGCATGGCCAGCACAACCTCGCCAGAAAATCAAAATGTTTGTTATCATTAAAACCTAAATGACCATCGGTATAGTTTGTCCAATTTATTTTCTTAAGGTGTCAAAAGGACTTTGATGTGGACTTTGGTGTGGACTTTGGATGTGTGAAAGATAACTATGGCCAATAGTTCTCCATTTAGGCTCCCACATTTAGATATAGTCCGAACGAGGTTGGAGGAGCGTAGAAATGCCTCTAAAAACTCCCAAATCTAGGTCTATATAGAAGAGCTGAAAACTAGGAGCTGAGAACTTCCGAAGCTTAAAATAGTCGTATAACAGCTTCCAATACAAGATGAACTAACGGTATTTCTCCTCGACCCTATCAGACTTCTTGGTCTGTAGATTTGAACCGGTAGATCGATTCCTAATTATTGAAGCGGAAATATGCCCAATAAGCAAAGAAGAGCATCAGCAGTGTGTAAAAATATAGACGAAAATAACATAATACTCCTAGATTAGATTAGAAGAGAAAATCTCAACTCACAGGTCTTAATTGCAAAATCCTACAAATTTTATAGACAACAATGAATTTTTATTTCATGAACGGTAATTTTCCATAGAGACATAATGTGGCATCCCAAAATTTCATGACAATTTCTGGAGGCATTACAACCTATGGAAAGGTGGTGGAAGTGTCATTGATTCATGTTGTGATCATTAGACCAAATAATTGTAATAGATTAAGACTGAGTACTTTAATGGAAATGTATCTTGTGTTCATGGGTAAATCAAGGTTGGTGCTATAGGACAATTTGATAAGGAGGATTTTGTTCTTGACTATGCACCTTATAGATTTGATTCTTATGGTTTAATGTAGCAAGTTTTTGGCCATATTATTTTGTGATTAGGTATTTATTTAAGTAGGAACTTAGGGTGGGATTATTTGGAATGATGGTGGCCTAGATAATTAAGAACCAAACCAGCCCATAAGCCCCACCAATCAGCCATTTAGGCCTGGCCAGCGAAGCCCAAAGGGGAGGAGGAGCTGCCGTCGACCAAGCTGGCCCAAGCCCAACCGGATGAAGCCCATCTTGCATGAAAATTGCCAAGTGTTTCTCCCTTAGAACCAAGTGGCGCCGGCATGCAAGATCAATGATTGTTAATCATTGAAAGGAAGAAAATTAGAGAGGAAGAGGGGGGCGGATTAAGCGAGGAAAGTGAGAGAAAGAGAGGGGTGTCGCATGAAGAGAAAGGGGGAAAGAGAGAGAGAGAGAGTTACCGTCCGAGAGAGGGAGAGCGAGCATGCGAGAGAAGAAGAGGAAGAAGGAGGAGGAGTTCGCCGCCGTTCCTTCGCCACCTTGCCCGCCGTTTGTCGCTGTGTTTGTGCTCAGATTAGAGGCAAGTAGAGTCCTAAAATCTACCCTTTGCTTGCTGTGATATGTGTTGTAAGGGATGATAAACTTTGGTTGTGGTGGAAGTGATGAAATTTCGAAGCTTTGGGGAGAAATTTGTTGGCCTAGCATGCTGTTTTCTGGAAAAAAAAAAAAATCAGTCCGACCCTTCATGAGTTTGTGAGCTGCATGCGACTTTTTAGTTGTAATCTCGCTTTAATCTCTTAATGAAAGTTGTAGAGAGCATCTTGAGAAGTAACATACTAAAATTTGAGATAAAACGGACAAATATTTCTTGGTGAAATGATTTTCCTTTGGAGAAATTAGATCTGGAATTTGTTGTGCTAATCTTTAGTGATTTGGAGGACTGTAAAGTAGCTTTCTTGCGAAAATATCACTTTGATTTCTTAATGAAAGTTGTAGTGTACTTCTTGGGGTAAAACATATAAAAAAATTAGAGTAAATGAACAAAAATAGGTCGGTGAAATCGTTGTCCTTTGAAGAAACTGGATCTGGGAATATGCTACCTTGACCTAGTATGATTCCGTGATTTTTATAAAATCATAAGGTTAAAATTTGATCATATGTCCTTATTGAAAGTTATAGGTAATATTCTGATAAATAACATACTGAAAATTTAGAAGAAACGGACATATGTAGGTCGGTGAAACGAGTTTCCTTTGAAAGATGATAATCTGGAAAAATGACACCGAGAACAGGGGGAATTAATCATCTATATCTATTAATATAGAACGATTTGGGTTTCGATTTCTTCATGAGATATTTACCTTTATGACTTTTATATAACATATAAAAATTTCAGAATTTTTTGGAGTTCATTTGGATATTTAATTTAAATTACTTCTGAAACTGTGCAAGCTTGAAATTTTGAAAAATGTGATGCATGGACCGTACTGTTTTGTATGAGATTCTTTTGGTATGGTGTTTTTCATGAGATATCTGCCTTTAGGTCTTGTCTATAATGTGTCGAGTTTTCAGAATTTATTAATAGCATTTACTAATTTTTCTAGAGTTTTAACTAAAGGAGTGCATTCTGTTTTATCCGAAAATTGATATGTTTTCAAAAATAAATGAAATTTTCCATGTGATGTAATGTTTTGAGTGGTTAATTTTTCTGCATATGTGGTGACATATGGCACGTTATATGGCATCAAAAGCTGGTTGAGACCCTTGATATTGTTGCATCAAATGCCATGTTGAAATTGAGATACATATGTGAATATAAATTGAGATAATAACGAGACTGTCGGAGGTGTGAGCCGACGATGCCCCGGCAGTGTCGGGATGCCCGGAGTGTGTGCCGGATGCCCTAGGAGTGTTGGGATGCCCGGAGTGTGTGTGCCGGAAGCCCTAGAGGTGTGTGCCGGGGGGATTCCTCGTGATGCTAGTTGAGGTACAAGATGCTCGATATGTGTGTGCCGGATGCTCGGAGGTGTGTGCTGGAGGCTCCTCGCGATGACAGGTTGGGTGCGAGTGATAAATTGAGGGATGCAAACATTGGTCCCTGGGAAGAAAATGATGTGATCTATTTGAAATATAAAGATCGAGAATTGAATCATGCGCATGGATGTGTGCATATGGCATGGTGATATATGCATGGCTGTTTAATGATGAGTGCATGGTGGGATATGCACGTTGCATGGTGATATATGCATGGCTGTTTAATGATGAGTGCATGGTGGGATATGCACGCTGCATCATGATGTATGCATGGCTGTTTAATGATGAGTGCGTGGTGGGATATGCATGTTGCATAATGATATATGCATGGCTATTTGATGATATAAGTACAAGTCCATGGTGAATTATGCATGATTGATATGTGTCTTATTCATGATACCTTGATTGTTCTATTTGACACATTGTATAGTTTGGTGAATCTTTACTGCTGAGTGGTTGTACTCACCCCTTTGGGGATTAACATTTTAGATTAGAAAGATGCATTTTTCGACAGTCGTGCGTGTTACCTACTATGGCATACCTACTGATGTTGATGTGGAGTGCATGGAGCACATCTGTGTCGGTGCCCCTGGTTTAGTGTTTGTCCGAGTCTATGTCTTGGTGATGTACGATGTGGGTCTTGCTGATGGCCTGGTTATCCAGGAGTTTTTGTCTGTCCATGTCCGGCATGATGGAGTAATGCTAGGGATGCTACCGCCGCCGCCGCCTGATGCACCAGGTTGGGTGTGATGTTACATATGACTGGTGGGAGTTGACATTTTTTTGGGATAGCCGACGCTTGTTGATGGAGGGTGTACATGTTCGATGTAGGGTCGAGTTCTCTTTTGAGTTATAACCAAGTATAATTAAAAATCTTGGCCTTTTGCTGTACCGACTCGAAATATCCATTGTGAAAATATAAATAAAAGTGACTCGGTTTTGTCTTTTCATTTGGAGCATAGTTGGTGTGCATTGCATTATTGTTATTGGAGTAAGGGATGGTGAGATTCGTTATGCTTTCGTTGATGAGTTGCGCTGGGACCTGTATATATGTATAAAAAAAAATCTCTATTTAAAAGGTAATAGTCTGTGAAGTTGTAGGAGATCGAGTAATAGGTACCTGTGGCGACCTCAAGCGAATCGGGGGTGCCACACATAACTAATGATAATATCTTCAACGTGGCACTAATTTCACGCCGGTTACTTTCATTTTTTTTTATTATTAAAATTCTAAACTTGTTGGTGAATCACGGACACCATGTTCGGTTAAATTTTCTGAAATTAAAACCAATTGCATGGTTAGATCTCTCTAGGATATCAATTTCTTGTTAGCCAAATTACTATATATGAACATTAATGTCAATTTTAGATGATAGCATGTCAATTGAACTAGGTCTTGCATGTTTAGGTAATGGTTTTCAGACATTAGCCTTAAATCAATATTTGTTGACATCATTTGTCTAGCTGAAACCTATAAGAGCAAATTTGATGTTCATTTGAGTGTTAATCGGTCCTAGATATGCTACATGAACAATGATTAGGAGGAAGTAGACTTGATTTTTGTTGATCTCTTAAAATTCTTTGATTCAATTGGATAATGTCGATGTTCAATTGAATCTTGTTTGATTTTTCTATAAAAATTGGGCTATAATTAAGGGGAAATGACTTTAATGAAAGCTGAAATAAAAATTGTAAGCTTTAATAAGTAATTAAAACTACTAAATTATGGAGTTTGTAAGTTATTCAATTGGATTAAAACCTAATTGGTCAAAAGGTGGGGGCGATAGAGAAGTTGCCATTTTGGTCAACTAATTGAGTTCGTGATTTTTAAGGCTAATTAGCCTAATTTGATGCTCAATTGACATTGCCTGTGATTATTTTTTTTTTTGGTCTGAAATAGCACATATATTAAGTTCTCAGCATTGAACTTACATTAAGTTCAGAATACACAATATCCTGCAGAAAAGGAGGAGGATGAAGAACCCAATTCAGAGGGAGAAGGAAGGCCCGATGGGCCTTCACAACCCGGTCCGCAACAGCATTAGCTTCTCTATGGTAGTGTACAAGTTGGAGATTAGGGCACCGAAGCAGCAACTCCAGGGCTTCTTCGAAATCGATCTGAGTTCCCACGGCCATCGAGCATGATTATCAACGGCATCCACAATGGTTAAGCAGTCAGATTCCACATCAATCTTATCCATCTCTCGTCCTCACTAAAGCAGAAAATGCAGGGTGAGATTAAGGGTGATCGCCTCAACTTGCAGGGCCGAGGAGGCGTGAACAGATTGCGTGAAGCCATTGATCAAGAGGTCGGAGGGGTCTCTACACACACAAGCCGCCAAGGCATCGATGCAAGGTGAGTGGTAAGCTGCATTGATGTTAAATTTTAGGACTCCTTGGTCTGGTGGATGCCATCTGTGATTTGAGATGCTCTGTTTTGAAACAGGTCGCTGCACTTGGGTACCGAAACGTCGCTTGGATCGAGCATCTGTGATCACCAATTGCATAACTTGCTCGACATTCGACTGTTGCCGACGGAAAAGGAAATCGTTCTGGGCTTTCCAGATTTGCCAGAGGACGGATGTAATAGTTTCAAGATCCGGTAAGCCACTCTTGCTGTCAATAAATTGAAGTAACCAGCTTTCTATTCGATGCACACCTACTATATGACTCTTGATATCTAATTCTGGATGCAACCAAACATCATGTGTCCAATGACAGAATAAATATAGATGTTCTAGGGTCTCGGGTACCTAATTAGCACACATACAACAAGTCGGGTCTGTCAAGATGTGTCACTTATATAGATTTTCTCTAGTTGCCAGTGCGTTATTGCAGACAGACCAGAGGAATGATCTTAGTTTAGGCATAGTGTGTAGTTTCCAGATTGCATTACATAATTTGCGGGGCGGCTGAAAAGATGAAGAGGCTTGATTGTTGATATTTCTTTTACCTGAGCTTTGAGCTGATTGTAATAGTTCTTCACTGTAAAATGTCCATTTAGCGTTCCTCTCCATATTAGTTTATCTTGTGTACAGTGAGGTCGAATAGGGATAGATAAGATCTCGTCAACTGTTTGGCTAGCAAAATTCAAGTGCAAAAGTGATGTAACCCATGAGTTGGGATTAGTAGATATAAAACTTGCGACCTTTTCTGGTTCATCTCTAGGAGCAGAACCTCTAATAACACCACTAGGCAACCATCTATCCTCACGAGTTGTTATTTGTGTGCCGTTATCAACAGACCATAAAACCTTACCCGCGATAGATTCTCGGCCTATCAATATGCTTTGCCAACCCCAAAAGGGTCTAGCACCTTTAGTGGCATGCTACAAATTCTGAGAGTGAAAATATAAACCTTTTAGTAGTCTGTTGTACAGTGAAGTAGGTTCATGGGCTAGACGCCAAGCTTGTTTACCTAGTAGAGCTCTGTTAAAAATCATAAGATCACGAAATCCTAAACCCCCAGCATCTTTCCTACTCTTAATGCAATCCCAGTTCTTCCAATGTATGCGTTTCTTGCTGTAAGTAGACTACCACCAGAATTTAGCTATTTTTTGTTCTATGGCTTTACAAATTGCAACGGGGATTTTAAAAATCGACATTGCGTATTGGGGTATTGCTTGCACAACGGTTTTAAGAAGGACCTCCTTGCCTCCTTTTGAAATAAGTTTTTATTTCCAATCTTCTAGCTTTTAATGCACTCAACCCATAAGCCAAGCAAACATTTCCCGTTTAGATTTTCCCCAATCTAAAGGTATACCAAGATATCTGCCAGTTTTGTGTAGTATAGGAACTCTAAGTGCTCTGGCAAGATTTTCTTTCAAGCTGATAGGACAGTTTGTGTTACAAAATAGACCTAATTTTTTTTCGATTAATAGCTTGTCCTGTAGCTAGGCAATATTCATTGAGGATAGTAGCTAAGTTATGACATTCAGTAAGCTTTGCATCAAGGAGAAAATGGCATCATCTACAAAAAATAAGTGGGAGAGAGTGGGACACCATCGATTTAGTTTAATACCTTTAAGATTGCCGATGTCCACTCCATTGTTGATAAGAGTAGTTATGGCATTAGCCATCAGGATGAACAGGTACGGTGATAAAGGGTCGCCTTGTCTGAGACCTCTAGTAGGATGGAAGAAGGGTAGAGATTCGCCATTGAATTTGACACTGTAAAAAACCGTAGAAATGCATTGGAATATCTAGTGAACCCATTGGGTATGAAATCCAAGCATTAGGAGATAATCTCTGAGGAAATTCCATTCGACCTGGTCATAAGCCTTATGCATGTCTAGTTTAAGCACGGCGTGAAAGTTCTTTTTCCGTTTTCTGATTCTGATATGATGTAATACTTCCTGAACCACAATTATATTATCCTGGATTTGCCGACCTCCAACAAAAGCAGTTTGTTCTGGTGCTATCAACTGTGGCAGCCAAGGTTTAAAACGGTTAGCAAGGATCTTTGAAATCACCTTATAAATAAAATTGCATAGGCTGATAGGACGGAATTGGTCCAATCTTTCTAGATGAGGAATCTTAGGAATTAGGGAAATAAAGGTGCGATTGTACTCAGGTAACAAGATCCCTGTTTGAAAGAATTGTTGCACAGCTGATATTATGTCATCTTGCAGAATATCCCAATGTGCGCAATAAAATTGACCATTCAAGCCATCTGGACCGGGTGCTTTTGTTTCTCCTAATTGGAATACCGTAGTCTAGACCTTCTCACAGGTAATTGCAACTATTAGACTGTCATTAATCTTCACTGTCACCACTAGTTTGCAAAGATTTAGTGTCGGGCCATAGTCTCTATACCATGCAGAAGAATACAGCTGCTGGAAATAATTAAAGGTTATCTCTTTAAGAATAGTCGGGTCGTGTATCCAATTGTGTTCCTATCCCCCCATTTAAGCCAATTAACCCAGGATCGCATTGCCCAAAATTTTTCCTCCCGCTACCATAAGTTGTGTATTTTCGCTTTCAGGTCAGATATCACATTAGTGTTAGAATGATGATGTGGCTGATTGGTGAGAAACTAAAGCTGATTCTTGAGGTAATGAAGCTGAATTTGGAATGACTCCATTTTGATAATGCAGCAAAAACAACGTGCAGTTTTTGGGGGAGCGTCACCTCTCCAAGCTGAGAAGAGGCCCATGAAGCAGCAATTGTTGAACGGCACTCCATATCTTAAAGCCATAAAGCTTCAAAATAGAAGGACTTCCGCCTTTTACAACTTGGTAGTGCTTCAGTGTACAAAAGAAGAGGGTTGTGATCAGATCTGAGGGCTGGAAGGGCCAGCACTTTAGCAAGAGGGTAAGCCAATCTCCAATCCTTTGTGCAAAGCATTCTGTCTAATCGTTCCTTTACAATATCGTCGCCATGTCGGTTATTAGTCCATGTAAAGGCACAACCTTTGTTGCCTAGATCCATAAGATAATAGTCATTTAGTAGATCGCAAAAGGAAAACATTCTGTGAGGTTCAGCAGAACACTTCCCTACTTTCTCCCATGGATACAACACTTCATTGTAATCCCCTATGTATAGCCAAGGAAGGGTGTTAAGTTACTGATTTGTCGTAACGCTATCCACAGGTGCTGCCGGAGATGATAGTGCGCTGGAGCGTGTAAGCAAGTGAGACGCATGGTGATGCTAGAGTCCGGGTCAGTACAAATAGAGTTAAGCATATTTGAAGATTGATAGGTTACTTTCAAAGAAACTTTATCAGTCCAAAAAAGAGCTAAACCTCCTGCCAATCCTACTGGATTTTGGATATAACCTGCTGAGAATTTGAGTTTTCGTTGAAGATATATTAGCTTATGTTCCTAATTTTTCATTTCCATCAAAAATAGGATATCGGGCTTATCCTGGGTCACTAAGACCCTAAGCGTTTGAACTGTCAGGTTGTTGGCCAACCCCTGGCCAACCACCTGATAGTTCCAACATATAAGTCTCATTATTCACCTGGTGGCTTTTTAGGGCCAGCTACCAAGGCCCAACATGCAGGAGTATCTACCTCAATAATAGGAGTTTCTTGTAAAGCTGATTCATCAAAATGCTCCTGTAGATGATGCCAAACTTCATGGTGAAGGAGTCGTTTTACCTTCTTAAGAGGCCTTGATCTTGCATTGAGGCGTGAATGTTTAAGCTTCTTTTTCAATTAAGGAGAAGCAGCTATAGAGTTGTTAGCCAATATGAGTTGCTGGTCGAGGGTATGTAGATCCTGACAGGCTCTACTTGTTGTTGAATCCTCCATCAAAGGTTTCCACTTAATAAGAGTTACAACCGTGATAATAGGGTTGCACACTAAGGCTTCCATAGTTTGTTTACCCTTGCTTTTTTGTACTGGAATGTCAGGTACAGCATGGACATAATTCGAAACAGGGATAATTGCTGAAGGAGGTTGAGGGGTCTCGGGGATAATCTCTTCATCATCATCTTGGGTGTAATTCAATTCATAAAAGGTACGCCAGAAGGGGCTATGTTCTCGTACCTCTGCTCTTAACCAAGATCTATATATATAAAAAAAAAAAAAAAAAACTTGTTTCATCCAGTTTATTCTCATCACATGGAAAATCTTTACAGGACATGGCATAGTGACCCAGTATACAACAGAAGTAGCAGTAGTGAGATAACCGTTCATATCTAAAGTCCAACTAGAAATTCTTGCCTTTAACCTTAATGAAAAGCTATATTTTCAGCGGTTGTTGAAGGTCCAATTCCACCCTAGCCCTCCTTGCTCGATGCATCAATCCATCTTTATTCTCTATTTTCACATTTATGACCTTTCCTATATGAGCTGCAGCCCGGCGGATTAAAGTATCTGTACATCGCTCCAAAGGCAAGCCAACGACTTGGACCCAAAACGCATAAGTGGTAAAGTCATAGTAATGCAACATCGCGTTAGCTATCCAAGGTTTTAAGATAACAAGATGGCTGGCAAACAACCAAGGTCCGTTCTCTAGAACTTTCTGTTTGACTTCATCAGATTTAAACTTTATAATGTACAGACCAGAGTCGCGTTATGAGAATTCCACTAAATCAGTGCACCAGGCCTTTTTCATAGTATTTTGAAAAGCTTGAAAATTAACTGAAGGTTTATTGAGAAGCTTACCGACCAGAGTTAACCGACATTCCTCAATTTTATCATTAGGTGCCGCCTCGTCCCAGATCTCAATTTGCTGTTTGGACCACAAGCGACCCATGCGATTGCACAAGGCTACCAAGCGGGCTTCATCTTCGGCAGTGGGGCAGTCCATTTCAGAGCAAAGAAGACGAACCAGTGATATGAAAACCTCAGCAAAAGAACCCAATAACAGTGGAGGCAGAAAACAAAGAGCCGTCTCAAAGTTAGCAACCCAAGAAGAGCGACACGGGGGAAAACAAGGGGAAAGTCATCAAGCGGTGAAACCGATCATGACATGCAGATGAAAAGAGGAGGTGGGCAAAGGGTGGATGAAATAGGGGATGAAAGGATCAATTGGATCAGAAGGAATTTGAGAAAAGTACGGGTGGAAGGGTGACAATTCTGCAACTCACGGAGAAAAAAATCGGGTAGAACGGCCTGAGGAAGAAGAAACTACCATGGTAGTAGAGACGCTCTACATAGCGTAGAGAGAAAGGGAAACTTAGATTCCACCTAGTGAGAGTGATGTTGACATTGCCTGTGATTGCATTGATGATTGTTTGCCCTCAATTTTGACAATGAATGCATGATCCTTCGGAAGGTAGTATATATAACAGGGATCAGAGCTTAACTACATGCTTTGTGACTAAGCCCACTATGTGATGGATGTTCAAGTGGGGGTTAATAATAATTTAGCATTAATTAATTAACCCTTAGTTTTACGATATGGATGGGTGTCGCGACCTACCCCTCGGGGGGAGGGAACAAGTTTAGGGATATTGTATAAAGGACGAACCTAAGGCTCATAATTAGGCGCGGACTCTCCCAAGCCCATACCCCGTGTGACATTGGGATATTCTTAAAAATTTTGCACAAAATGAGTCGCCACTAGCCTATTGGGGTCGGTTAGAAACCAAGTGAGGCATGGGAGCGTGCTTCACTTCCTACGCAACCAGAAAATCTAGGGTCGGGAACTTGATTACACTAATTAACCAATTAGTGCCCTTTCAATACCTAATCTTGTTCATTTTAAAAGAAATGATTTTTGTCAGGCAATCTGGATTGATTTTATACCTATCCACTAACATGTGAGGTATGATCATACAAGTGCACAATCATTAAGATAACAATCATAGCTATCAAGATCCTAATTGCAATAAAATTAATCACGTGCAATTCAACATAATTAAATATGCAAACTAAACATGCAATATAATCAATATACGAGTAAATAAAGGCCTAATTGTACTAAAAAGGCAATACATGACAATTCATAACCAAACCTACATTTCTTGATTTTCGAAAATTTTTAATTTTTTGATTTTTATTTTATTTTTTTAAATTTTTAAATTTTTAAATTTTTTTTAAATTATTTTTCTATAATAATTATTTATTTATTTATTTTGGGCCGGACCGGTCGGGTCCGGTCTGACCCGACCCGGGCCTGACCTGGTAGGGGCCAATCGGGTTAAACCCGTCTGGGTCCGACCCGTTTGAGGGCCATAAGGCCCAGTCCCGACTGGCCTTGGTCAGGCCTTCGTGCAGTTGGATTGGGCCCAACCAATGGGCCTAATCTCCACTTCCCCTCACATAGAAAAAAAAAAAAAAAAGGCCCACACAGGCCCGTGACCTAAACCAGCCCAATTAACCTGAATCTACAGAAGCCCGGCCTTCTAAGATTAAACAGGGCCCAATGAAGAAACCTAAACTAATCCTAAAGCCTAAAACCCAATTCAACCCGGTTCGCGACCCGCACCCGACCCATTTTTTATCGAAACCCTAGGGCTTTTAGGCAGTGCTGACGGTGATGGCTACATGCTTGATGGCAGCGATGACGCGGCGGATGGCGGCGGCGATGCAGAGGGGCTCAGCAGAGGGTTGCTCGTGAATGCTGGCATCGACGATGAAGCTCGGGCAGAGCAACAGGGCAGCGGCGGCTTTGCGGGTTGTTGGTATCACGGCTAGCTGCAGGAGTAGCAGAGATCGGCGGAGGGCAAGGGTGCTCGCAGACGGGCAGTGGTGGTGCGGTGGTAGCGATCGACGACTCAAGATCTGCAAGTCGTGGGCTTTGGAGGTGCAGCGATCGACTCGAGCTCGATTCTAGTCACGGATCGACTGTGGTGGTGGCAGATGCGGGTGGAGACGTCGAGCGCTGGGCTGAGTACAAGGCAAGTCCCAGTAGAAGCGACGGCTACAGGCGTCTGCGACAAGGTTGGGTTGCAGCTACTGGCTCGTGAGTTGCTGCAGGCTGCAGCGATGGCGTTACAGTGGCATCGCTCGAAGGAGATCGGCTGAGGCGCAGGCGAAGCGGTGAGGCAACAGCATTGGGTCGTCGCGGCTTCTGGCGTCAGGCAACAGCAGCGGTGATGGTCAAAGGTGCGAGCGCGGTGGGGGTCAGCGACTTTGTGGCTCTTGGGCAGACTAGCGATGTGAGTTCGCAGGCGAGGGAGACGGAACTCCAGTGGCTGGTGAAATGGCAGTGGTGGAGCGGCTCGGGCATTGGTGCTCGAAGCTTGCGGATGAGCGACGATGCCGCGCGGCGGCCAATGCAGTGGAGACCTCAAGTGGCTGTGAGGCGAAGAGCAACAACGGGGAAGATGAACAGCCACTTTTTTTGTCTTTTGTTTTTTTTTTTCTCTTTTTCTCTCCCTCCTACATCCCCTCACATCCTCTCTCCCCTCTTCTCTCTCTCGGTTCTTCTCTCTCTCTATTCTAGTCTTCCTCGAGCTCGCTGTCTCTCTTGTTGCCCCTCTCTCCCTCAATGCTCCGATTCCTTCGTTTCCCCCCTCTGCAGCCGTTAGCTCCCCCTAGGGTTTTCTGCGAAGATGGGCAAGGGAGAAGGCGACATGGGCCGAGCCAAGGCGAGATCCGACCCGGCCCCTTCCATGTTTTCTTTTTCTCTTTTCTTTTTTTTCTTTTGTTTTTGTTTTCTTTCTTTCTTTTTGTTTTTTACTTTTTTTATTTTTTTATTTTCCTTTATTTTTGTTATTTTTGTTATTTTTTTGTTTTTGCGACTAATTCCTAATCTTGTACATGATTAAATCCTAAATGAAATGGCGAAATTTAGGTGTCAATAGCCGCCCCTCTTTGAATGGGAGCTTGAAGAGATTGCATTCAAAGACAGAAGACACTTAAATTATTTGGGCGATAGAGAGACCCTGGGTGCATAGGCACGCGTCAAGTTGACGGAAAGGACTCATAACTATGGAAGTGTGTCTTGTTAATAAGAGGAGGAAAGACCCCAGGCTACAGAAGCACGCCGTATCATAAGAAGAAAGAGAGACCCCGAGTTACAAAAGCACTCCGTGTCATAGGAAGAAGGAAGACCCCGGGCTATAAAAACACTCCGTGTCATAGAAAGAAAGAAGATCCCAGGCTACAAAAGCACTCCGTGTCATAAGAAGAAAGAAGACCTCGGGCTACAAAACACTCTGAGCTACAAAAGCTCTCCGAGCTACAAAGCTCTCCGTATCATAGGAAGAAGGACTCTGGGCTACAAAGCACTCCAGGCTACAGAAGCCCTCCAGGCTACAAAGCTCTTCGTGTCATAAGAAGAAGGACTCCGGGCTACAAAGCTCTCCGTGTCATAGGAAGGACTCCGGGCTACAAAGCTCTTCGAGCTACAAAAGCATTCCGGGCTACAAAGCTCTCCATGTCATAGGAAGGACTCCGGGCTACAAAGCACTCTGGGTCATAAGAAGAGAGAAGACTCCGGGTTACGGAAAGCCCACCAAGTCATAAGAAGAGGGAGAAGGACTCTGGGCTACGGAAAGCCCACTGCGTCATAAGGAGGGGCAAAAGGACTCCGGGCTACGGAAAGCCCACCGAGTCATAAGAAGTGAGAGAAGGACTCCAGGCTACGGAAAGCCCACCAGGTCATAGGAAGACGAAAAAGGACTCCGGGCTACGGAAAGCCCACCGGGTCATAAGAAGGGGGATAAGGACTCCGAGCTACGGAATGCCCACCGAGTCATAAGAAGAGGGAGAAGGACTCTGGGCTACGTAAAGCCCACCAGGTCATAGGAAGGGGGAAAAGGACTCCAGGCTATGGAAAGCCCACCAGGTCATAAGAAGGGGGATATGGACTCCGACTACAGAAAGCCCACCGAGTCATAGAAAGAGGGAGAAGGACTCCGGGTTACGGAAAGCTCACCGGGTCATAAGAAGGGGGAGAAGGACTCCGAGCTACGGAAAGTCCACCGGGTCATAAGAAGAGGGAGAAGGACTCTGAGCTACGGAAAGCTCACTAAGTCATAAGAAAAGGGAGAAGGACTCCGGGCTATAGAAGCCCACCAGGTCATAAGAAGAGGGAGATGAAAGAGGTCTCACCGTGTAATAACGGATTTCAACTAGGTGTGATAGTCTCACCATGTGCAAACGGGTTTCCACTAAGAGGAAGGTCTCACCATGTAAGAATGGGTTTCGACCAAGTATGGACAAGCGTGGTTTACGGATGAACCCACCAATCTGGAAATGACATGGTTTAAGGTTAACCGTAAACCTTTGGAGATAACATGGTTTAAGGCTAACCATGAACCTTTGGAGATTGACATGGTTTAAGGCTGACCATGAACCTTTGATTTTTAGGAAAGCACCCGCTAACCCCTTAGAAAACTACATGGCTTCGCCGAACTCAACTTGAGCAAATGTCATTAGAGACGTCATCAAGAGACATATTGGCAATATTGCAGCATTAATTGAACAAGCTAATCAACTAAGTCCGACTACTTTAGAAAATATTCGATGTCCATCAGCATCATGTGGTGCAAAACTATCATCTTGCTCGTGGATATATCATTAATCATCAAATTCACTAGGAGACAAGTTCTCATCAAAATGGTTACGACTCGAGAAAAATGCTCATTAAGCATGCCAAACTAGAGCTTCTTAGTTAGAAAGGGTTTCTCACACACTCTCGATAAAATGGATGTTTGATCCCATCCATTCGCGTGGGAAGTAACTAATTGCTGAGGGTATCTCACATAACCCATCTCAAAGGCTTTCAAAAACATTCACAACGAGCACAATTTGATCGATCAAAAAGGTCTTTTGAAAGGACTGCAATATAGACTCGATTAGGGCTTTCACAAAGAAATTATTGCTTTGAGGCTAATAAAGGAACATTTGTCGTTATCTTCATCGGGTTTACAAGTTGAGAACTTTGAAGATAAGACAAGATAGAATTACCTCCACTCCTTCAAGTGATAGCTTTCTTTATGGCATTCTCATTTCGCTCAAACCATCCCAATCAGAAGAGACTTTGGAAGGGGGTTGTAATGTTGGCTTGGGAGAGGCTTGAAAGGCTTAAAATTTTCAAAAGGGTTTTAAGAGTCAGTGGTCATCATGGCATTGTGACCGGGTCACTCGACCTTTTGAAAGCATTTGACTTTTGAAACACAACACATCTCAAAAGTCTATTGACTAATTATTTATGCATGGGAGCTTTGCTCCTTTCTCTAATGTCCTTTGCTCCCGTGATGACTTTTTTTACACAGACACTTGGACTTTGATAATTTTTCTTCCACATAAGATGCAGCTTTTTGGCTCTTTTTTTTCTTAACAAGCATTGACTTTGCTTTTACCAGGCACACTACTTTTTCATACCCCCTAGTTTGTCAAATTTTTTGCTCTTTGAACTTTTGTAGCTCTTAGACTTTCGAGATGCTTTTCACACTTTCTCGTGACTATCAATTATATTTGGTCAATTCTTATGCCTTGCCCTAGTGAAGGGAGATGATCACCACTCAGGATTCAGAAATGAATAATTAGGCCCAAATTGGTTAAAGTAATGGATATCAGTGTTTGGGTAGAGAAGGAAATGCTCTTCTTCACCTTAGGATGAGTTAAGTTTTAATGAGAATTCATCTGAAGCTATCATCAGAAGATTGATGCAAGTGAAAATAATATAATCTTTCTCAATCTTTCGCTATCTCGGCCATAACCTCCTATGCTGCCCCAATGTAGGGTTCTTCTCGATAGGGGTACTTTGAATGATCATCTTTATTCGGCCAAAAAGGTTAGCAAGAGATCAGTGCAACACCTGGGATTGATTAATGAAACGCCTTTATCATTTCGATCTTTGTGCTCAATGCGAATGAATCTTTCGTCTTAAGAGAATGTCGCTTTTCACTCAACTCTCAAAAGTGTTTGAAGGACGTATTTGGAAATGGCTTACCTTTCTTCATCCTAAGCACTTCTTGTTTGGCATGGTTAACATCTCTATTTCACTCTGCTGAGATCGTCTGAGTAGATCAATCTCCATAGGGAAATTCGATTCAAAATAAATAGCCCACAAAACGAGAAAACAATTTTGAGATAAAAATGATGCTCAAAAAGTTTGCAGAAAGCTTTTTTTTTTTTTTTTTTTTTTCAGTTATTCATTTTTGTGCTCATCTTTAGGAAAGCGTAAAAGGTTTTTTTTTTTTTTTTTTTTTTTTTGTAATGGAAGTTCTCTTTTATTTTTTTTCTTTTTCTTCTTTTTTTTTCATTTAATTTTGAGAATAATGGTACTTACCTGCGGCCTGGTGACTCAATTACCCTATAAAGAATGTGAAAGAATATGTTAGTACAAAAATCTTTAGGGATTGAAATGTTAGAAACGATACATTATTACCCTTCATTCACTTTCATCCTTTGGGCGCTAACACCCCTTGCATTCACCTTTAAGTGTTTGATGTTTTCTTGATTCCTTGGTGGAAGGCGCTACTTCTACGATCAATGTGTAACTTTTCCATTTATCACCCTTTGTTTCGTTCGAGTATCCCAAGGTATCTCTCATGGAGGAATGGATAATATTGCCCCTCTGTTTCATTTGAATCTTTCCTTGTTTAAGATTAATAGGACTTAAAAATGCTCCACCGTGTTTGTTGGGAACGTTACAAAACTTGGCACTCTTGATGTCTCCTCGACAATGAAAAAAAAGTCATGTCAAAAACGGTATCAGAAACGGTATTAGAAATGAATAACTGGAATCAAAACAATTTACTCTTCCTTCAAATTCACCTTTTGGATGCCTGGCAAACTCCTTCATTTGTCTCATCATGCAAAGTGAGAGCTATTTTGGCACCTAAGGCATTTGCAAATAACGACACTTCCCACAACGGAATTCATCTTTGTTCCGCCTCTATGGAAAATTGGCACCAAGGATGCTTCAACGCATGCTTACTCCTCAAGTTCCATGAGCCTACACTTTTATCTTTTAGAATGAGCAAATGTCGATCTCAAATAAACTCATCGTCCTACCGGAGAAAGCGATTTTGTGAAGAGAGAGCCTTAAGCAAAGCTTTCTTGAAATTCATTTTGGAAGGTAAATGTAAAGATTCACTTGAAACACTTCTGAATTCGTTTTTTTTTTTTTTTTGAAGGGATGATTTTCATTAAGTTGAATTCCATCATAAAAAAATGAGTCGCATGATTTACAAAAGCATCAATTGGATTCGCAATCAAAACCCAAAACGGAAAACATGGTTCTTAAAAAGAATAAATACAACGATAAAATACAAGAAACTCTTGCACAGATGAAAGTAAAAATCAACTCATGTCCTAACTCTATAATTCATTTCTTTATGTGGTCACCATGAGAATGTCAAGGAGCATCATGCATAACCTACAAAAAGACGTCAATGTCAGTTCGTGATCTATGTAGTCACTTCTTACAACAAAATTTGAGGCGACGGTACATGCCCCATGATCCTTACTATGGGATCTTTGTATTTCGCCAAGATTTTATCATAAAAAAAGACATAATTTAAATAATTAATCCACGACCATCGATCAATTGTCCACTTTTATTCCAAAAGTTCCGTATGCAAAAGTGGCATTGATTTTTTTTTTTTTGAAGAGATTGATTTTATAATTTTACTCTTGCAAAAAATGAAGTAACTTCTATTTTAAAAAATCTATACAAAATGTAATTTGCATTTCAGTCCCAAAATGTGAGAAGGAAAGAGTTTGATCAAAAATGCAATCTCAATTTTTGTGCCCCAATATAAAATCACAACTTGAAAGTTTTTTTTTTAAAGTGATTTAGAGCCCATAACTAGAAATTTAAACAAAATCATGTGTTCAGCAAGGCCAAATCAAAGTGTTTAGAACTTGCATTTAATGTTCACTTATCAAAAGTGATTGCCAATTTTTTCAATTATAAGCCTACAGCACCGAGGGCAATCGATTGATGTTCGCGAATTTCAATAAGGAAGTTCAATACAAAATAGCAAATAACAAGGAAAATGATACTTACAATGGGTGCTGACATTTGTCTCTATTTTTTTTTTTTTCAATTACAAAGACTTGCACATGGGGTGTGGTTTGATTTCTACTCTATCCGGCTCAAAATGGAGCCATGGGATCACAGGACTGAACCAACAAGCTTGTGGCTAGGTCATGTTACCCATGACTCCGGCTTCGTCAAAGAACCGACCCGTGTCGCATGCTCGCGAACCAAGGTGGGGACCTCTAACATCAGGAAAGAAATTTCAGGGTTGAGATGGGCGACTCGTACTACATGCTTGTAGTCGGAGTGATATCCACCTCAACACCAACCTAAGTGATCCTATGCGGCTCAAGTCCGGTGGCAGATTGTGTGTGCTAAAGTATAGTGCAATGCAAGGGATGCAAGCATGACAATTTATAAACAATCAGCAATTCATACATGAAAAATAAACCATGCATTCCTACACCTCCGTACAAGACAAAGGTGAGCAAACACTTCCTCTTATACCTCCCATTCTGCAAAAACATTTAACACCTACAATATTAGGGGCATACCTGGAATCCTCGCTACCAAACAAAAATATTTTTGAACAAAATTAATTTTGGCTTAAGTCCTCTAAGGTCTAAAACCAATTCCCCAGCAGAGTCGCCAAGCTGTCGCGACCTACCTCTCGGGGGGAGGGAATAGGTTTAGGGGTATTGCCTAAAGGACAGATCTAAGGCTCATGATTGGGTGTGGACTCTCCTAAGCTTATACCCCGCGTGACGTTGGGACATTCTTAAAAATTTTGCACAAAAGAAGTCACCACTAGCCTATTGGGGTCGGTTAGAAACCGAGTGAGGCATGGGAGCGTGCTTCACTTCCTACACAACCAGAGAATCTTGGGTAAGGGACTTAATTACACTAAGTAACCAATTAGTGCACTTCCAGTACCTAATCTTGTTCATTTTAAAAGAAATGATTTTTGTCAGGCGGTCTAGATTGATTTTATACATATCCACTAACATGTGAGGTGTGATCATATGGGTGTACAATCTTTAAAGTA
Source organism: Eucalyptus pumila (assembly GCA_016097595.1). Lineage (NCBI taxonomy): Eukaryota > Viridiplantae > Streptophyta > Magnoliopsida > Myrtales > Myrtaceae > Eucalyptus > Eucalyptus pumila. The sequence continues at coordinate 21,377,640 of CM027856.1, forward strand.
ACAATCATAGCTATCAAGATCCTAATTGCAATAAAATTAAACACGTGCAATTCAACATAATTAAATATGCAAACTAAACATGCAATATAATCAATATACAAGTAAATAACCAAACCCTATATTTCTTAATTTTCGATTTTTTAAATTTTTTAAATTTTTAATTTTTAATTTTTTTCAAAAAAAATTTCAATAATAATTATTTATTTATTTATTTTGGGCAGACTGGGTCGGGTCCAGTCTGACCCAACCCGGGCCTAACCTGGTAGGGGCCGATCAGGTTGAACCCGTCCAGGTCTGACCAGTTTGAGGGCCGTAAGGCCTAAGCCCGACTGGCCTTGCTTGGGCCTTCGTGCAACTGGATTGGGCCCAACCAATGGGCCCAATCTCCACTTCCCCTCACGCAAAAAAAAAAAAAAAAAAAGGCCCACACAGGCCCGCGACCTAAACTAGCCCAATTAACCTGAATCTGCAGAAGCTCGACCCTCTAAGATTAAACAGGGCCTAATGAAGAAACCTAAACTAATACTAAAGCCCAAAACCCCAATTCAACCCAGAAATTAACCAGCCCAAAGCCCGCAAGCCCAGCTCGAACAAATAAAAAGCCTACCCGGTTCGCGACCCACACTCGACCCGGTTTTTGACCGAAACCCTAGGCTTCTTAGCGGCGCTGACGATGACGTTAATGGGCTTGATGGAGGCAGTGTCGCAGCTAGCTGCAGGAGCAGCAGAGACCAGCAGAGGGTGAGGGTGCTCGTGGATGGGCAATGGTGGCGCAGCGGTAGCGACCGACGACTCGAGATCTGCAAGTTGCAGGGTTTGGAGGTTCGGCGACTGGCTCGAGCTTGGTTCTGGTCGCAGATTGGCTGTGGTGGTGGCAAATGCGGGGGGAGACGTCAAGCGTTGGGCTGAGCACAGGGCGAGTCTGTCACGCCCCGAACCTCGGGCGCGCCAACATCCCACCATGGTCATTCAAATGCGACATTCCCACGTAGTGTTGCCGACCCCATTCATTTATTAATGCGCAAGCGAAACGTATTATAAAACCCTTGACAATAACATACGGGATAGAAAAGCAGGAAACAAAATCACAACATAACATTTTCATAATTCAACAGAATTACAAATAGAGGTCTACGGCCAAAAGTCTACAAAAGACCGGCCCTTAAAAATGAATTGTCCTACGACCTACAAGTCGGACACGATCTCCAATCCTTATGACTTCACCTCTCCAACTCCTCAAGGCCAACCAAAGCTATCTGGCCGCTCCGTCCACCAGGGACCTGAAATGGTTATTCAATAACCACTGAGACAACGTCTCAACAAGTTCAACCCCCTAAACCCCTATTAGAAAGAAAATACGCCCAAGGGTGGCCTAGCCACATCACACAGAGAACTTACCTCGCCTCAATTCCTTCCTGCAGGTTAGCACAATTTGTATCACATAATCTCAGGTAGTAATAATAATTCAAACAATTGGAATGCCATCACTTTCATATAAATCACGATCGCACTTAGCACGCATTCTAATTATTATTCACCGCCACATAAGGGCATAGCCTACTCACAGGTCGGCTATCTATTAACATTACGGCATTTCGAGAAGAATAAAGGTCCAGTCGGTCCCGCCACTACTGCGACCAAGCCACGTCATTCTATCGACGGCATTTCTAGAAGAATGAAGGTCCAGTCGGTCTCGCCACTACTGCGACCAAGCCACGTCATTCTATCGACTGGCTCTGTTCCGGGTGATAATTCAATCACAAACTCTATTTCTCTTTCCAACAACAAACTTGGCAATTCTGCATAAAATACTTTAGAAAACTTTTGTACCACAATTATGCTCTCCATATTCGGCCCCTCAACTGATGCATCCACTTCAATTGCCATGTAGATTCGGTAACCAACAACCATAACCAGGTCATCTTCAATGACGAATAACAAGGATTGAAGTTCCTCTTCAACTTTCAGTGATTCAAAACTTTCACACGCTAACTGAACAAACTGAATTATATAACTGCCACGATTCCAAACAATAGAAAGCTCCTTGAGCCAAACCTTTTTATAAGTGACTCCCAAGTCATACATAAACAAACCCATCAGGTACAACTATAGTCAAATACTCATCTTCCTATTACTTTATTACAACAACGGAAACTCTACAACCTTCACTGAAAATTCTGCTGCATTACTCTGCATAAAACATCTCATAAACATTCTTCTATTGATTGATGCATGGTCGATCCCTTCATGCTCCTCTAGCCATCCTAGTGGCGTCCTATCTGCAGTAACAATGCTTACGCTCTCCTGAACTTACACGAACAATTCCTAACCCAACGGCCGTGTTGGCCACATTGAAAGCATGTTCTCCTTTTTACTCTAACACTGGGCTGACTCATGCCTCATTTTCACAAACTTAGCACACAATCAGGGAGTCATTTACCTCCTATCAAGGAATATCATGCACCCTTCTTTGCACTGGGGTCTGTTCCAAGTACCCCATTAAATGTCCCGAAGCATGTTTCCTCTATTCTGTCTCATCAACGGCGGGGCAGACACAGCTATGGTTCCATCCATCTATATGAGCCATCTTTGATCAAATGGCTTTACTGGCAACACCTGTAACAAGTCATTTCCCTCTTACAGCACGAAACAGATCCATGTCTTTTCTTACAGACACACACGCATCGATCGAGTTGAGCACTGACTTTCCAACTCTACTCTTCCGGTTGGGTGAAACAGAGCATCTTTCTTCTGACATCGGCCTTTCTCCCCAACCAATTTTCATCTCTGTCTAAACTGAACCTTGACTCAGATACGGAGACTTGATCCTCGATCACAACTCCAGATTGGGCCTCAACAGGCACGGCAACAACAACGGTCACAACACTGGCAGCAGTAGACACAACGGCAACAGCAACGGCTCGATCCTGAACTTACTAACCCAACAAGCTTCCAAGGAACGCTAGCGCCTGAACGATCCCATCAAACCTAGGATCGCTCGGTGCTACTACACTCTAAGTACCAGCCTATAGCGATACTCTCACACACACGCTGGACTGAGCATGCGCTCTACCTCGGGTACCAACTCTTGTCAGCATCCTACCCCGAGGTATAGGTCCTACCGAACTTCTCCAAGGAGTTCTCCACTCCTGGTCACTCATGCTACAGACTCTATATAGACGTCTGTTTTCCGATTCCAACATCAGGTTAGAATTTGAGTGACCCCACAAACAAGCTACCAAGCAGCTATCAATCACATGCATCAACATATTAAAAGCCTTTCCTACTAACTATCCCATGACTCATCGCACCTTATCACTCCATACACAGACCATGCTCTGATACCACTTAAACGGGGATGTCACGCCCCGAACCTCGGGCGCGCCAACATCCCACCATGGTCATTCAAATGCGACATTCCCACGTAGTGTCGCCGACCCCATTCATTTATTAATGCGCAAGCGAAACGTATTATAAAACCCCTGACAATAACATACGGGATAGAAAAGCAGGAAACAAAATCACAACATAACATTTTCATAATTCAACAGAATTACAAATAGAGGTATACGGCCAAAAGTCTACAAAAGACCGGCCCTTAAAAATGAATTGTCCTACGACCTACAAGTCGGACACGATCTCCAATCCTTATGACTTCACCTCTCCAACTCCTCAAGGCCAACCAAAGCTATCCGCCGCTCCGTCCACCAGGACCCGAAATGGTTATTCAATAACCACCGAGACAACGTCTCAGCAAGTTCAACCCCTAAACCCCTATTAGAAAGAAAATACGCCCAAGGGTGGCCTAGCCACATCACACGAGAACTTACCTCGCCTCAATTCCTTCCTGCAGGTTAGCACAATTTGTATCACATAATCTCAGGTAGTAATAATAATTCAAACAATTGGAACGCCATCACTTTCATATAAATCACGATCGCACTTAGCACGCATTCTAATTATTATTCACCGCCACACAAGGGCATAGCCTACTCACAGGTCGGCTATCTATTAACATTACGGCATTTCGAGAAGAATAAAGGTCCAGTCGGTCCCGCCACTACTGCGACCAAGCCACGTCATTCTATCGACGGCATTTCTAGAAGAATGAAGGTCCAATCGGTCTCGCCACTCTCGCGACCAAGCCACGTCATTCTATCGACGGCATTTCTAGAAGAATGAAGGTCCAGTCGGTCTCGCCACTACTGCGACCAAGCCACGTCATTCTATTGACGGCATTTCTAGAAGAATAAAGGTCCAGTCGGTCTCGCCACTACTGCGACCAAGCCACGTCATTCTCTTGACGGCATTCTAGAAGAATAAGGATCCAGTCGGCCTAGCCACTACTGCGACCCGAGCCTTTCAACTAGCACACGACAATTCGATACCGATCCTGGGATACTTTACATTTCACTCACATAATCCAATTACGATATTAGCCATTAACAATCAAATTTCAATGCCGAACTCGACACTTGGGATTTTATGAATAAAATCCATATTTATCACAATCAACACTCAATTTGCCACAATCAATCATCAAATTCAAATTCTAAATACACAGCAGCGATCGGCACGAAATTCTGAGAGTTTAGGGTCCCGACGAAATTTTTGAATTTTAATAAATAATAAATTTTATTCCGAAAATTAATTAAATAATAATATCCATATTTTTCGCAATCCACACTCAATTTATAATATCCAACCATCAATTTCAAAATCCGAATACACAGCAGCGATCGGCACAAAATTCTGAGCAACCGGGGTCAAAAATAATTTTTTCGTTTTTTTTTAATATTTTAATAATTTCGGATTATAAAATAATATTATATTTTCCAGAATTTCGAAGCACTTAAATAATTCAAAACTAAAATCCTTTTTATGTCACATCAAGGCTTAACTTTAAATAACTTCTTTTAACCTTTAATTTAAACACATTATAACATAAACCAACCTCTTAATCCAATTTATAATTAAATACACTAATCCACCCACATAAACTTACTTAATTTAAACTAAGCACACTTAGGGCATCATTAACACTCTAATCAAGATTTAGTGAGTTAAACTCACCGGATTAGCGAGCAGAGCGGACCAAAACGACGAGGACGCCGAGGAGAACAACTTTCCTCAAAGCGGGCCGAGCATTCGGGCTCGGGAAGGCGGCCAAAACGGGCCAAGAAGGGGCTGCCATACCCTTTTTTTTCCAGCTGCTGTCCATTGCGATTTGAGGCCGAGGAAGGGTAGATCCGGAGCTTGGATGAGATGGGGAAGGATCGGGGAAGGTTGAGGGGTCGAACCGGACCAAGGCGGGACCCGAACGGCGGCCGGAGGTGGCCGAACGGCTCCGGTACGAGCTGATGCAGCAGCGTGACGCGAGCTGAGGCGGAGAGAAGAGGCGAAGACGGCGCGACGGCGGGCCGGCGAGCGGCGCGCGGGCTGCGCGGGGCGGACACACGGCGGCGGCGGCGACGGCGTGCGAGCGGGAGCGGACGACCATGGCTGCAGCTCCTTCTTCTCTGCAATTTTCTGGTCTTTCGCACAAAGAAGATGGAGGAGAAACCAACGGAAGGGAGAGAGAGGGGAGAGAGAGAGAAGGAGAGAGAAGGAGGGGGGGCCCCTTTTTCTTTTCTTTTTCTCTTTCTTTTATTCACAAAAATGGCCCACCATGACATCATCCCATGTCATATTCAACTAACTTCAAATCCCTTCCCACAATAATCTTCAATGGGTCCATTTTATTTTTCCGCCGGGGCATGAAACTTTGTACATCACTTCCTTCAATTCCAATCAATTCTCTCCCAATTGAATTAAATTGAAGTCCATAAAATTAACCCAATGTCACCACACTTCAATTCACATCTTCACTTGTCCATAGGACCAACTTAAATCCCAAAAGCGCGACCAAAAGCGGCCTACTAATTTCTCGAGCCAAATTAGCTATTTCTTGACTATTTTGCTGAAAAGCTCGGCTTGCATGAAAAATCTTCCCAAAGATGATTCAATGATCTTGAAATGATTTGTGACACACCCAGACTTCCAATTTCTGAATTCGATCTCAATTCCACGGTTAATTTCACTTTGGCACGATACTAGCGCGGCCCAACCTATCGGGTAGCCTTTAGAAATTTGGTTGATCATCTCAAGCCACAATGTATATCTTTGAAACATTGGCGACTTTCGGTTGTCGGGGTAATCTCAAGGTTTCAACTACGAACACGGGGTACCCAATCGATAGAAAAGTCGGTCCGGTGTCGATCGACAAGAATTGTGTGATCTTGTGGAATCACCCACACTCGATCACATGCCTCTGTCGAGTCGATCTATCTCCGGTCTCTAATCGATTTTTATTTGTGCCGCAATGACCCTTGTAGATTAACTCGGTCGAAAGGTCGCTTCCTGGCCAAATTCTCGAGTCTGATGCATTAGAATTTCTTTACGACTTCACTCGATAGACTAGTTTCCACATGAGTGGTCGACTCAAGGAAAGGAACTATATGCGTGCCAACGAAATGCCCGTCTCAATTAATTGAAAATAGGATCGGAAAATCAGGATGTCACAGAGTCCCAGCAGAAGCGATGGCTATAGGCGTCCGTGACAGGGCTAGGTTGCAGCTACTAGCTCGTGAGTTGCTGCAAGCTGCAGTGACGGCATTGCAATGGCATCACGTGAAGGAGATCGGCTGAGGCGTAGGCGGAGCGGCGAGGCAACAGCATCGGGTGGTTGCGGCTTCTGGCATTAGGCGGCAGCGGCGGTGATGCTCGAAGGTGTGAGCGCAGCGGGGGTCAGCAACTTTGTGTCTCTTCAGGCAGAAGTCCAGGATCAAATGGCTCAGGGAGGGAGACCGAAATACCAATTTCTTCCACCAATATGTCAACAAAAGACAGTTGAGGAACAGAGTCCTTTCCGTCCTCGACTCTTCGGGGAACCTAGTGACGGAGCCACGGCTGGTGCAACGACGATTTGTAGAGTTCTTTGAGGACCTCTTGGCGCCGCAAGGGGAGATTGTTAGACCTTCATTAGAGGACTTGAGGGAGGTTATCCACCATCCACTCTCGCTTGATCAGGCTGCGCTTCTTGCTCGGCCAGTTACAGAGTTGGAGATCCGGGACACTATCTTCTCCTTGCCTAAGGGAAAGGCTCCTGGGCCGGATGGCTTCACAGCGGAGTTCTTCAAAGAAAAATGGGACAAGGTTGGTCCTTTAGTAACGACTGCAGTGTTGGATTTCTTCACCTCCGGAAAACTCTTGAGGGAGATTAACAATATCATCTTGGTAATGGTCCCTAAAGTGCTCAACGCCACTTCTGTGGAGGATTATAGGCCTATCGCCTGCTGCAACACTATCTACAAGTGTATTACAAAGGTGGTAGCTAATCGGGTGGCCCTAGCTTTGAAGAGCACGATAGGCCCATTTCAGACTGCTTTTGTAAAAGGTAGGCGAATCAAGGACAATATATTGCTGGCTTAGGAGCTATTCTCTAGCTTCCACCTTGAGCCTTATCTCCCTAAATGTGCGATAAAGGTGGACTTCAGGAAAGCCTATGATACTGTGGATTGGGACTTCCTTGAAAGTGTGTTGCTGGCCTTTGGCTTCCCTCAGTCTGTGACTAGACTTATTATGTCTTGTGTACGCACTCTTAAATTCTCAATTGCTTTGAATGGAGAGCTCCACAGGTTTTTTGCGAGCGGTCGAGGTCTTCACCAAGGTGATCCCATCTCTCCTTACCTCTTCACTATGGTCATGGAAGTGCTTTCAGGGATCATTCTCAGGTACTCTTCAAGGCCTAATTTCAAGTTCTTCTGGAGGTGCAAGGCAGTGGGTCTTTCACATCTCTTTTTTGCGGACGATGTCTTCCTTTTTTGTGAGGCGAATCTTCCTACGGCGACTCTCCTTAAGGAAGGTCTTAATATCTTTTCCTCTTGGAGTGGCCTTTGTCCTAACCCATGCAAAAGTGAAATTTTTTTGGCAGGTGGCAATCCCTCCTTAAGGAATAATATTCTCTTGGAGTTGGGCTTTCAAGAAGGAAGCTTGCCAGTTCGGTACCTGGGGGTTCCCATTATCACTTCGAGGATCAACAAAGCAGATTGTTGTACCCTAGTCAATCGTATCACTGCAAGGGTTCAGTCTTGGACCCACCGATTCCTCTCTATTGCTAGTCGGATTCAACTTATCAGGTCAGTTCTTCATGCTATACAAGCCTACTAGGCTAGTGTTTTTGTTTTACTTATAGCCGTGATGGAACAGATAGAGAAAATATTTAGACAATTCCTGTGGAAAGGTCCGGACCTAGGCAGGGGTGGTGCTAAGGTAGCCTGGGATGAAGTTTGCATTCCAAAGGATGAAGGAGGGCTAAGTATTAGAAGGCTCCAAGATTGCAATAAAGCTACCATGCTAAAGCATATTTGGCTCTTGTTCTCTGACAAGGAAGCGCTGTGGTGTAGATGGGTCCATTCCACCTTCTTAAAAAATAAGAACTTTTGGGTTGCTAGGAAGCCAACATCTGGATCCTGGGCCTAGAAGAGCTTGTTGATCCTAAGAAGGGATTTCAAGATGGCCTTCTACTAGAAAATTGGCGATGGACAAACAACCTCTCTGTGGTTTGACAATTGGCACCCTAGAGGGCCCTTGAACTTGATCTTCTCAGATTCTCTTATCTATAGCTCAGGGCTCTCTAGACAAGCTTGTGTTGCTGACCTCTTCTCAGATGCTGGCCAAGCTCTTAGGTTGGTGCTGGAAACGTGGGGTCATCCTCTTCCGATCCTGACGAGTGTCCCGGATCGTTGCTGTTAGCGAGAAAGCTCTTCGAGACAGTTCACTATGGCATCGGCATGGAACTTCATCAGGAAGAAGATGACGCGGGTCCATTGGTACTCTTTCATATGGGACAACGCCATAGTGCCTCAATACCAGCTCAATCTTTGGCTCATGGCCAAACGTAGGCTTCCAACCCAAGATCTCCTTCTGTCCTATGGTATAATTGGAAGTGCTGCCTGTGCGTTTTGCAAAAATATTCCCGACTCTCTTGACCACCTGTTTTTTGACTGCTGTATCATAGCTAGCGTTGCTTTCTTTTGGGCTTCCAGATGCAATTTACCCTAGCGTAACAGAGCTTAGGGGGAGAACTTCCGATGGGCAGCTACCTATTTGATGGGAAAAGATTTCTATAAGTGCATAGCCCGTTTTTCCTTTGGTTTGTCATATCATTTGGAAAAACATGAATAACATCATCTTTAGAGACCAGCCTCTCTTAGTTCCGGCCATGAAGAACCACCTCTTCAAAGTGGTCCGAGACAAGGCTATCACCTTCAGGAATGTCGAAGACAATTTCAGAAACAGAAGGTTGCAGAGAAGTTGGAGCCTTGACCCAATTATTTTCACTGGGGACCCGTAGGTCCTCGAACTGATGGTGGCCTCCTCCTTGCTTTTGTCTCTGTTTGGTCGCCGGTCGACCTAGCCGTGCTTAGTTTGGCCTTGTTGTTGTAGTTGTTGCGCCGTCTTTGCGGCTTTTGCATCTCGTCACCCTTCCACTTCTTTTGTTCCTACATTTGGAGTGCAAGTTCCTGGTGTCAAGATCTTTTATACATTTGGCCTCTCCTTAATATATTTCTTACCTTTTACCAAAAAAAAAAAAAAAAACTTTGTGTCTCTTGGGTAGACCAGCAACGCAAGTTCGCGGGCGAGGGAGACGGAACTCTGGCAGCTAGCAAAACGGCAGTGGCGGAGCGGCTCGGGCATCGACGCTCGAAGCTCGCGGACAAGCGACAATGCCGTGCGGCGGCCGGTGCATCGGAGTCCTCAAGCGGCTGTGAGGCAGAGAGCAGCAACGAGGAAGATGAACAGCCACTTTATTTGTCTTTTGTTATTTTTCTATTTTTTTCTCCCTCCTACATTCCCTCACATCCTCTCTCCCCTCTTCTCTCTCTCGATTCTCCTCTCTCTCTATTATGGTCTTCCTTGAGCTCACTGTCTCTCTCTTGTTGCCCCTCTCTCCCTCAATGCTCCAATTCCTTTGTTTCCCCCCCCCCTCTACTGCCATTAGCTCCCCCTAGGGTTTTCTGCGAAGATGGGCGAGGGAGAAGGTGGCATGGGCCGAGCCAAGGCAAGATCTGGCTCGGCCCCTTCCATGTTTTCTTTTTCTCCTTTTTTTCGCTTTTGTTTTTGTTTTCTTTCTTTTTTTCTTTTTTTGTGAGTTTTTTTCTTTTCTTTTATTTTCCTTTTTTTTGTTTTTTTTTTGTTTTTTTGTTTTTTGTTTTTGTTTTTGCGACTAATTCTTAATCTTGTACACAATTAAATCCTAAATGAAATGGTGAAATTTATGTGTTATTGGTTATCGAATCACATAATCGATATCAATTTTCCGAACCAAAATCAAAATTCTTGATTGTCGATTGTTTGTTATGAGCTTGCTAACATTTGGATTAAGTGATTGCATTGTTGGATAATGGAATTGATTGTCGAAGACCAGCGGCCGGAGGCTTGGAAGGGGCAGTCTAAGGTGGTGCATAGTATTAGGTCAATTTGTTTTTAAGACCTAACCTCAGGTGAACCATGTAGGGTTTGGCTAATGGATCACTAAGCCTAAACTTAGCTCGGATTCTCCCAAGCTCATACCAGTTCACGACTTAGGTTCAAGTTTTTAACATGCCAATGATTTCAATTAGAAGTCGCCATTAATCTATTTTTGATGGGTCGATTAGAAACCCAAGTAAAGTAGCGAGAGATTTACCTTACTTCTGCGAACTAGAGATTTGTGAGTTCAGAGACTTGATTACGCTAGCTTTTACTAACGCCCTTTTCATATTTTTCTCTTTTATTTTGAAAAAAAATGTTTTGTAGACAACTTGAATTAATTTTAATTTACTTCCCTAACATATGTTGTGATCATACGGGTGCGCAAACCACCAATTTAACACCCAAATAAAGCAATAAGTTATGGGACTTATCGCATAGCAACGAAAGTATCTGCAATGTTATATCAAAATTCACATCAATAGTCCTAGATATGATTTTTAATTAACACGCAATCACTTAATTTTTGTTTTCACTGATTTGATGAGAATCATGTTTTATGCAATGCATGCTACTAATCTAACATAAAGTGATATGACATAGCAATATGACATAAACTATATGACGTAAGTATAATATTTTTTTTGTTTTCTTAATAAGCACGCAATCTATCTTAGAGAATGAAATTAATTTATTCTAAGATAATATATTTTTTTTGGTATTTTTTGTGAAATTCGAAATTAAAAAAATAGCTAAAAAAAATGTTTATCTAGATTAAGATATCATCCAACTTATATTAGGAATTAGATTAGGCCAAATCCTAATTTAAACTAGAATGTTATCTTAACTTGGTAATCCTAACCTAAAATGCAATCTATCTAGGAAAAATTATCTAAACATATAATTAATTAGAAAAATTATCTAGAATTAAATTAAACGTGCAATCTTATCCTAATATGCAATGACTAGATGACATGCAAAGAATGCCCTCATTCTAGTTTTTTTTTTCTTTTTCCTTTTCATGAAATTCGAAATTAAAATTACTCAATAATTAAACATGCAATTTAAATTAATGAAAGGAAAAAACTAACATCCTAAATTAATGTTTTTTTTTTTTGGATTTTTATTTCAAAAATTCGAAATAAATAAATTTCTTATCCTAAACATGCAAAATATCCTAAAACAAGCAATATTCTAACATGAACCTAATCTAACTCATATATATTTTTTTGGATTTTCTTTTATGGAAACAAAATCTATTCAAATAACAAGACAGCAAATTAGGCAAGATATGATTGATATCAATCTAATAAATTGATGAATCGTATCTCGCGCATGAGATCGAATTGGTCAATTTCTAAGAAAATCGCGAAGCGTATCTCAAGCATGAGATCGGATTGGCGATTTTTCCATGTGATTGTGAGTCATATTCGGGGCGTGAAATCGGAATGTCAATCATATGCACGTTATGAAATTATGAATTAATCCCTAATTTATAAGGCTACTCGAGATTACGGATACAATAGCATATCGGGGATTTCAATCATGTGCATCAATGATATTTCAAATATGGAAATATAATATTCGGAAATCGAAATAGATAAGATTTTCACCTAGCTCGAATATTGGCTTCCAAATTCGGATCCTCACAATTTGCTGTGATGGTGCTAAACCCAGTGGCTCGTGGTGGCGATTCGCTGCAGACAGTGGGTAACCCGCAGCTGGTCATCACAAGTCGCAGACCGTGTGATGAGTAGCTCACGGTTTGTAGGCGAATCATCACAGGACTCGAGTTCTCGAATGATGGAGTACGGCTTGCTCGTGGTGATATCTTTGTTGAACGTCGTCAATGGGGTCTCGGTTGCGAAGCAAGAAGATCTAGCTGCAATTGCAGCTCGTCGTGGCCGTAAGAGGACAACACTACAAAAGCGTGGACAACTAGTGTAGTGTTTCCTTCAATCTGGCGAGGTGTGAAGTGGTAGGTGGTTGCTACTCTTCTCCCAGTTCATGATTTCTTGGACCCAGAGAAGCCCACTCACTGAAATTCCACACTTCAAGCAGTGGAAAGAAGACTTCAAATTCCAAGTCAGGCCTTCTCCCAACAGTGCTTCAATTTATTAGTATGCACACCTTGTGGCACCCCCGACAACCCCAATTCGTTAGGATCACCACATTGTTTCCTCTACCTAGATATCCCTTTTCTTTATCAATGGACTTCCGAGAAGTCATATGGGGTTCTTTCATATACTTGATTGGTCCTTGCGCAAAAGTATGGCGGAAGCATATCCAACAACTCTCTTCCCTATATTCAGAAACAATGCACACCAACTAAACGCTTTTATAAGTAAAGGTCGAACACTTTTATTTACTTAAACTAGATGGACATCATTCGTCGGTACACCAAAATGCCGTAGTCTTCTATACTCGGCTATATTTCAAAAGATGACCGACATCTTTTCCAACAGTCATATACTTAAAGTCCATCAATCAGTGCCGGCGTCCAAAAGTTCCTTCATTTGCTGTCCTCCTCCTCATGGTCATATTCAATCACTCGGTCCATCTACTGGTAGTGGTGGCAACAGAGGTATTTTATCTAGTCGAAAATGTTAGTCCCCAAATGGGGTGAGTACAACCACTCAGCAGCAAAAAATTCATTAAGCTATATCACGCAGTACCATCAATATCCAGATTCATGCAAGATAGACAAAAACAGGTAATCAAAGGATAAGTATGCATCAAAATCAAGAAATTCTTTAATGCAATGGCAAGTACAATTTCGAAACCCTCAAGATGCATCATGTCCAATTACATAAGTCCCGATCATAAGGCCAAACTGTTATGACACATCCCATTCCATGCCATACAATTTAGTCATATAACCAGACCAACACGCACTCTTAGTAAAACCATCATTTTTAGCATTCAAAAGGTTTTATCCCCCCAGAGGACCAATGTTTGCGTCCTTCTGGGATTTCGCACCCAATCATGGCGTCACGAAAGCCTTCGGGCATGTATTCAAAATACAACCGGGCATCCAAAGGGTATCGACTCATTCGAACCTTTGGGCATCTTGCACCCTACCTAGCATCACGAGGAATCATTGGGGACCATAGACATGGTTACCCCTAACCTCCGGATTTACGTACCGACAAGCATACAATTGGGCATCCCGATGTTCCCGGGGAAAACCTCTGAGCATGTATTCATAATACAACAAAGTATCCAAAATGCATCAACTTATTCGAACCTCTGGGCATCCCGACTCCCAGGGCATCATTGACCCGAGAGTCCAACGGTAACAATTAACATCTTAATATCAAAAACAATTTTTGATGCAATGACAAGATGTTCCATGAGTCTTCATCAAATCTCAATATTGCATGATATGCTGAATGCCAATATCATCATCTCAAATAACAACTCAAGATGCATTCACCTTTGGGAAAAATTGAGCAAATTCGGAATAAAACAGCTCAAACATCACAATGCACAGTTTTAGTAACAATTTTGGAATACCCCCTAAATGAACTCAGAAAATTTTGAAATTTTGATATGTTATAAAAACAGCCTAAAGGAAAAAGTTTTATGAAGAACACTAAGTCAAATTCCTTATATATCAAGAGCATTAATTGCTATATTCTTTGCTAACATTCTGTAATGACTTCCACATTTAACATTTTCATAGAAAATCGTTTTATCGATCAAACCTTATTTATTTATTCTCAATTTTTGATATGTTATTCCTAAAGATATTCCCTACAACTTTCATTAAAGGTTTGAAGTCTAATTCTGGCTAGATAATTACAGAAAATTCATGGAATCACCGAAGGTCATGCTGTTTTCTGTGAAAACAGTTTACTAATCCAAAGAGAACTACTTCTACTCATTGAATCCCAGCATCCAAAGTCCATAACCAAACACTTACAAGTCTCTTGCACTATATTATAACTACTTCACTTCAAGAATCCACTTTAGTTAAACCTTTCAATTCTTATTTCAGCCAATAACCGAAACAACACAAAACAAACTCTGTTTTTACTCAATCTCTTAATCCAACTTCATCTCAATCATCCAAAAATCCACATACAGCTCCCAATTCTGCATTTTCTCACATCTACTAGCATTTCACTAGATAATTGAAGCATGCAAAGACATAGATCAATGAACTTCCACTTGCCTCACTCCTAAGCTCAATCGACAAGCCGAACGGGAAGCTCGCAAGTCTTCGAACGCGGCTCAACGGCGGTGAAGACAAGCGGCGTCGACGGCGGCAGCACCGTGCTCGACGGAAGGGCGACCTCCTCCTTCCTCACGCTGTGTACTCTCTCACTCAAACTCCCTTTCTCACTCACTCACGCGGTCACTCTCTCTCCCTGAAATTTTTACTCGGTTATTCTCTTTTCTCCATCGGCTAATCCGCCTTTTGTTCCTCACTTAATTAGTTAATTCTTTTTTTCTTGCATGCAGGTTATTCGGTGGCAGCAGGAGATGAAGACAACTGGCGGAGGCATGGCTACCCTTGCTCGATCCCTCCTCCTGCGCTGGCCACCGGACAAAGAGCCACGTGGCCTCCGCTGGTCACTCTTGGTCAACAAAGATGGAGGAATTCTTGAGAAGTGTTGACCCCATTTGTCGACAATTGAAGAGGAAGTGCCGGGTTATCTTGGACCAGCAGGCTTGTGGTTTCATCATCCTTATTACACAGCCCAATTTCCTCCAAATATTTACCTTAATCTCCGCACATACATGAGCTAAATTGCAGCCTACTCACATGGCCACACGGTGTCGCAACAATGTACATGTATGTGATCGAAATTCTCGCGTGGAGAAAGAACTCGACATAGTTGTATGGTGATAAAAATTCATTTCCTCACTTGCCGAATCGCACAAAGAAAAGACGTGCATGGTCCTCATGCACGATCCAACTTCTTAAAATTTTATTCTTAAATTCGGCATGTGTGTTCCCCATGCATGGCCGAATTCCATCAATCGATCAAAGTCCAAAGACTTCTCTTGTTGCACGGTTGGTCAGTCCAATAGATAAAAGAAAACGTGGCCGTTGCACATTTGAGGGTTGTTGGAATTTTCCTCTCTCCTTCTTATGGCTGCCACGCTCACAATTTTTTTTTACTCTTTTCCTCTCTCTGGATCGTTGTTGTATTGTATATCCGTGAGATTGCTAGAGGTGCAACTCGAGGCTCGATGTTGGATTAGAAAGTATTGGACAATCACCAGTGCCATAGGAAGCACGATGGCTAGAAAAAACTGCAAGAAAGTGAAGCCTGCGCGTGTGATCAAACGTGTTTGAGCAAGACCGCAGTGCACGATGGACAGTGGATCAAGAACACCTCCACGAGAGGCTCAACCACGTGATGCTTGGCCGAACACTCCTCTCTCTCTCACGTGTGTTTTCTCTCTATGTTGTGGCTCTCTATACTATAGCCATGTCTTCTCAATTGTGTGGCCTTCTTGTTCCGTCCGTATTCGAGCCAATCTATAGGCAAGGGACTGCAGCTTTTGTAAAATTTCATTTCCTTTTTCATATCAAGATATGTAAAGATCACCTCCCGAATGCAATATTTCAATATCTCTTCTAGCCTTGTTAGATTTCCTTTGTATCTTTCCACATTGGACTGCAAAAAATGAATATTCTCCACTGAGTTTTCAAAGATAAGCTCGTAATACTAAATCATGGCGGTAACTACATGGATACACACAGAACCTTCTATAGTCACGAGTGCTTTCAACTTTATTTATATGGATTCAATATGGTAGTGTAGCAAATGGATAACATCTCTCATAGAGAGATCTCATTTGTCAGTCATCATTCTCTTACCTTAAGCATCATAAAAAACTTATGCCACTAGAGAATGTTTTTATGGTTTCAATGAACCCACATATGCCTTATCCTTACAATTAACCTTTCTTTACATATAACAAGACATATGCACAAGGTTAATAACCGAATACCCCTAGCCTTCACTCAAGGTTTATACAATACCTTGAAACTTTTATCAATATGTATTCAACATAATGACAACACATTCAAAAATATCTTATTGAATGCAAAAGTTGATACATATCAAACTATTACTAAGTGTAACGAACACATAAGTAAACTTTATTAGAGTAAAACCAAAATAGCTCCCACTAAACAACAGTATTTCATGATGCTCTTAAGCTCATATTAATGACTTGTAGTTCAAGAACAAAAGAGCAAAGTCCTTTAGTTAGTGGATCTGCAACTATATCATTTGTGGAAATATGTTATATTATAATGTCACATTTTTGTACCGTTTCTTTATAATCAAAAATTTGATTGCCATATATTTAGACCATTTTAGACAATTGTTGTTATTAAATAATACTATAAATTTATTGTCTCAATACAACTGTATAGGTCAATCCATAAAGTTAAAAATGGTCAATTCCTTAATGAGGTTTCGGAGCTTAATAGCCCAAGTAACAACCTAAAAAAATGTTACAAACTTTGCTTACATAGTAGAAGATGACATAGAACTTTATTTCTTGCACCTCTTGCTAACATAAATATGTATTATGTTATTGATCACATGTCATCCTAACAACCAGCAAAGTTTACATCTTAATACCCTACTAGCTGCAAGAATTGAACATGTCTGTAAATTAGCATACAATCTCGTGTCCTCTTTAAGTGCCTTAAAACCTTCTTGGCAGTAACCTAGTGATCATGTCTTGAATTTGACTGATGTCTGCCTAGAAGTTCCGTCGCAAAAACGATATTTAGTGTAATACAAATTCGAGCATATATTATACTTTTAAGTGCACTAACACAAAGTACACCATTTAACTAGATTTTCTCAATATCTAAATAAGGACAATGTAATGGATTCGGTCCATCACACTTAATGACATGAGCAATTCCTGACTTGCAATGACGTATATTAAATATTTCCAAAATACGATCAGCAAATTCCTTCGAGATAAATCTAATAAAATTCAATATATATATATATGGCGAGAAAAATCCTTACAAACCTCAGTGCAAAGAACAAAAGATATCTCAAGATCACTACTTGTAAGCAAAATATCATGTACATAGAGTATGAAAAAAAAAAAAATTCCTCCCACTGACCTTGCAGTATATATATACTGAATTACTTTGTTCCCAATTGAACGAAATAACAACACTATGAAACTTTAATAATATTGTTTGAAAATCTACTTAAAATTATGAATAAGACCTTTCAGTCTATATATAAGTTTACTTGAATTATTTGCTGCAAAATCCTCCGGTTGCACTATATAGATTTTGTTATTAACATGTCCATTTAAAAAGACAGTATCTATTTGGCATAACTCCATATCAAAATATGAGCTATTAATGCCATGTTCACTCTGAAAGAATTTTTAAAAAAAAAATACTATAAAGAAATATTTATTTCTTCACTATTAACTATCCACCCATCTTTCAGAGTGAAAACTTTAACTACCAATTTAGTTTTAAACTCCACAATCTTTCTTTGAAAACCTTTTAGTTTGTATGCCTATTTGCAACTAATGAACTTATGATCTTTAGGTAAGTCAATAAGTTCCCTAACACTATAATGTTTCATAGATTGCATATCGTCTTTTATGACATTTAATCACATACTTGATTGGGGATAAAAAATAACATTTATATATGTTGCTAAATTAACCATGTAATGGATATTACAATCATGCTTTCACAAATAGACTATATAATCTAATGATATAACTATTCATCTTTCCCTAACAAATCTCCTGATACAAGTTACAACCATTTCATTTTACACTTGAGAGGTTTGAGAAATTTCATCATAAACTATATTAAGAATAGTACCTTGAACCTCAACAAGTTTAGTCTATGGTACAGAAGATTCCACAATTGTCTATATAAGTAAAGACAAATACATAGTGACCTCCATCGTACTATTATTCTTAATAGTTTGAAAGTAGCTATCCTCTGCAACTACATCGAACTTTAGAAATTTTACTGTTTGTAATTCCATAATTCTTGTACCTTCATTAAGATCATAAAATCAATATCCCTTTGAACGATCTAGGTAAGATACAAAATAATTCTGAGTGGATCTGAATTATAGCGCACTTAATATTAGATTGTATAACATCACCTCTGCATGACACCTCTAAATTTTAATTTGATTCAAGTTAAAATTTATGTCTAGTATACAACTCAAAAGAAGTTTAGGAAGCAACTTTGGTAAGAAACACGTTTTGTATGTGAAAATGTTGCCCTTCAAAATATCAGCCTATAGAAAACTAGATAAATTAGTCTTACTAATCATACTCATCACCATGTTCATTATGGTGCAATTATGCCTTTCGATCAAATCTTTTTGTCCAGATTTTTAGGCATAGTAATTAAGTTACCACCCCAGAATTTACCAAGTATTTGACAAATGACCCTTTAAGCTATTCTGCATTATCATACTTACCGAAATACTCACGGCCACTATTAAGCCTAACAACCTTTAAGACTAATTCTAACCGATTTATTTTTTACCTCGGTTATTTTACTTTCACAATAATCAATAGAAGTTTTTAAATAACCATTAAAAGTAGATAGAATATTAACATTGTCGACTTTTCTACTCTTTTTTTAGACATGTGTAAGATTATTTCTTAAACAAAAAACTTTTGGAAACAACCTTTTCAACCATGTATGAGACGTATATCATTATGTTAAAAAATCCTTGCAGATATATCCTAATTTCGGTATTAGACAAGACATAATTTCAAGCCACTAAAGCTTCCATCATCTTTTAGCGGTGTAGTCAGTTGGTAAACCACTTTTCAAGTGTTCTTGAATGGAACGCTTTATGGACAGTAAGTAAATTTTATTACTATTTTACCAAATAGAAAATCATATTTCTACTACTTAAAATTTGAATCAGTAAAAATCTCAATAATAGTGGAGTTATTAGTTATAGAAAATGTGACTGAAAAACAAGTAATGTATATAATTAATATCATGTGAGCACTGTGTAACTTGACATATAAATACACATTCAGAGAATTACATGCAAAATTATATAATCATCTTTAGGGAGAATACATGACACGCAATTGTACACTCCTCACATGATAGCGGTTATGAGAATATATTCTATTATTCATGAATTCATTACCTTTGGGTATATGAACCACTAGGATTAGTCACTCCTTCACCACACCATCATGTATCCCTCCATGAACTAATACACAATCACCTCCTTTAGGAGTATGACTACGCATTAGACCAAGAGACATCACAATCATTATACGAAACCGATATATCTCAAACACAATCAAGTGTGCCACTTCGGCGGTTACTGCTCAATTGAATCCTTGAAACTCTCTCATACCAGGAATATAAACTTTAATATTCACATACACCATATACATGTGATTTTAACTTTAGTGATAGAGGTAGTAAATCATTAAAATCACATATTATGTTAATTACACTGCTTTATTTATTAATAAAAATTAAAATTTATTATATATTATTAAAGAATCACACTTTTATAATGTTTATATGATAACATACCAGTAACTCAACAGAAAAATACAAGAAAAATACGCAAAAATATACTAAAAATACACGTATTTAGGGTTCCGCATGTACTTTCACATCCATAAAATTATCAAACATGTAAAACAAATACACCACAACATAGAGAATGAACATATGAATCCAACGCCACCGGCCACGCGCTGATCAGAGGCTCCACGTGCCCACATGCGCCACCTGAGCGCACGATGCGTGGAGTTCACACGTGGGCGTAGCTAGACTGGTCAAAACTGGTCTGACCAACAACAGTCCGACCAGTTCCCAGCTCGACCATCCAGTCTAGCCATCCGGTCCGATCGGTTGACTGGGTCGGGTCGGGTCGAGTCAATGGGCCCGGTCACTGACGTCATCGTGACGTCGTCCTCCGCACGTGCATTGCACGCGCAAGCCGCGCCTGCGCATGGGAGCGCATGAGGGCGCGTGACCACGCGTGGGGCGCGTCTCCGACGCCCTGGCAGAGCGTGGCCACGGGTGGGGGTGCGTGCAATGTGGCACCCCGAGAATCTCAACAACCCTCGAATGTACGATGACCATGACTAATCAATAGAAGTACTGTTGGATGGTGTCATCAGTATTTTTGCACGAGTATTGTTTGGTTCCATCATCGGACCAATGAGCCATGTTTAGAAATATTTTGATCGTCGCATAAGGCATAGTCCCATCCCTGCATGCTATCACTAATAAGGCCAAGGGAGTACCATAAGATATGTCGACAAGATATTTTTCCATATTGATTTCTAGCCATCCAATTATGTACCCTACTAACCGAACCCGATACATTGTTGCAACCCCATGTAGTCATGAAGGTAATGATTTTCAGCACTTGCATATGCTGAAATTAAGAGACCAATATTGGGGGAGGGGATTGAGCCGTGAGTGAGGACTCGACACAACCACACACACAGCCCTGTGAATGGACTACATTCAACTCATAGATATACGGAGGTTAAGGCGAATGCTCAGAGCAAGTATGGGCTGAATATTAAGAATAATACCGCAACCTACCGGCCCAAGACAGCCCCACACTACTTCTTCAATTAGTCGCCACATTAGTCAACTAATGGGAGGAAATTGTTGACCAAGGCCTAGCTAATGACGTCCATGTGGCTGGAAATGGGGCTGCCAGCGGATGCCAAGGGGTCTTCAACGGAGGACACACCATCCCCACCTGTCTCTCTTTGCTGCTTCCACTGAAACTCCTGCATGCAAAAGGAAATCATTAACTTAGTTAATAATTTAAAAAGAAACAAGTGCTTGTGTGTTTTGGAAAAGAGAAGAAGGATTTTGAGCAACAAAGATGTGAGTGAGAGAGAATATGTGAGAGAGAGTAAGCGAGCGAGCAAGCAAGAGAGAGGGAATAGGACCAGCCCTCTGCTGTTGCTGATCGTCCGACCTTTGCTGCTGCCGTTTGCTTTAGCCGCGTCTCACCTCACGCCGTCGAGCCGCATCGCCGGACCGATCCTGTTTTGCTTGAAATTGAGCTTAGGAGTTGAGGCAAGTAGAAGTTCTTCAACCTATGTTTTGCTTGCTGTTATGTTTTGCTTGCTGTTTTATCTAGTGAAGAGTGGGTAGATGTGAGGAAATGTGAGATTTGGAGCTGCATGTTGTTTGTGATGAATGAGATGAAGCTGGCCGAGGTATTGGAGCAAGTTTCTGGTGGATTTTGCTTTTAAATTGAAATGAGAACTCAAGGATTTAGCTATGGTTTTAAAAGTAAAGAGGCTGTATTGTGGTGTAATGTGCTTCTAAATCTTGGCTGTCGAAGTTGGATACCGAAACTGAAAGTATAGGAAGAGTCCTCTTTAGGCTAGTAAACTGTTTTCGCGAGAACATCATGACCACCAGTGATTTCTCGATTTTTCTGGAATCTTCTAGCCAAAATTTGATTTCAAAATCTTAACAAAAGTTGGAGAGAACATCTGTGAGAGTAACATATCAAAAATTTAGCATAAATGGACAAGATTTGGCGGACGAAATGATTTTCATACGGAAATGCTAAATCTGGAAATTTTACAGAAACTGTAGCAAGAAATACCGAAGTTTTTACTCTCTATTTGTATGGAATTTGACTTGGTGTTTTGCATGAAATTTGTTCCTTTAGGTCTCATTGATAATGTGTCAAAATTTCGTAATTTTCTGTGTCCATTTAGTATTTATTTCAAAATTTCTACCAGAATTGTGCATTGTAAAAATTGGGCTATTCTGTTCTTGAATTTTACAAAAGTATCCGAAAGTAAAGGTATTTCGAATGGCTATGTGATATGATGATAATGGCTGTAACTATTTGTGCAATATTGAGATGTGATAGAGGGTCCATGAGACGTCTTGTTTTAGCATTTGAGAATATTTTGTGAATTAAAATGCTAAATTGTTACCGTTGAACCCTCGGGTCAATGATGCCCTGGGAGTCGGGATGCCCGGAGGTTTGAATGAGTCGATGCCCTTTGGATGCCTGATTGTATTATGAATACATGCCCAGAGGTATTCCCCGAGAGTGTCGAGATGCCCGGTTGTATTATGATACATGCCCAGAGGGTGAGGGGATGCATTATGATGCATGCCCAGAGGTTAGGAGTAACCATGTCTATGGTCCCCAGTGATTCCTCGTGACGCCAGATGGGGTGCGAGATGCCCAAAGGTTCGAATGAGTCGATGCTCTTTGGATGCCCGGTTGTATTTTGAATACATGCCCAGAGGTTTCCGTGACGCCAAGTTGGGTGCGAAATCCCAGAAGGATGCAAACATTGGTCCTCTGGGGGATGAAACCTTTTGAATGATAAAACGAACGATTATATTAAGTATGAGCCTGGTCTGGTTATGAGACTAAATTGTATGGCATGGAATGAGACGTGTTATTACAGTTTGACCCCATGATCGGGACTTGTGTGGTTGGACACAATGCATCTTATTAGTTGGAAATGCACTAGTCATTGCATTGAAGAGTTATATGGTTTGGATGCATACTCATTCATGGATTGCCTATTTTGTCTACCATACTTGAATCTGGATATTAATAGTAATGCTTGATATAGCTTGATGAATCTTTTACTGCTGAGTAGTTGTACTCACCTCGTTTGGGGACTAACATTTCAGACTAGACAAGATACCTATGTCGCCACCGCCACCATCAGATGGATCGAGTGGTTGGATATGGCCGCGAGGAGGAGGACAGCAGAGGAAGGAACTTTTGGATGCCGACACTGATCGATGGACTTTAAGTATATGACTGTTGGAAGAGATATCGGTCATCTTTTGAAATATAGCCGAGTATAGAAAACCTTGGCATTTTGATGTACCGACTGATGATGTCCATCAAGTTATTTAAATAAAAGTGCTTGGCTTATCTTGTGAAATTGTCTAGTAAGTGTGCATCATTTCAAATTTTTGAGTTGGGGAGATGTGAAATCGCTTCCGCTATACCTCTTACGTTGCGCTGGGACCGTTAAAAGTAAATAACAAACTTTCAGGACTTATAGACCTTCAAGTCAAGGTATCAGAATGGAAAGCGCACTATGGCGACCCTATTGGATTGGGGTGCCACATGCGGCCTCCTCCGGCAACGCGCTGCCCACAAATCTGCTTGTCTCGACGAGCCCAATTTGAATTTGTAATTTAATTTGATTTTTATTGAACAAAAAATCATGAAAATCACAAAATTATGGCAAAAATTCCATGCGTTCGAGTTTTAGGGTTATGGTTGCTCTGATACCACATGTAGGGTGCAAATTGCACAATCCCAAGATCTCCATAACCAAAACAAGAGCATAAATGATCAAGTAAAAAGATTAACGCACATGTTTTGGAATCCATCATTCTTGATGCGGAAGCGAAAAGGCGATGATCCACGCGCAAGTCATTCTCCTCTATTGCCCTCTGTATCACCGGTTCAATGAGACGGCCATGATGACAGGAGTAATAACTGGACTTGCAATGATGTATATTTAATATTTCCAAAATACGATTAGCAAATGTCCTCCAAGATAAATCTAATAAAATCCAATATATATATATATATATATATGGCGAGAAAAAATCCTTACAGACTTCAATGCAAAGGACAAAAGATGTCTCAAGGTCACTACTTGCAAGCAAAATATCATGTATATAAAGTACGAGAAAAATAAATTTCCTCCCATTAATCTTGCAGTATATATATATATTGAATTACTTTATTCCCAATTGAACGAAATAACAACACTATGAAACTTTAATAATATTGTCTAGAAACTTGCTTAAAACTATGAATAAGACTTTTTAATCAACATACAAGTTTACTTGAATTATTTGCTGCAAAATCCTCTAGTTGCACTATATAGATTTTGTTATCAACGTGTCCATTTAAAAAGACAGTATCTATTTGGTGTAACTCTATATCAAAATATGAGCTATTAATGACATGTTCACTCTGAAAGAATCTTTAAAAAATACTAAAAAAAAATATTTATTTCTTCACTATTAACTATTGAATAATGATATTATCAATGAATAAAGCAATCCCATAACCCTAGAACAAGAACACACATAATTGAGTAGAAAGATTGGCGCACCTGTTTTGGAATCATCATTCTTGATGCAGAAGCAAAAAAGTGATGATCCACTCGCAAATCCTTCTCCTCTATTGCCCTCTATATCACTGGCTCAATGAGACGCCCCCCTCACTCTTTAGCGCTAGGTAAACGCTCCTTATGTGAGGATACATGTGAGAATTAGGGTTAAAGGAGAGACTTAAGCACTATTTATAGAGTTTCCAACTTGGCCCTCTCATTACATGCCAAGCTCAACTTGGCCCACACTAGTCAGCCCATATTAGACTAATTAAAAAACATTCTATCTCACCTTAGACTAACCTCATAAAATGGTAACCGTAAAACGGTAAATTACAATATCAATTAATGTAGCTCAAATCAGGAAAACTCTTACAGCAATTACTCCCTAGCATTGGTGGTGCTCTTCGGAGAAATCAATGAGGGCTTGACATCCTCAGGCTTTGATATTATCCATCCTCAAGGAAGCATCCTAAGAGATAATAGGAAGCAACACAGTGGGAAAAAAATTATGCGTACGGTACATGGAAGTCCTTCCCTTCTTCCACTTGAATAACTGTATTAAGGGACTCAGCCTGCACCTCGTTCTCCATAGTTTTAGGTCCATGCACTTACAAACCTGAAAATCATGTCCAACTCGATGTTTCAAATCATTTTTTATCTGGTTTCCCTCACAATACAAGTATCAGGAGCTGCACCTCCACTCACAAAGACTGATAGACTGGCTGTACAGAACATTGTGGGAAAGTGACCAATCCCTTCCCCTTCGGAATAGGAGCCAGGTGTTTCTTGGATGAATGGTACAAGATTGTCTGCCAGCAAAACAACAAGGTTCCCATTGTAAATAAGATTGGATTGCGAGTCCATAACATTTCGCTCCCTTATTACTATGAATCCATGAACGGCATGATTAGCATCGGTATTCCAGTAATTTACTCAAATGCAAGCTGCGGGCACCACGGACTTGGTATGTGGGTGAGCTTCGAAGGTAGTCAATTTGTCTTCCCCCAGACATGGAACGTCTTCACATCGGTTGGTTGCAACACCCATGCAACAGTGAATAGTACAAAATCATCTGTTGCCGGTTGCAATTCGAAATGCGCTGGAACCAACACCAGCATTATCAATTATAGTGATTGTTTAGGGAGGGACGGATGCTGTCAGACTACGCTCCCCTTTAACCTGCAGAGCTTTAATGTGGATTTCAAAGAGGAAGATGGATATCAGGGGTGCCAGTACGCTTTCCTAGTAGATAGATCATGGTTCTTGAGGTCTAACTTTACTGGTTTATATTATTTGAGGTTGAATGATACGGTTTCAGTGGCATCGGAATGGGGAATTGCAAACAATACCAACCATGCGCTTGAGCTTATGAGGCAAGATTACCGGATAAACGGATTGGGGAACTGTGCCAAGTATAGTGGCATTAATCGGTATGCAAGTGAAATGCCATTTATGCAGTGCTACTGCCGTCTGGGCTTTGCTGGTAACCCCTATCTTATTGGAGGATGCCAAGGTACTTACTTGATGTTGTCACAGCGAAGTGGCTTGTTCATTCCCAGGTTTTTCCCTGAAAATAATGCATTTCCTTTTCTTATTTTTCTGTTTGAGATAATACAAAGTGAATGCAATTTTAAACAAAATTGATCATATCGATAAGAATTTACTGGAAATGAAAAGGAGCATGATAGTCTTTTCGTATCTTATTTTAGCCAAGGAATCAACAATTTATTTGGAAATGCGACCTACTAGTCTCACTACTTTTACCCAAGCAGACGTGGTTCACTGCTAATATGCTCATTCTATATTTGTCATCAAGTTTTAAATGAATGTGAAGACTCAAATGTGTGCCCGGGCTCGTGTGAACGAACTGGGCGGATATGATTGCGTCGATGGTAGAAAGATAGCTAAATTCATTCTTATCGGTGAGTAGATCTTTTAACCTACATCTTCAAGTTGGAAAAAGAACAGCATAGCATGAATTACATTCACAATAAATTTTACCTTACTCTTCATTCTAACATAATTGTCCATTCACCTGATGATGATTATAGATAAGTTTCAATCAACAGCATCTATTAAAACAACCTTGAAACTTTCTTTAACACTAAGGTTTTATTCGTTTCACGCAAAATATGACGTTTCTAAAAAATATTTTCTAGGAAGCCATTTTCCAAGAAAATAACTATATTTTCTGTCATTTAGTTGAAATTTGTAAATGAACTAGAAAATATTTTTGCTGTTAGGTAGGAAAAATATTTTCCTTCATGCACCCCTTTTAATAAATTTTTTGTTATTATGTTTTTTTCTATTTTTTTTAAATTATTTTTATCATTTTCTTTTCCTTGTATTTCTTTTTCTTCTTCATCTTCTTCTTCGTTGGTTGGTTTTCTGCTATGGTGGCGGCCGTGACTAACCAGAGGCAAGCTAGAGATTCGTCACAGGCCAACGAGGCTCGAGCTCGCAAGATTCCGGTGAGGTCAACCCTTGCCTAATCAAGTGAGGCTAAGCTTGCCTACCCAACACCAATGAGCTCAAGCCTACTAGATCTAGCCACCTAGGCAAGGCTCAAGCCTCATCAGTGGTCGCCAAAGCCTTGTCGACATTTGGCAACCTCAAGCGAGGTTCAAGCCCCATCCAAGTGGTCGGATCTGACAAGGTTTAAGCTCGCTTGAGGCTAGTCCTAAAGCTGGGTGAGGCTCAAGCCTTTCCAAAGGTTGCTAGAGCCTCACCAATGTCTAGCGACCTTTGGTAAGGCTTGAGCCTTGCCTATACAGTTGAATTTGGTGAGGCTCGAATTTGCTAGCGTCAGGTGAGCTCGACCTTGCTTGATTAAGTGGGACTCCATCTCACCTTTGGCCAATTGCCAGCCGTTGCTGTGGCTAGCAACTAGCCAATGAAGAAAAAGAAGAAAATGAAAGAAAAAGGAAAAAAAATAATTTTAAAAATGTCTTTTTAAATAAAAGGAAAAGGTATTTGATGAAGGAAAGTGATGCGAGAGAAGTATAGAAAATGTTTTCCTCTTTCTCAAAAGTGGAAAACATTTTCCTTTATATTATATGACTTTTTTCTCTTTATGGAAAATGTTTTCCTACATCAATTCATTTTCCGTAAAACAAATACTGAAAAATTCAAAAAACATTTTCCTAAAAGTTATTTTCTATTAAACAAATGGAGCCCAAAAGTGGACATCATTTTTCCCACTTTTGAAGTTGTTTTTTCCAATAGCATAAAACATTTTCCTTGACTAATTCATTTTTCGTGAAATGAACACTCGAAAATCCGGAAAACGTTTTCATGGAAGCTACTTTCCATGAAATGAACGAAGCTTAATGCTTCAATAGATAAGAAAATGCTTGGGCTTTTCTAATGTCTCCGCTTCATAGCTATCAACATATGTCCAAGATTCCATTTATTTTGGTACATATAAGGTGCAATTATTAAAATCATAGTAAAGATGAATGCTGCTGTGAACTTTTTCACTTTTATCAGTGGAGTCCTAAATTCCTTGCTAGGGAGATCAATTGTATGTTGCAGATATATGTATAAACATTTCGCTGGATGGAACTTAAATAGAAGACAAATTAATTTTTCATGGTTGTTGAGAAAATCTGTATGAAAGGAGAGTTAGGTTAATCACTCCTATATGTTTTCTTTTTAATTAGATTCACTTTGATGATAAGTACCTTTAATAGATTTCTTGACAAGCAGGTACAATTTTCTCATTTATATACCCTAAACTTTTGCAATGTAGCGGTTGGGGCAGGCCGTGGGGCCCTACTTTTATTTCTTTCCTTATGAAGGGTGTACGAATACATCAAGAAGAGAAAAGAAATCAAGCTCGAGGAGAAGTACTTCAAATGCAATGGCAGCCTTTTGTTGAAAAGTGAGATATCTTCACCAGAAGGCAACATTGATAAAAGCAAATTGTTCAATTCCAAGGATTTAGAGAAGGCATTGACAATTTCAATGACAATAGGATTCCCGCGTAAGGTGGACAAGGTACTATTAACAAGGGAATGTTAACAGATGGAAAAATAGTTACGACTAAAAAATCTGGAGCAATGGACGAAGGAAAAGTGGAGCAATTCATAAATGAAGTCCTCGTTCTCTCACAAATTAACCATAGAAATGTGGCCGAATTATTGGAGTGTTGCTTGGAGACAGAAGCCTACTTTTAGCATACGAGTTCATACCAAATGGAACTCTATACCAATATCTACATGACCAAAATGCAGAGTTTCTTGTACTGTGAGACGTGCACCTACGAATTGCAACTGAAGTCTTATTCTACTTACATTAAGTAGCC
This sequence comes from Eucalyptus pumila, assembly GCA_016097595.1. Lineage (NCBI taxonomy): Eukaryota > Viridiplantae > Streptophyta > Magnoliopsida > Myrtales > Myrtaceae > Eucalyptus > Eucalyptus pumila. The sequence goes on from CM027856.1 coordinate 21,406,582, forward strand.
TCTACATGACCAAAATGCAGAGATTGGATCAATTGTTAACCTTGTGAAAAGATGTTTGAGCTTGAATGGGAGGAACCAACCTACAATGAAAGAAGTGGCAATGTAGTTGAGGGGATAAGGAAGCTCCAATATCCTTTGGGTACTCAGCAAAATCAAGAGGATTGTGAGGCAACTAAATCCTACGCTGCTACTTTTAGACCTAGCAAGTCACACATCGATGCAGATGTCACTACATTTTCGGATGTGCAGCCACTTTTTCCTAGTGCAACGTGGTGAAGATATGTTCTGCCTCTCATTCTTATGAGTCACATTGCTGCGTTTGTCTTGGAAATCAGTCTTCAGAGCAAAAGAAAGAGAAAAGAGAGAAGAAAGGAAATCTTGTTGTTTACATTGGGAGGATTTTGGTCAGTTATTTATTGCTTATTGGTAACGAACTTTTTCTCAATGCTGGGGATCAATAAACTGTGAAATCATACCAATCCTTGAATTTGCTAGGCATTATCTTAGCATGTATGGACCGATTTTGCAATCATCTAGCTCAAGCGTGATGTAGTGATTTTAGTTCTGTCTTGGGATCCTTGAATGCTTGCTATCAATTCGATAGTTGCAGAACTTACATTAGTCACACGGTGCACCAGCCTTCGCGATTCAGTTAGATTATCACTTGCTTGGGGAAAAAAAACGAGATAGACGTTTCCCTTCTAGAAAAGAAGGCGAATATGCATTCGCCTTCCCCGCCCAGCTCTTCCTTGAAGATCACATTGAATTGCTAATGGCATAGAGGGATTGTTGCCGGCTGCCTATGCTCTAGCTACTTTGATCAAGATATCATTTAAATCCTCACTACCGGATGTATTAAAGCATTATCTCTCCCCCTCCTTACGAACCTTACTTGGCAATTCTCAATAGCAAATCAAAAACATTAAAAATCAATCATATATAAATTGAGCACAAGATCGAATTAGTTTTATGTCTTCAACATTGAGTTATAAATTGAGCACAAAATTGTGAAATTTAAACTACAGATTTTTTTCATAGTTAGAACTTTCTTGACCACTGCTTTTCGACAACATAAGATCTCCTTAGATGTACTCCTTGAGTTGTATAATTCTTGTATTTTCGTCCTAAACTTCGCACAACCAAATTCTTTGAGTAAGAACTTTTCTATACAGATGATTGTATTTTCACATGGGCATTAAATATGCTTGTTGAAAAACATCAATAATTGTAATTTTTCAATATTTTATCCACTTTTCTATTTAATTGATTATAGATTCTATGTTTATTTGATAATCACCTCCAAAACTACAAGTGAGAAAGTGGGATCATGGCCAACATTGTATTCTCTTTTTTCCATAATTTTTTTCTCAATTTGGCAATTTTTTTTTTCTGCGTGAATCCTTTTCTTTTTTTTTTGGTAAGGTAAGAAGTATATTGACTTTCAACCAAACACGGCTATACAACAAAAGAAGCTCGGCTCCAACAAAACTTGCACTCTAGATGACACACAAGTCATCACGAGTGGAAAGGTGCCGAGAGTAAAGAAACGAAGGGAAGACCAAAACAGTGGTCACCCTTGAAACAACTTTACAACGAAGGGACAATCACCTAGGAAGAAAATATAGAGGGATCTAGTCCCCAACTACACTGAGTCCTCCTATTCCTTGGTGTGCTCGCAACTTGGCTGAACATAGAAGCATTGTCCTTGACAACTTTGATGAGATGATTCTTCAAGACAAGCACAAAAAGGGCATGGCTCCGGAAGAAGATATTGTTCCTTGTCTTCCAAATAAGGCAACAAAGAGCGCCAAAAGCAAAATGACCAATGCATTGCGAGAAGTCATTGCTAGAAATATATTTAATGGCCCAATGTAAGTTTTCCGCCCAGGGCCTATTTTGTCAAGTGAGATTGCATATCGCAGCCCAAAACGAAGCAAGAGTGGAAGTAGTAAGGCAGCCAAAAAACAAGTGATCAATAGAATCGGGTCTAAGATTGCAAAAAGAACATGAACCCTCCGCTATTCTGCCATTAGAGTGTAGAAAAACCTAAGTGGGTAGCCGGTTTTAGTGATGAGCCAAAAGTGAAATTGGTATCGAGGGGAGAGTGTAGCGTTCCAAATAAAAGAGAACCAAGGGACAATATTTCGCTTTGGACGGATTGCTTCCCATGCCAAAGTAATTGAGAAAGCCCCTGATGGATGCTCCAACCACAAAAATCGATCCGAGATCTGCGAAAGGGTCAGGAGAGGATGCATCCACGAGTCCAAAATGGCCTTGGTGGAACGGCCCTAAGGAGAAAAAAGGTCCGCAACCGTAGCATGCCTAAGAAGACCATAACGATAAATGAAAGCATCTGAGAAGAAACAGTTCAAAGGACCCCAAGGGTACCAGGGGTCGAACCAAAGGGAAATCGTAAGACCGTCTCTAACCTGATGTGGACATTGAGCCATATTGAGGAGGAGGTGCTAAGGACCATTGTCTATTCCTACTGGTTCAATCACTCGAGCGCGGGCCAAGTAATTTAGGCAAGCTGTTGGCATCATGGTTCGTGATTTTTGGCATGGAGATGACCTTGGATTAAATCTTGAAGAATATTGGTGCAATTTAATTATCTGGTCACCAAATATTTGACCAAGTCAATATATGTATATATCTTCTTGTTTAGGAATATTCTAAAATATTACGCATTAGATTTTTAGGGTTGGTTTTAGGGTTTGTGTAGCGGCTAGAAAGCCTATATAAAGGATTTGCCAAATTTCTTTGGGGATAGATATATTTTCATTTTTGAGGAAAAGAATTGAGATGTTCTCTTTTACTGTTTTTTTGAGGACTTGACCTTATCAAGATTCCCTTGTGACGGTCGATTTGACTTATCGAGCGAAATAGCGAATTCTTTCGCTCATGGCATCTATAATGTTGGTTGGTTGACACGCGTTCGTCAACAGGTCACGTTCATACCAAGGTTGCCAATCACAGGTTCGATTGGAGGTCGAGGTTCGCAATTCGCACCATCTGGACCTTCGTAGAACGATCTTTCCGCAACGATTCACATCATTTGGTATCAGAGCCAGGTTCTACAAGATCTATTTATCTTTAATTTTCTATTGATATTCAGCAATTTGAGATTTATTGAGCTAGGGTTTCGGTTCTAGCTAATTTAGGGATCTGATTGCTTTTGTTCTTCCATACGTAGTTGTTTGTTGTTAGTCTTAATTTTTTTTTCTAGCATCTTAAATTGTATCTAAGTTCGTAAAAAAAAAGAAAAAAAAAGAGAAAGTTCGTCAAAAAAAAAAGCGAAAGAAAATGAACACAAAAAAAAGTGCGCAAGAAAAAAATAGATTCAGCAAAAAAAAAAAATAGCCAAACAAAAAACAATCAAGAAGGCGACTCGTTTGTTAGTAAACCAAATTGAAACAAAATCAGTAGTGATTTGTGTTTCAATTGGAAGTTCAAAAGTTATACTTGTTGGTTTGAAATTGTTACTTTCTGAAACAAAATCAATAATGATCTAATCTTGTTTGATTAGTTTGATTGATTGTCGTGAGGGGTTAAGAGACAGGTTTTGAGTCTAATAAAGAGCTTGTGAAAAGATAATACGAGAGGGAAAAGGCAAGAGTGTGTAAACTTAATTGAGAGTGGAAAAAGCCTAAATTTGAGTTAAACACGAGGGGAGTGACAAACACCTTGAGAGAAACACTTGAGGGAGCGATTGGTGAGGATTTTTGTTATTAACATTTACTTGCAGGTCTAAAATATGTCGTGCGAAGAAAGCGTGAATCAAAGGGAGGTTGACTCAATACAAAGGGATGAAGCGCTCGTGGAACGTAGTAGAGGAGCTTAATGGCCAAATGATGGGGAATGGTGATCGAGAGCTACCCTGGGGAAGGCCGCAACATCAGCAAGACGCCTCTAGAATGCGACATAGAAGGCAACGGCATTATGATGATGATGAGGCCAACATGAAGGATGATCGAGATGCTCGATTTGAAAGGTGGAATGGAGCTCGAGGATTTAAACACCGAGAAGATAATGAACTTGGCAATATCAAGATGAAGATTCCTTCTTTCCAAGGAAAAAATGATCTTGATGCGTATCTAGAATGAGAGAAACGCACGGAGATGGTATTTCATTGCCAACGATACTCCGAGCTCAAAAAGGTAAAAATTGCAACTGTTGAATTTACTGATTATGCTATAATTTGGTAGGATCAACTTGTGACTAGTAGGAGACGCAATGGTGAAAGACCGATAGAGACGTGGGATGAGATGAAAGCGGTGATGAGGAGGCGTTTTGTACCAAGTTATTACCAACAAGATTTGTTTCAAAAGTTACAAAATCTCACACAAGGCAATAAGAGCGTGGAAGAGTATCACAAGGAGATGGAGATTGCCATGGTCTGTGCTAATGAGGTGGAGGATCGTGAGGCCACAATGTCAAGATTTTTGAGTGATTTGAGCCGAGACATAGCAAGGGTGGTAGAGCTGCAACACTATGTTGAATTGGAGGAATTTGTGCACAAAGCCATCAAAGTTGAGCGACAACTGAAGTTGGACCGAAATCACAAGAGTGGAGGAGGTTCAAATCAGAATTGGAGATCCAATTGGAAGAGAGATGAGAAGCCAAATTGGAGAGGAAACAATACCAAAACCAAAACCTCAAAGGAGAAGGAGAGGGACAGTAAAGTTGAAACAAATTCGACTTTAGGTAAAACCAAAAATCCTAACACTAGAACTCGTGAAATTAAATATTTTAAGTGTTTGGGCAGGGGTCATATGGCGAATCAAAGCCCTAATAGGAGGGTGATGATTATGACCGGACATGGTGTTATTGAGTCCGAAAGTGAAAGGGAAGAAGATGATGATGAGATGCCACCGTTGGAGGATTGTAGTGATGGAGAAATAGCTATAAAAGGAGACTTATTGGTGGTTAGGCATTCTCTTAGTGTGCAAGTAAAGGAGGAGGAGCATCATCAATAAAGAGATAACTTGTTTCATACAAGATGTGTGGTAAATGGTAAAATCTATAATTTGATAATTGGTGGAGGTAGTTGTGCAAATGTGGCAAGTTGTATTATGGTGGATAAGTTGGGTTTGAAGACGACAAAGCACCCTAGGCCTTATAAACTTCAATGGTTAAATGATAGTGGAGAGGTGAAAGTGTCGAAGCAAGTTCGAATCTCATTTGAGATATAGAGATATAAAGACGAGGTAGAGTGTGATGTTGTACCTATGCAAGCGGGTCATATCTTACTTGGAAGACCATGGCAATATGATCGAAAGGTACATCATGATGGATATACTAATTGTTATTAATTGGTAATGAATCAAAAAACTTATACCTTGGTACCAATGACACCTAGTGAGGTGTATCAAGATCAGTTAAAGTTACAATGAGAAGCCGAGAGAGAGAAAAGGTGAGAAATCTGAGGGCTTGCGTGGTGTGTCTGAGATGCAAGGAAAAGGAGAGGTCAAGAGGAGAATTGTGGTAAAAACTAAGGGAAAAGAAGAGAGGAAAGAAAATAGGCAAAAGAATTTTTATGCAAAATCGAGTGAGGTGAGGAGAGCTTTAGTTCTAAACAGACTGATACTTATACTTTTGTACAATGAGGTTTTGTTTTCTATCAACGATCTTGATCCAAGTTTGCCTAGTCCTATTGTGTCTTTACTGCAGGAATTTGAAGATGTCTTTCCTGAGGAATTTCCTGGAGGGATACCACCAATTCGAGGCATAGAAGATCAAATTAACTTGATTCATGGTGCGCAATTACCTAACCGACCCACATATCAAAGCAATCCCGAGGAGACAAAGGAACTTCAGCGGCAAGTTAGCGAACTATTGGAACGAGGGTATGTGAGAGAGAGTCCTAGCCCGTGCGCTATCCCTGTTTTGTTGATGCCAAAGAAGGATGAAACTTGGTGAATGTGTATCGATTGCCGAGCAATTAATAACATTATGGTAAAGTATCAACATCCTATTCCTAAGTTAGATGACATGTTGGATGAGTTGTATGGTTCTTGCATTTTCACTAAGATCAATTTGAAAAGTGGCTATCATCAAATTAGGATGAAAGAAGGTGATGAATGGAAAATTGCATTTAAGACCAAGTACGGATTATATGAGTGATTAGTCATGCCATTTGGATTAACTAATGCACCGAGCACGTTTATGCGACTTATAAATCATGTTTTGCGTGCTTTTATTGATCGATTTGTGGTTGTCTATTTTGATGACATCTTGATATATAGCTGAAGTCCTTATGACCATATTGAGTATGTGTGAGCTGTCTTGCAGGTTTTAAGGGCCAAGCAATTATACGCTAATCTAAAGAAGTGCTCTTTTGTTACCAACAAATTAGTATTTCTAGGATTTGCCGTTAGTGTTGATGGTATACAAGTTGATGAAGAAAAGGTCAAAGCAATTCCTGAATGGCCAACACCTAAGACCGTGGGAGAGGTGTGTAGCTTTCATGGATTGGCGAGTTTTTATCGGCTTTGTGAAAAATTTCAGCACCATTGCCGCACCTTTAACTGAGGTTATCAAGAAGCACATGGGTTCACGTGGGGAGAAGAGCAAGAGAAAGCATTTAATCTGCTAAAAGATAAGTTAACTAATGCTCCTTTGTTATCTTTGCCAAATTTTAGTGCTACTTTTGAGATAGAGTGCGATGCTTCTAGTACAGGAATTGGAGCCATGTTGATGTAAGGAGGGCATCCCATAGCTTATTTCAGCGAGAAATTGAGTGGAGCAACATTGAATTATCCTACCTATGATAAGGAGATGTATGTTTTAGTGTGAGCTTTGGAGACCTGGCAACATTATTTATGGTTGAAGGAGTTTGTGATCCACACCGACCATGAGACCTTGAGGTACTTGAAAGGGCAGCAGAAGTTGAATAAAAGACATGCCAAATGGATGGAGTTCATCGAGACTTTTCCATATGTGATCAAGTACAAGAAAGGTAAGGAGAATGTGGTAGCCGATGCACTTTCTCGAAGGTATGCGATTCTAACTACTTTAGAAGCAAAGTGTCTAGGTTTTGAGTATATCAAGGGCTTATATACTAATGATGATGACTTTGGGAGAGTGTTTGAAGCGTGTGAGCATGCTGCATTTGATAAATTCTATAGGCGTGAAGGTTATCTTTTCCATGAAAACAAACTATGTTTGCCTAAGGTTATCTTTTCCATAAATTCTATAGGGTTGTTGGTGCGAGAAGCACATATTGGTGGCTTAGTGGGGCATTTTGGCATTAATAAGACTTATGAAGTGCTGCATGAAAATTTTTATTGGCCACATATGAAGAGAGATGTCACACATGTCTATGAGAGATGCATTGCTTGTAAGCAATCGAAGTCATGGCTTGTATACACCATTACCTATTCCAACGCATCCTTGGACTAATATTTCTATGGATTTTGTGTTAGGATTGCCTAGGTCTAAGTATAATAGAGATTTTTATGTGGTTGTTGATCGGTTTTCAAAAATGGCTCATTTTATACCTTGTCATAAAACTGATGATGCATCTCATGTTGCTGATATGTTCTTTAGGGAGGTTGTATGTTTACATGGCATGCCTAAATCAATTGTTTCAGATCGAGATTCTAAATTTCTTAGCTACTTTGGAAAACATTATGGAAAAAACTAGGAACACAGTTGTTATTTTCTACTACTTGTCATCCACAAACCGAAGGTCAAACCGAGGTAGTTAATAGAACTTTAGGGGTATTGTTGCGTGCTATTATTAAAAAGAACATAAAATCATGGGAAGATTGTCTGCCACATGTTGAATTTGCATATAATAGGAGCATGCATTCTACTACTAAATTTACACCATTTGAGGTTGTCTATAGTTTTAATCCGTTAACTCCGTTAGATTTAACCCCTTTACCTATTGATGAGAGTGTGGATTTAGATAGAGCAAAGAAAGCCGAATTTGTCAAGGCGTTGCATGAGAAGACGCGTGCAAATATTGAACGCAAGACTGAGCAATATGCAAGGCAAGCCAACAAAGGGCGCAAGGAACTGATGTTTGAACCCGGCGATTGGGTTTGGTTTATATGCGCAAAGAGAGATTTCCTGAACAGTGACATTCTAAGTTGTTACCGCGAGGGGATGGACCATTCATGGTTTTGGAAAGAGTTAACAATAATGCCTACAAGCTTGATCTTCCAGGTAAGTATGACGTTAGTGCCACATTTAATGTTTCTAACTTGACTCTTTTCGATGCCAGTGATGATTTGAGGGCAAATCCTTTGCACGGGGAAGGGAATGATGTGGGCATCGAGCCATATTGAGGAGAAGGTGCTAAAGACCCATTGTCTATTCCTACTGGTTTGATCACTCAAGCGCGGGCCAAGCAATTTAGGTAAGCTATCGGCGTCATGGTTCGTGATTTTTGGCATGGAGATGACCTTGGATCAAATCTTGAAGAATCTTGGAAATCTTGGTGCAATTTAATTATCTGGTCACCAAATATTTGATCAAGTCAATATATATATATATATATATATATATATATATATCTTCTTGTTTAGGAATATTCTAGAATATTACGCATTAGATTTCTAAGGTTGGTTTTAGGGTTTGTGTGGCGGCTAGAAAGCCTATATAAAGGATTTGCCAAATTTCTTTGGGGACAGATATATCTTTATTTTTTAGGAAAAGAATTGAGAGGTTCTCTTTTACTGTTCTTTTAAGAACTTGACCTTATCAAGATTCCCTTGTAACGGTCGATTTGACTTATCGAGAGAAATAGAAAATTCTTTTGCACGTGGCGTCTATAACGTTGGTTGGTTGACACACGTTCGTCAACAGGTCACGTTCATACCGAGATTGCTAATCACAGGTTTGATTGGAGGTCGAGGTTTGCAATTCACACCATCCAAGCCTTCGTAGAACGATCTTTCCACAACGATTCACATCACAACCCGCCAAATAAATAGCTTCTGAAAAACCTTTCTAAGATCAAGGAGTTTCCTCCATGCCCAGGAACAAAAGGTTGGCTTGGAAACAACCCAGAAGTTCTTCTTTAAGTATGTAACATGTATCCACTTACACCACAAAGATAATTTAAATGTGTTTAAGCATTGTGGCAAAGTTGCAATCCCTAAGTTTGCGAATACCTAGTCCTCCTTTTTTTGGAAGACAAACATCCTCCCAAGCAACTTTCGCACCCCCGTTACCAAGGCCAAGGCATTTCCATAGGAATTGTCTAAATATCTGTTCAATACGGTCCAATATAGCTCTAGGTAAGAAAAAGATACTCACCCAATAGACTTGTATTGAGTAGAGGACTGACCTAATGAGCTGTAAGCGGCACGCAAAGGACAGAAAACGTTGACTCCATGATTGCACTCTAGTTGTAATGATATTAACAAGAGAATGACAATCTGATTTGCTAAGTTGCATGGAGATGATAGGGACTCCCAAGTAACGGACTGGCAAGGCACCTTCCCAGAACCCGAGGATGTGAAGAATTTGGGAACGGTAGATATCCAAACCACCCAAGAGAAAGACTTCAGATTTATTCATATTAGGTTTTAGCCCACTCCAAGAGGAGAATGTTTCAATACCAACCTTAAGCAGCGAAACTAAAGCCATATTTGCCTCACAAAAAAGGAAGACATCATTAGCAAAGAACAAATGAGATAATCAGGTTGCTTTGTACCTCCAGTAGAACTTGAACTCTGGTTGACTGGATTGGCAGATAATGATCCTCAAAAATACCTCCATAACCAAAATAAATAGGTAGGGAGACATAGGGTCCCCTTGGCGTAATCCTCATCCACTGTGTGAATCCTTTATTTTCCATAAGTTTGGAACATTTTTTTTTATAATGGAAAGTTTCATAAATGGTCGCACTGCTCGTAGTATACTAGGGGTGTCAAAAATCGAACCGAACCGAAAATTTTGATTTTTTTCGATTCGGTTCTCATTAAAAACCAAATCTTTTTTAACTGGTTCGGTTAACCAAATCAAACCGATAAAATGTAAAAAAAAAAAAAAAAATCCTTTTATTTTCCTTTTGTTTTTAAAAAAAAATCATTTCTATATTTCCTTTTTTTCCTTTTCTTTCTTTTTCTTTTTCTTTCATTTTATTCTTCTCCTTCATTAGTTGATTTCTGGCCATGGTGGTGGCAGGCGACTGGCTAAGTGCAGGCTGGAGCCTTGCTCTAAGCCAGTGAGGCTCAAGCTCGCTAGAATCCAATGAGATTGAGCATCGCCGGCCTATGGCAAGGCCGAGCTTGCCTGACCCTCGCAAGCTCGAGCTCTGCCAGATTCGATCACCTGGGCAGGGCTTGAGCCTTGTTGGAGGTCGCTAGACATTGGCGAGGCTTTGGAGGCCTCCAAAGAGGCTCGAGCCTCGCCCAACTCTCCGAATTTGGCGGGCTCAAGGTCGCCGACGTCAGGCGAGCTCTACCTCACCCGACCAAGTGAGGCTCTAGCTTGCCTCTAGCTGATCGCCGACTCGCTTGCCTCTGGCTGGTCGACGGCCGTCGTCGGCCGATGACCAGCTGGCTACAATGGCCGACGATCAACCAATGAAAAAGAAGAAGAAAAAGAAAGAAAAGGAAAAAAAATTAGAAATTGATTTTTTTAAAATAAAGATTTATTTAAAGGGGTGTAGAAAAAACAAAACAAAAAAGAAAAACAAACGTAAAAACCGAAAAACCAAACCGAACTGGGATTTCGGTTCAATTTTGGTTTGGGTTTGGATCGGATTTCGATTCAGTTCAATAAATTTCCTTATCGATTCGGTTTGGTTTGATTTTAAAAATAAAAAACCAAATCGAACTGAACCATTTACACCCCTAACTTTTCTAAAACCCAAATCTTCTCCCCAGAATAGTTCACTATGCACCTAATTGGGCCTCTCTTGCAGCCAGGGCCCCCTCAAGCCCACGTCCATTTGCTTGGACTAGAAACGCGGAAGAAAAGGAATTGGCAAAGCGCTCCTGCTCGAAAGGCATAATCAGGAATAAAAATCTCAGATTGAATATTGTCGATCAGAATCTCATGATCGAAAATTGTATTGTTTCACTGGATAAAAATCCCGGAAATGGCACTGATTTGCTGCGCGTTCTACTAGGCCCAAATGGCACTCTACTCCATTCATTGTACTCATCCACTGTTGTGATATTTTTTGTGAGGATTACTAACAATAGTCCATTTGCAAGATGCATCTTCATTTCCAATTCACAAGCTCTTATCATAGCAAATGGGGAAATTGCTTGTGTTAACTCGGAAGTTGCGGAACAATAATCAGAAGAACGAAAGGGTTGAGCAGCCAAGCATCCACCACAAAAAATTACACGTGACTTACAGTTACTCAACACCATCCGAGATCCTAAATATAGCCCACCCGACGCGTCAAGAATCCATAATTTTGTCCTCAGGAGGTAGCAGTGCCCCGAGCACAAGTTCATCAGAGCCTCGATGATGGCATAGCCATAACTTTTGATGTCGTCGAAGATGGTGGACACAAGACCAATGACGTAGCCAAGTTTGATAATGGCCTGCCAACTTGAAGCTCGCGGGCCAAGGAAAGTCATCTTCGGCGTAACAGCTAGAAAAGGATCGATGGTCTCTCTATTCCATCGCTGTTTGATAATGGCCTGCGAACTTGAAGCTCGTAGCCAATTTTGTCAATGGCCCGTTCCAATAGATGTTCAGAGGTGATAATGTTATTGAAGTCCACAAGGGCTGCTATCAACAAGTCATCCATTGGATCACCCCATGCCGGTCTTCCCTCGTTTGTTTACGGGCATATTGGTTCCGTATCGGTGGGACTTGATACGCTCAAGCTTTGACATTTCTATGATCAATGAAATCTTACCATGTGAACGGGGATGTAGCAACAATTTCAGATTTGCAGCCATTCACATCGGGAACCACGGCGAAGGCAGTCCTTTCTGGCATCATCTTCCCACAAGATTCTCTAGCTATGCATGAACAGGCCCGTGATTATTTCCAAACGCATCAATTCATTGACACATCAATTCACTGACAAAAAGAGGTATGTGTTGGGGTGTAGTTCGTATTCTCTATCAATAAGATGGCATGGGGTCCCGCTCTTTCTCCTATAATTAAGAGATGTAATAGAGAAGTGCGATATGCTAATTATAACAGAATTCTATGGATATCACCTTAGTTTAAAATGAATTAGAATAAAATCTTGTGTCTCGAATTGTCTTTCTTGCTTTTACACTTTTTTACCCTAGTGATTGTGGGTCGAATCTTAACAACGTGTACAATTTTTTGCAATGGTCCTTGTTGAACTCTTAACAGGACAAAGCCCAATCTCTTTGCTGAGGAAAGGACGAGGGAAGAAAACTCTTGGCGTAGACAACAAGTTGGGGAACATGCTATTTCTTACTAGTCAACAAGGTGAAATTTTGTTTCCCGTTCATTTATCATGACAGTGTTGCAACTCATCGTAAGGAGTACGTCGGAGTTGCACTCATACTCTTATGGATATCACCCCAGTTTAAAATGAATTAGAATAAAATCTTGTGTCTCGAATTGTCTTTCTTGCTTTTACACCTTTTTACCCTAGTGATTGTGAGTCGAATCTTAACAGCGTGTATCCTTGTTGAACTCTTAATAGGACAAAGCCCAATCTCTTTGCTGAGGAAAGGACGAGGGAAGAAAACTCTTGGCGTAGACAACAAGTTGGGGGAACATGCTATTTCTTACTAGTCAACAAGGTGGAATTTTGTTTCCCGTTCATTTATCATGACAGTGTTGCAGCTCATTGTAAGGAGTACGTCGGAGTTGCACTCGTACTCTTATGGATATCACCCTAGTTTAAATTGAATTAGAATAAAATCTTGTGTCTCGAATTGTCTTTCTTGCTTTTACACCTTTTTACCCTAGTGATTGTGGGTCGAATCTTAACAACGTGTACAATTTTTTGCAGTGGTCCTTGTTGAACTCTTAACAAGACAAAGCCCAATCTCTTTGTTGAGGAAAGGACAAGGGAAGAAAACTCTTGGCGTAGACAACAAGTTGGGGGAACATGCTATTCCTTACTAGTCAACAAGGTGGAATTTTGTTTCCCGTTCATTTATCATGACAGTGTTGCAGCTCATCGTAAGGAGTACGTCGGAGTTGCACTCGTACTCTTATGGATATAAATGAATTAGAATAAAATCTTGTGTCTCGAATTGTCTTTCTTACTTTTACACCTTTTTACCCTAGTGATTGTGGGTCGAATCTTAACAGTGTGTACAATTTTTTGCAGTGGTCATTGTTGAACTCTTAACAGGACAAAGCCCAATCTCTTTGCTGAGGAAAGGACGAGGGAAGAAAACTCTTGGCGTAGACAACAAGTTGGGGGAACATGCTATTTCTTACTAGTCAACAAGGTGGAATTTTGTTTCCCGTTCATTTATCATGACAGTGTTGCAGCTCATCGTAAGGAGTACGTCGGAGTTGCACTCGTACTCTTATGGATATCACCCTAGTTTAAATTGAATTAGAATAAAATCTTGTGTCTCGAATTGTCTTTCTTGCTTTTACACCTTTTTACCCTAGTGATTGTGGGTCGAATCTTAACAACGTGTACAATTTTTTGCAGTGGTCCTTGTTGAACTCTTAACAAGACAAAGCCCAATCTCTTTGTTGAGGAAAGGACAAGGGAAGAAAACTCTTGGCGTAGACAACAAGTTGGGGGAACATGCTATTCCTTACTAGTCAACAAGGTGGAATTTTGTTTCCCGTTCATTTATCATGACAGTGCTGCAGCTCATCGTAAGGAGTACGTCGGAGTTGCACTCGTACTCTTATGGATATAAATGAATTAGAATAAAATCTTGTGTCTCGAATTGTCTTTCTTGCTTTTACACCTTTTTACCCTAGTGATTGTGGGTCGAATCTTAACGGTGTGTACAATTTTTTGCAGTGGTCATTGTTGAACTCTTAACAGGACAAAGCCCAATCTCTTTGTTGAGGAAAGGACGAGGGAAGAAAACTCTTGGCGTAGACAACAAGTTGGGGGAACATGCTATTCCTTACTAGTCAACAAGGTGGAATTTTGTTTCCCGTTCATTTATCATGACAGTGTTGCAGCTCATCGTAAGGAGTACGTCGGAGTTGCACTTGTACTCTTATGGATATCACCCTAGTTTAAAATGAATTAGAATAAAATCTTGTGTCTCGAATTGTCTTTCTTGTTTTTACACCTTTTTACCCTAGTGATTGTGGGTCGAATCTTAACAACGTGTACAATTTTTTGCAGTGGTCCTTGTTGAACTCTTAACAGGACAAAGCCCAATCTCTTTATTGAGGAAAGGACGAGGGAAGAAAACTCTTGGCGTAGACAACAAGTTGGGGGAACATGCTATTCCTAACTAGTCAACAAGGTGGACTTTTGTTTCCCGTTCATTTATCATGACAGTGCTGCAGCTCATCGTAATGAGTACGTCGGAGTTGCACTCGTACTCTTATGGAACTAAGCGTCCTGCTTGTATCAACCTTTGGCCTGCTCGATTTGCTGGTTAGTTTTCGGTGCCGAGAAGAAATGCAATTTGATTTCAGTTTCAAAAACATGACGGAGTAAACTTTATCAAAGTGATCAAGCTTGAGCATATCTCATGTTATGAACAGGTGCATGATCCAAAAATACATCTTCAAGTACATCACATGAAAAATTCTTCCCCTCTTCCATTTAATAAATAGGATTAAGGGACTGGAACCCTGTCCCCTTTCTGCATAGGTTTAGGCAGAAGTTGAAAATCATGTCAAACTCGCTCGGTGTTTGAAATTCTCTACCTACGTATGAAGTTGAACCAGCAAATCCCAAATACTAAAGCCAATTAGACATTCACACGCGATGCCCCTTTGATATTGTCCTTCCTTTGGGGAAGACTACTCATGACCAAAATGCATAACTTTTTCAGACTGAACATATTTTGGATATTGGTCTAGCAATTTCTTCAGACCTAACTGTTTTTTTTTTTTTTTCAAAACAATCGGCTCTATAGTCTCTCTCTTTCTCTCCTCTCTCATAGGTACCATAAATAATTTGTTATATTTATTTTTACTGAAAAAAAAAAAAAAAACTGTGCCAATAGTTCAGCATACCTTTCGCACCATGATCAAGAGCATTAGTGAATTAATAAGACCAGTTTGAAGCAAGAATCGCATTTAGCTTTCTTCAATTCAAGTGCATGATGGGGCAGAATCTCTTTCATTGTGGAAGTGAAAGACTTCCCTCATGATTCTTATACATCTTTTTTTCTCTTTTGGGGGGCCAAAATAGCATTCCCAAGTGTTTTTATTGATTGCTTGAGCACGAAAAAATGTTGTACCAAGAACAATAAAAATGAATTCCGCTTCAAAAATGGGGAGAGACCGTGGCACACGCACATCACAACTATGATTACATAAGTTAAGAGGAAACCACTTTTGCTTTTACTAAAATGATTTTTGGTTTGAACTTTGCAGATCAAAAAGATACCCAACCCATTTCATTCGTTGAGAGAGAAAAAAAGAAAAAGAAAAGTCTTGGTCGTCGTAGTCTAAATTTGTTGAGTTATTTCGCTGTTTAAAAAGACATTCTTGTGGTGGAAAATGATTTTTTTTTTTTTTAAATGAGAGGAAAAGAAGTGGGAGTCCGAGAGCGGGGCCATCAAAAGTCTAAGTCCCCTCGTAATAAGTCATTTCAATTCATCTTATGATGCTCCTACTCTTTTCTCGTGAGAAAGATGAGGACAAAGTTTTGGCCCCGACAATGGGAAAAGTCGTACTCGGCTGCTTAAATTGACGTCTTCTACCTTTCGGATTTTGATAGGAAGCATACCAAGCAGATACCAGGAAGTAACAGAGCTGTGCAAGGAAACAATGCGTACAGTACATGACATTTCAATTCCTTCTTTCACGTAAGTAACACAAGTAACGGTCTCTGTCGATATCCCCTTTTCTCCGTAGCGTTAGGTCCATTCGCATACGAAACGTGAAAATCATGTTGAACTCGGTGTTTCAACTGTCAAGCCCTCGACCGAAAAAAAAAAAAAAAATCAAGCCCAATTTGCAGAATTAGTAGAAATTGAAAGTAAAAGAAAAAAAAAACACGCGAAATGAGAAATAACAAATAAGCGTAATTGTACGAAAATGGCACCTTTCAACAAGCATGTATAACCTTTATTATATAAATAGATGAATTATAGTATTCCAACTCTCAATTAAATGGAATAATAGAATCAAAATACATAATATTATTAGCAAAGTCAATCTCCAATTGAATTCTTTAATATGCTTAGCCACGATGCACCTTCACCTATCTTTTAAGTGAAATAGAGTCATATTGAATAGGCATTGTTGATTGTAGAGGGTTTCTTATACATGTTCGACGGACATTCATTATATTTGCATGTTCTTCTCTTCCACAATGTTCAATGTGACAACCAAGTAACACCCAATGCATGTATATCCATCAAATCCCAATCAGCTTACTTCATCAACTTTGGTTCTCCTTAGACAAAGGTAAGCACATATTCCTCCAATACATAGTTATCCTCAATATGCATGTTTGAAAATTGAAATCATTCCCATCAAATTTATCGATTTTCACATTTTCTTCTTTTATCACAATCAATGTACTTCAGCTCAGTCAAACCTAGCAATCAAAAAGTTTAATAAATAGAACGAGGAAATTAATTTAACACTATAATTACATGGTTTGATCGGTGTAACCAACTCCACTACAAGAGCTGCACAAGGTTCCACGATAGATGAAGGAGATATAATAGAAATTACACACACTCGAGTCACAACCCTCTTTAGTGCTTCCTAAAGCCACTCATGCCAATAACTTATTGTGTGTAGCCCATTCAATTTTTCACAAAAAAAATCTCTAATAGTCTCACAGAGAAAGACACAAACTCTTACCACAAGACTTTGTCATGGTTCCAAAACACTTGCAATTTCTTTGGGATATATTTCACAAGCGTGCTGCATAATTAATTGTTTCGGCCAAAAGCTTCCCTCCTACTCACTAATGGCCAAAAACCAAGAAAATCCACCTCATAATTTTTAAATAATCATATAATCTCAGCCATATTCAAAATGAAATATTGTATGTGGCAATGTATGGGTGCCTGTAGCATGGCATAAATGCATACGATCTTCGTTCAGAGGTCCAATTTTTCAAATTCTAAATATTGCAAATACCCATTTAATAGCTAGAGACCTTCCGTTAAATCTGAAGTTTTTACATTCTTATAATAGTAGTGACTCAAAAAATAGAAAAATGGAATTAAAAGATCCTATCTCCATTTGCAGTGCATATGCATCAAACGGGCAGGGAGGCAGTTTCCGTGCTGTGCCAAGCCAATCCGATTCGGTGGCGATGACATGGGCTCAAGTCAGTTAACCAAGTATTTAATTTTCTTTTCTGCTAAAACATATCAATTCAGTCCTAAATATGCAATTGGTGTGGAAATCTTCTAAGATGACAAATCAAATTGACCATGTTAAATCTTGGCCAGCACAAAGAAAAGTCTTGGAAAAACAGGGGAAACAGGGGAAGGAGACAACGACGTCCATATCTAGGGGAATATATAAATTGTGGTGGTCTTTGGAGAAGACAATGACGACTTTGACTTGTGGTCGTCTTAATTTTTTAAACGTGTCCCCCGATCGGACTTTTCTTCTCTTTTTAATTTTTCCACAAACTCTAAAAGAAAAATTCAAAAATATTTTTTTAATAACCTTAGAAGCTTCAACATAGCTAAACTTAAGTAGGAAAAGGGTAGGCAACATTTTTTAGCCACATTTTTACCAAAATGATTCACTTGAAAGTGATTATATATAATAAGACATGTCCTCCGTATAAAACTTTTCTTTTCTCTTTTCGCCTTTCTACAAACTCTAAGAAGACGCATTCAAAAAATCTTTGGAACACAAATGACATTAGAAAGCTTCATCATTGCAATTCTTAAGTTGGAAATAAGACTAAATAAATTAAACTTTCTAGGCTTCTAGCCACATTTTCACCAAAATGATTCAATTGAAAGTTATTATATGTACTAAGACAAAAGGACGTGGCACAAATTTCAATCAACCCATTGGACGGATTCTGTAAAAAAGATTGAGTAGCAGTTGAGACTTGAGAGATAAAATCTGAATTCCCATTAATACAGTTGCCCATACAAACAAATCTCTAGTTTCCATAAGTAGAGTTCTTTAATTAGCAACTTTTCTTTGTAACGATTATCCATCAATCTAGATGTCTGGTATATAATATTTAATTGCAAAACCATCCTCAAAATTGAAGATTAGTCATTTCTTTCATTATTGGAAATCCTAGCTAGATCACTAGCTATGATGTTGTAATTCGCATCTGAATATATATCCATGTAGATTTCAGACTCTAATGATATTTAGCTTTAGTAATAGAGTCTAAACATATCAAATGCTTTGACGATATGTGTAAATACTGTCGATTTCCATGCTATTGCTGATGATATCCACGTGTAACTCTGAGTATAATGGTGAGTTCTTTGATGTGTCTGATTACGAGTTTTAAGATATCCGACTTTATTTGTCTGGTGATATTCAAGTATATTAACAATCATGGTTCTACATTGATGTTCACCTATCCATGGTACTTCCAAGCTTTACCGAACTCCCTGTTCTAAGCTTGTTCACCTTCGAGTAAGGTACCTCTAGCTTGTAGACACCACTGTTGATGCCTAAAATTATTTGTTTTTAATTAGGTTTTCTTTTATTTTATCTTTTTAGAAAAGCAGAGAAAAAACGGAGAAAAAACGAAAAAAGCGGAAGAAAAACAAAAAAGAGAAGCAGCCCTCGAATGGGCCCTTACGGCGCATTTCCCCTTTCAGCCCGGCCCCACTAGTCGTCTCCTTCCTCGCGCCTCTGCAGCACATGTGCAAAGGACGCAACGCCGGAGAGGCAGGTGGACGGCGACCCACGTGGGAAGGGCAGCTGCCGTTGGATGGGACGCCGGTTTGGCCGGCAGAGGCCGCTTGGCTCACGGGGACCAGCGGTCGAAGCTCCATCGACCGGCTGCCCCCTCACCTATAAATAGGCCCCCGTTTCCATCGTCGAGGGGCACGCCGAGAACGATCGAAGGCTGCAAAGCTTCGAGCTTCCTGCTGAGAGACTTCAGAAGGGGAGCCGAGGTCAAGCAAGCCCAGATCCGAAGGCTCGCGGGCGAAGAGGGAGAAGTTCTGCCATAGAGGCAAAGAGGGAGGAGAGATCCGAGGGAGAGAAAGGCCGGCCGAAACTCGAGGTCCCCTAAGAGACTTCGGGGAGCTCAAGTGCAGGGTCAGCCGTGGCGTGGTGAGCTCGGAGGGGTCCCCGAGAGACTTTGGGGAGCTCGAAGGGCGAGCCCGAGGGAGAGAGAGAGAGCCCTAGCCAGATCTAACCTAACCCAGGCCTCGCCGTCATCGTCGTTGTTCGCCGTGGCCTCCACCGTCGCGAACCGCCCTCCTACCGTCGCCATCCCCGTTCAAGAGAAGGTAAAAAAGGCGTCGTCGTTCATCGTAGCCGTTTTCCGTTGACCTAGCTATCGTCGCCGTCACCGTTGTCGCCTTCGTCTTCGCCGCCATAGTCGCCATCGCTGCCAAACACCTCGGTCCCCCCCCCTTCGGCGCCGCGGATTCGCAAACCCTAGGGTTTGCGATTTTCCAGGTCGTCGAATCGGATCTAGGTCTCGGAACCGGGTAGGGTTTCGCGAGATTCCAGGGCGGCGGGAAGCCGGGTCGCAAGGTCGGGTCAAACCCGGGTAGGGTTTCACGAGGAGTCGGGTCTCGAAGCCGGGTCGTCGGGCCTGGCCGGGCGTCCCTAAACGCCCGACCACGGCGTCGTTTTCTTTATAAAAAAAAAAAGAGTCGGGCCCGTGTAGCGGGCCCGTCTATGTTTCGGGCTGGCCCAGGTTGGACCCAACTTGCGAATCCGACCCAGGTCAGTTTTTATAATATTTTAATATAAAATAATATTATAATAAATAAATAATTTATTTTCAAAAAATCAAAAATTAATTTATTTTCGAAAAAATATTTAAAAATGTTTTAATTTCCAGAAAATCGAAAAATATTTAGAAAATATTAAAAAATATTTTATCAAAAAAATAAAAAATATTCCATATTTTCCAAAAAAATACCAAAAATCCAAAAAAAGCCAAAAATTCATGAAAAAGCCAAAAAAATTCAAAAAAGCCAACAAGACTTGTATTTTGTATTTTTCCAAAAATACCAAAAAATCCAAAAAATCCCTTTTATGTCCAAAAAATTAGAAAAAGACTCAAAAAATGTTTTTCCTCCCAAAAATGCAGGGAAAATCCCTCGAACATCCAAAAAACCTCAAGGTTTAAACAAGATTAGGTACCGAAAGGGCATTAGTGATTAACTAGTGTAATCAAGTCCTCGATCCTAATTTCTTTGATTACGCAGGAGTGAGTATTTCTCCCAATACTTCGCTTAGGTTTCTAATCAACCCACCCCAAATCGATTAGTGACGATTCCATTTAAAAAACTGATTTACAGGTTAAAAACTTGAACCATTAAGTCGTGAATTGATGGGCTTGGGAGAGTCCAAGCTTAATAATTTCAGCCGAGCCATTAGCCTCCTTAGGCGCCTGTACCCGACAGCTGGCGCCGAAAAAAAAAAAAAGAGGTCGCGACAACCTCCATGAGAAATGTCTTCCTCACCATTGATAGAAAAGTCATATCATTTAGATGGTCCTATTATAATATCATTTACATAATGGCTTGTGTATTTTTCATCTGATTACTCAACTACTACGCAGTTTAGTAGCTTTTGATTATTTTGTCCTATTCAAAACATCATAAGGTATTTTCCTAACACTGTGCACACATGAAACGTGGAAATCATATCAACCTCAGTGTTTCAAATTCTCTTCCTATGTACAAAGTTAAACCAACTAAATAAAATTCCCAAACAATAAAGATCAGTAGATATTCACATGCGATGCCCCATTAATAATGTGCTTCCTTGGGGAAGACTACTCATGATCACAATGAACAACTTTTTATGACTGAACATTTTTTAGATATTGGTTTAGATATTTCTTTGGACCTATTTGTTTTTTTCAAAAATTGGCTCTAAAGTCTCTCTCTCCCTTCGTCAGTGCCATAAATAGTTTCTTATATTTATTTTTACTGAAAAATAAGAAATAAACAGTGCCAAGGGTTCAGCATACTTTTCATGTCATGATCCAGAGCATTAGCGAATTAATAAGGCTAGTTCAAAGCAAGAATCACATTTCGTTTTCTTCAATCCAAGTGCATGGAATGCAATCTCTATCATTGTGGAAGCAAAAGACTTCCCACATGATTGACATTCATTTTATTTTTATTTTTTTTACCTTTTTTGGTGGGCCAAGAGAAAATTCGCAAGTGCTTTTATTGACTGCTTGCGCATGAAAAGCATCGGACCAAGAACAATAAAAGTTACTTCTGCTTCAATAATGGGAAAGACCACGGCACACGCCCATTGCACTAGGATTAAACAAGTTAAAAGGAAACAAGTGAAAGTGATTTTTACTCTCACCTTTGTAGATTGAAAAGTTGCCGAGCCCATTTCATTCGTCCAGAAAAAAAAAAAAAAAAAAAAATGTCTCAGTTGTCGTAGTATAAATTTGTTGGATGATTTTCCCATTTAAAAGAAATTCTTGTGGAGAAAATTGATTTTCTTTTTCAAAAAGGAGAAAAAAAGAGTACGAATACGAGAGCGGGGTCATCGAAAGTTAGTCCACTTGTGATAACCATTTCAATTTTGTCTTCGTCTTGGCAGAGTAGAAACTTTTAAACGGGTCTAACTCTGTTTTCTAGGGTTTAAAACTAAGGAATACAATCTTTCTTTTTGGCTCGGTTTCAACGTGCTTAGCGGGGTACTCGACAAAGTTGCGGCCCCAACAATGGGAAAAGTCTCACTTGGCTGCTTAAATTGGGGGTTGGTGTCCTCTTCCTATCAAGCTTTGTATTTCTATTCTCAAGGAAGCGTCCTCAGAGATACCAGGAAGTTACAGAGCTGGAATACAATAATTCATACAGTGCATGAAAATTCTTCCCGTCTTCCCCCTAAATAACAATTTTACGGGACTCAGCTCCGGTCACCTTTCTCCATAGGTTTAGGTCCATGCACATACAAACCGTGAAAATCATGTCAAACTCGGTGTTTCAAATACTTTTGCTCCTGGTTTCCCTCACTATACCAGCATCAGGAGCCACACCGAGACTTGCAAGGCGTGGCTGTGCTGAAACGTGCGGGAACGTCACCATTCCCTTCCCCTTTGGAATAGGGACAGGGTGTTTCTTGGATGACTGGTATGAGATTGTCTGCCAGCAAAACCATACGGTTCCCATACTAAATAAGATTAAATTGAGAGTTCTCGACATTTTACTCCCCAATTTTACTTCAGAGGGAGATGGCATGATAAAGGTCAGTCTTCCAGTAACTTACTCAAATGCAAGCTGCAAGGGCCATGGACTTGGTGAGCCAGTGAGCTTAGAAGGAAGTAAATTTTTCTTCTCCCAGAAATGGAACGTCTTTACATCGGTCGGTTGTGACACCGAGGCAACAGTGGTTAGTAAAGAATCAGCTGGTATAGTCTTTACATCCACCGGTTGCAGGTCGAAATGTGCTGGAACCAATACCAACATTAGCTGGTCCAGTGCTTGCTCCGGGAGAGATGGATGCTGCCAGACTACGCTCCCCTTAAATCTTCAAGCCTTTGGTGTGGATATCAAAGAAGAAGGTGGACAACAGGGGTGCAAGTACGCTTTCCTGGCAGAGAGATTATGGTTCTCAAAGGCGGACGTTACAGGTTTATATGATTTGAGAGTGAAAGATAAGGTTCCAGTGGTGTTACAATGGGGGATCCAAAACAATACCAACTATTCACTTGCGCTTCGCAATAGCTCGATGAATTCTGATGTTGTCGGGTGTTACCTGAGTAACACGCCATTGGAGTGCTGGTGCCGAAAGGGTTATGGTGGTAACCCTTATTTTATCGGAGGATGCCAAGGTATCATATACTTCATGCTATCACATTCCCTTTTTAAGGTACCACACAGCGAAGCGGTTTGTTCAGTCCAGATATTTTGCATACATTTAATGATCCCATACATGCCTTTCTGCCTTCTTTTTTTCGTTTTTCTGCCTTGAATTATACAAAGTGAATGCACGTTCAAACAAAATTGAATGGAACAGTCCTATCTTTACATGCATAAAATTTAGCCATTGAATTAATAATTTATGAGGAAAGGCGACTGACTACTCTCGCTAATTTCACTCAAGAAGATGGTAATTCGTTGTTAATATATTTTTACCATTGGTCGTCAGATATTAACGAATGTGAAGATTCAAATATATGCCATCGGAAGGGCCGGACCTGTGTGAACAAACAGGGGGGCTATGATTGTGTTGACAGTAGAAAGACAGCTAAAGTCATTCTCATTGGTAAGTAGATCTTTTAACCTAGAACTTTAGACCGCTTCATGCTCTTAGCATTGTTAAAAAGCACAACATAGCCTAAATTATGTTCTGAAAAGGTACAGAAATAAGTTTAACCTTTTCCTTGGTTCTAACATGATTATCCATTTGCTTGGTGAATGATATAGAAAAGTTTTCAATCAATATTATCTATTAAAAAAAAAAAAAAACCTCGAAAATTTCTTTGCGCACTAATACTTATATTTGATAAATAAGAAGACACTTGAATCTTTTACACTTATTGTTGTCATATTTCAATTGGATTATTACAATCATAGTCAAGATGAATGCTGGTGGAAACTTTTTTCACCTTCATCTAGGTTTGCTAAATTCCTTGTAAGAAGGATCAATTTACAGTCCAAACGCATATATAGAAATTTCACCGGAAGGAACTTGAAATAGAGACAAGTTAACATTCATGGTTGTTAACATAAATCCACAAGAAAGGAGACTCAGGTTCATCCCTCTTATATGCATTCCTTTGAACAAGATTCTCTTAAATTCTTGATAATAAGTGCCTTTATAGATTATTGACGAGCAGGGTGCATTTTTCACGCTTTTGCCCCCATAAAATTTTGCAATGCAGGGGTTGGAGCAGGCCTTGGGGTACTACTTTTGTGTCTTTTCATATGGAGGTTGTACAAATACATCAAGAAGATAAAAATAATCAAGCTCAAAGAGAAGTACTTCAAACGCAATGGCGGTCTTTTGTTGGAAATTGAGCCATCTTCACCAGAAGGCAATATTAAGAAAAGCAAATTGTTCAACTCCAAGGATTTAGAGAAGGCCACTGACAACTTCAACGATGATAGGATACTTGGGCAAGGTGGGCAAGGTACTGTTTACAAGGGAATGTTAGCAGATGGAAAAATAGTTGCAATTAAGAAATCGAAAGCGATAGACGAGGGAAAAGTCGAACAATTCATAAATGAAATCCTCATTCTCTCACAAATCAACCATAGAAACGTGGTTAAGTTATTGGGGTGTTGCTTGGAGACAGAGGTCCCGCTTTTAGTATATGAGTTCATACCAAATGGGACTCTATACCAATACCTACATGACCCAAATGAAGAGTTTCATGTATCGTGGGACACGCGCCTACAAATAGCAACTGAAATTGCAGGAGCCTTATTCTACTTGCATTCAGCAGCCTCCATTCCCATTTATCATCGGGACATCAAGTCCACCAATATCCTCTTGGATGAGAAATTTCGAGCAAAAGTGGCGGATTTCGGTACTTCCAAGTCTGTTTCCCTCGATCAAACTCATGTAACCACATTGGTGCAAGGGACTTTTGGCTACCTAGATCCCGAGTATTTCCAAACAAGTCAATTCACAGACAAAAGCGATGTGTATAGTTTTGGAGTTGTCCTTGTTGAACTCTTAACGGGACAAAAGCCAATCTCATCACTAAGGGAACAAGAAGGAAGAAGCCTTGCAACCTATTTCATAGTTTCGATGGAGGAGAGTCACTTGTTCGACATTGTGGATGCTCAAGTTTTGAAAGAAGGTAAGAAGGAACAAATTGCAATAGTTGCTAACCTTGCAAATAGGTGCTTGAGCTTGAAGGGAAGGAGCCGGCCTACAATGAAAGAAGTGGCAATGGAGTTGGAGGGGATAAGGAAGCCCCCAAATCCTTTGGATATTCAACAAAATCAAGAGGATCGTGATGCAACTGAATCTCATGTGATTGCTTTTAAATCAAGCAAGTCAAACATCGATGCAAATGTCATTACATTTTCGGATGTGCAGCCATTCTTACCCAGTACAACTTGGTGAGGATCTGTTCTGCCTCTCATTCTTATGAGTCATGTTGCTGCGTTTGTCATGGAAATTGGTCTTCAGAGCAAAAGAAAGAGAAGAGAGAAGGGGGAAACCTTGTTAGTTTAAGGATTTTGGTTAGTTATTTGTCGTTAATGAACTTATTCTCGGTGTATGTGCCAATTTTGCAATCATGTAGCTCCAACACGATGCAGTGACTTTAAGTTCATCTTGAGATCCTTGAATACTTGCCGTCAATTCGATTGTTGCAAAACTTACACCAGTCACCCGGTGCACCAGCCTTTGCGATTCACTTAGATTGTTACTTGCTGGGTGAAAAAAAAGAAGAAAGACATTTCCCTTCCGGAAAAGAAGGCAAACTTGCATCCGCCTTCCCCGCTGGGCTCTTCGCTGAAGATCACACTGAATTGCTGATGGCATAGAGGGATTGTTGCCGGTAGCTGATGCTCTGGCTGCTTAGATCAAGTTATCATTTAGTTCCTCACTACGTGATGGATCAAACTCACCACCCAAACTACATATATCAACATCAAAGAACCCCACTAGTTGCAGAATTGTCTCTCCCAATCCTAGCCAACCTTTCTTGTCAATTTTCAATAGCAAAATAAAAACAGTAAAAAAATCAATTGCGCATGGACCAACTCGTGTATAAGAGAAATTTACTCATTATTATAAGCATTGAAGATGTTGGGTGCCCGTTTTTCATAGTTCCATTGATTTTGTCACAATCGTAATGTTTGATTAAATGCCCTTAAGGAACGTAGGTCATGTTGTTTACCGAAACAAAATTCTTAGGGATCATAGTTTTATGTCTTCAACATTGAATTATAAATTCAGTAAAAAATCGTGGAATTTAAACAGGGGATTTTTTTGTAGTTCAAACTTTCCCGGACACTGCTTTTCGGCGACATAAGATCGCCTTAGATGTGCTCCTTAAGGTATATAAATCTTCCAGTTTTGTCAGGAACTTTACAAATTCTTTGAGTAAGAACTTTTGTATTCAGATGATTGTATTTTCACACGTGCTTTAAATCTGTTTGCTGAAAAACATCAATAACTATGGTTTTTCGATATATTATCTACTTTTCTCTTCATTTGATTATAAATTCTATGTTTATTTGGTAATCACCTCCAAATCTACCAGTGAAAAAGAGGGATCATCGCCAATATTAGCTCCTCTTTTCTCTATAGATTTTTAAACTATGGCGTTTGTTTTTTCCTCTGCCCAAATATTCTTCCCAAGGCATGAGGCAAAATCTCAAATTGGAAAACGAATTGTCAATAAGAACTCTCATGATCGAAAATTGGATTGTTTCGCTCGATAAGAATCCAAGATATGTCATTGATTTGCCGCACGTTCTACGAGGCCCAAATGGCACACTACTTCATTCCTAAATGTCATTAAATGTGCTTGTCTATTGTTGTGATATTTTCTTAATGTTAGATTTTTCACAAGAGGCCATCTGCGAGATGCATCTTCATTTCCAATTCATAAACTCTTAATAGATCGAGTGGTGAAAGTGTTTGTGTTAACTTGGAAGTTACGGAACAGTGATTGTAAAAACAAAAGGCTTGAGTAAACAGGCATCCACCACAACATATTATGGTTGAATTACAGCTACTTAGACCCTAGAGAAAAGCTTATCAACATAGCCCATCCAATGTGTCAAGAGTCCATAATTCTGTTAACTTGAGGTAGCAGTACCCACGAGCACAAGTTCGTCAGAGCTCCGATCATGACATAGCGATAGCTTTTGATAATTTAACCTAGTAAGGAAAGGAATGAATATATCAAATCTAATGTAATTAACGGGGTCCACAACAAAGGACCCTGAAAACTGATCTATTTTGATAATGATCCAAATCTTTTCTCAAAACAAAATGATGACAAACTTATGTCCCCAACAATGGGAAAAATTACACTCGGCTGCTTAAATTGATGTCCTCTACCCATCAAGCTTTGATATTCCTTTCCTCAAGGAAGCATCGCCAGAGATGCTAGGAAATAATAGAGCTGGAAAAATTATGCGTACAATACATGAAAATTACGGGACCCAGCCCATATCCCCTTTTTCCATAGCCATAGGTTTAAGTCCATCCACGTCCCAACCGTGAAAATCATGTCCTTCGTTGTGGGGGAGACTCCTCATAATCACAATGGGCAACTTTTTGTGACTCAACATTCTTTAGATATTGACCAAAAATTTTCTGTGTGAAAATATCAAGCAAGACCTAATCTATCTAGTTTCTCTTTCCCCTCGTTACTAAAAATAAAAAATAAAACAGTGACAAGAATTCGGAATAATTTACGCGGTACGATCCCAAGCATTGGCAAACTAATTAGAGTATTTTGGAGCAAAAATCATTTTTAGTAATGTCTTCCATTGTGGAAGCAAAAATCATGCCACGTGATTCACGTACATCTTGTACCTTTTTTTTTTTTTCTGGGGGCCCATTTCCTGGTGCTGTCACTGATGGCTTGCGCAAATATAGCATTGGGCTTGTCGCACGATGTACCGCCCTCGCGAACAATGAAAGTGATTTTTGCTTCAATAGAGAGAGAGAGAGCGAGAGAGAGAGAGACTACGACACTCGATTATCGCACTACTACGATTATAAGAAATTAGAAAGAGACGCTTTGGCTTTAATGAAAATGAGCTTTTCTTTCACTTTCCTAGATTGAAAAGATGCCAACACCAATTTCATTCGTCAAGAACAAAAAATCGTAGCTGCCATAGGATAAATTTGTTAGATGATTATGGGATCCAAAAATAGATTCTTGTTGTGGTAAACGGTTTCTTTTTTATTCCAAAAAGGAGAGAAATGAGTTAGAACATGAGAGCGGGGTCAACAAAAGTCAATTCATTTGGGATAATGATTTGATTTTGTGTTCATCTTGATAGAGCAAAAATTATTAAGCTGATATTCTTACCAAAAAAAAAATATTATTGAATGGATATAACTCTGCCTCTAGGTGCTAAAAAATTCTCGAATAGAATCTTTTCTTTTGTTATGAAATACATGAATGAATGAGATACATGAATAAATATTCATTATCGTCATCTTATCTAATATACTTATTATGGTACATTTGTGTCATACTTTCTAAGTACATCTCCCTATACAATGAACGTTCATCTCTCTTATCCAGTACATGTATCATTCGATACATTGATATTAATGATAAGTACATTTTTGTTCTCCTATAAATAGGATTTAGTTTTGATGTACAATCACAACAACTATCATAACAACAATCACAATACAGTGAAATATCTGGCTTTCTCTACTATCTATAGTGTTCATTTGCTTTCTCTTCTCAATCTCTTCTCTATTACATATTTGCAACGCAATATTTTACAACACGTTATTAGCACAAAGATCTACCGACTGAGTAAGTAATTTTTGCAAGGTGGGTATTCTTTTTATTGATCAACTTATACTTCATCTTCTTCTATCAATTCTTCATTTTTATTGGCCCGGAGCTAAATTTCAAATCTAAAAATATCCTTCTGCTCCTAAAGTAGCGGTGGATATTTGGAAATTCTTTTAATTAATTTAATGATTTATTTTTGTAAGGATTATGGCAAATATTAAAAAACCCAAATTTCACATCCTAGAAGTGAGTGTAAAGAATTATCTATCATGGTGCCTTGACATGGAAATGCATCTCCAAGGGCAAGGTCTCGCCAATACAATTACAGAGGATGGAACCTCAAATGAAAAGGATAAAGTAAATGCGCTGATTTTTATTCGTCATCATTTGCATAAGAACCTGCAGACTCAATATTTATCCGTTCAAGATCCTCATATCTTGTGGAGGAGGTTGAAGGATAGGTATGATCATACCAAAACTGTTATCCTCCCTCAAGCACAATATGATTGGCAAAATCTCAGACTGCAAGATTTTAAATCAGTGTCTGACTATAATTCTGCTTTATTTGATATCGTTTCTCGGCTTGAGTTATGTGATATCAAACTTGCTAATGCGGAATTGTTAGAGAAAACTTTCTCCACCTTCCATGCTTCAAATATCAGCATCAGTTTGACACATACTCTGAATTAATTTATATGCTTCTTACTGCTGAGCAAACTAATGAATTGATGCTAAAAATCATGATCTTAGACCTACTGGCTCAAAAGCATTGCCTGAAGCACATGCTAACTTTGAGAAAAATACTGGCCATTTTAAGGGCTATAAGCGCAAGTAAGAACATAATCCTAGAAGGGATGGCAAGAAATTTAACCGCCCTAGGAAATCAAACTTTGGCCCGAATCATGGCAAAGAAGGTAATTAATGAAAGTATTTGTCATCGTTGTGGCATGACTGGGCACTGGTCACGTACCTGTCGTACACCAAAATATTTTGTTGACCTATACCATGCATCTTTAAAGAATACGGGCAAGCGTGGTGAATCTCATGCCATTGAAATCAATCCTACTGCCATAACCACTGTTGAGGCCAACAATATCTCTGTTGGTGGGACTCCTCTTGCTCCTGAAGTAGCAAATGCATCCTTGGATGTCTCTGATTTCTTTGAGGACCTCTGATGACTTTAATAAATCAGATTGGTGGATGATAATTTGAAATTTGAATTTTATGTTGTTTCGCTTTAAATGTATTACTTTTTTTATTGTTCTTTATGAAATGCTTATGAATCTTATATAATATTTATTTTTGAAATTTTATTCGACTATATAACTAATATGCAACTTTTATGATACTTGACACCTAAAGTTGTCAATATAAATGCAAATGGAAAATACTGAGAAAAAGGAAGATGTTTGTTTGCTTGATAGTGCAACAACACATACTATATTTCATAGTAGACACTTTTTCTTGAGTATGACATTGCGTAAGGCACAAATCCATACAATATCATGTCCTGTTCCGATTATTGATGGTTTTGGGAATGCTACAATTATTTTGTCAAATGGCACCATCCTGCATATTGAGAATGCATTTTCTAAGCATTAGATCCAAAAGGAATTTGCTCAGTTTTAAAGATATACGCCATAATGGGTACCATATTGAAACTATTTATGAGTAAGATAAAAAAAAATATATTGACATTTTCTCTTATAAGATGGGCCTGAAGACCATCCATGAGAAGCTAGAAGCTTCTTCTATGGGTTTGTATTGTGTCATGATTAAGGCTGTTGAAACCTACACTACCACATCCTGGAGATTGGTAAGACCTGATCAGTTTGGACTGTAGCATGATCGCCTTGGTCATCCTGATGCTTCAATGATGCATAGGATAATTCAAAATACAAAAGGGCACCCTTTAAAGGATATAAAGGTATTGCTATCCAAAAACTATAATTGTGAGGCTTGCTCACAAGAAAAGCTCATTATCAAACCTTCTATAACAAAGGTTAATTTTGAATCTCCTTTCTTCTTGCAAAGAATTTAGGGTGATATTTGTGGATCAATACAACCACCAAGTGGACCATTTCGATATTTTATGATATTAGTGGACGCATCCTGTAGATGGTCCCATGTTTGCCTATTATCTACGTGCAATGTCACATTTGCACATTTACTTGCGCAATTGAAGTGTGGTATACGATAGGATCAAAAGATATTATCCCTCGAAAACGAAAGGGAAAAAATCTGGAATCCGCTCCAGAAGAGCCTGGCGTTGTGCTTGCTCCCAAAGAGCTTATTGCCCCTGAAGAAGCGCAAACCCATGAAAGGAGCACTAGCCCCGGGAATACTGAGAATTCCATTACATGTTGTAATGAAATTTGGGATCGAAATGAAATCATCATTGATGATGCTTTTGCATTCTCAGTTGCTCATAAAATTATGGATGATGATTGTGAGCCGCAATTTATTATTGAATGTCGTCAAAGGCAAGATTGGCCTAGGTGGGAGGAAGTAATTAAAGCTAAATTAGCTTCCCTAACTAAACGAGAGGTTTTTGGACCTGTAACTCGTATCCCCGATAATGTAAAGCCGGTTGGATATAAATAGGTATTTATCCAAAAACGAAATGAGAAAAACAAGATTATCAGGTATAAAGCCTGACTCGTTGTCCAAGGATTCTCCCAGAGACCTGGGATTGATTATAATGAGACATATTCACCTGTGATGGATATGATTACATTTCGTTTTCTCATTAGCCTAGCAATCTTTGAAAGATTGGAAATGCGTCTTATGGACGTTATGACAGCATATCTATATGGCTCATTAGACTCTGATATTTATATGAAAATTCCTGAGGGATTCAAAATGCCTGAAGCATGCACTCCTCGCAATTTATTCTCAATAAAATTGCAAAAATCCTTGTACGGGTTAAAGCAATCTAGTCGCATGTGGTATCAACGCCTAAGTGAGTACCTAATTAAGGAAAGATACAAAAATAATCCTATATGCCCATGCGTGTTTATTAAGAAATCAGAAACTGGATTTGTTATTATAGCAGTTTATGTCAACAATATAAATTTAATTGGAACTCTAAAAGAGTTAGCTGAAACTGCTGAATATTTGAAAAGGGAGTTTGAAGTTAAAGATTTAGGTGAAACCAAACTTTGTCTTGGTCTAGAGCTTGAGCATAAAGCAAATGGAATAATTGTCTATTAATTAGTATATGTTGAAAGATTGCTTAAACGTTTCAACATGGACAAAGCTCACCCATTGAACACCCTCTATGGTTGTAAGGTCTCTAGATCCCTAAAATGACCCATTTAGTCCTAGAGAATCTAATGAAGAGATACTTGGTCCTGAAGTACCATATCTCAATGCAATTTGGGCTTTGATGTACTTGGCACAATGTACGAGACCAGATATCGCTTTTGCGGTAAATTTATTGGCACGTTTTAGTTGGCAAGACATTGGAATGGAGTTAAACATATTTTCCGTTATCTCTAAGGAACCATAGATTTTGGATTATATTATTCCAAGGATTCCACTAACTCTGGTTTAGTTTGATATGCTAATGCTGAATATAGATCCGATCCACATAAGGCTCGCTCTCAAACCAAGTATTTATTTTGTTATAACGGCACCGCTATTTCTTGGCGTTCTACGAAGCAATCGCTAGTAGCTACATCTTCTAACCACTCTGAGATTATTACTTTATATGAAGCTGGAAGAGAGTGTGTTTGGTTAAGATCCGTTATAACACATATTCATAATTCTTGTTGCTTAGTACCGGTTACAAATTCCCCCACTATAATTTATGAAGATAATGCTGCTTGTGTTGCACAAGTCAGGGGAGGATATATCAAAGGTGATAGGACCAAGCATATTTCGCCAAAATTTTTCTGTACTCATGAACTTCAAGAAAGTCGACAAATTGATGTTAAACAGATTTAATCCATAAATAGTCTTGCAGATCTTTTTACCAAATCATTGCCAACATCAAGTTTTGAGAAATTAGTATATGGCATTGGTATGCAGCGAGTTCATAAGATGCAAGATTGATTAGCCCCAGAATTGGCTATATGGCTCAATTGAGGGGGAGATATTATGAACTATACATTGCAGCATTGATATGCAGCAAGTTCACAAGATGCAATAATGATTAGCCCCAGGAGTAGCTATATATGCATTGCACTCTTTTTTCTTTATGTCCGGTTTTTTCCCATAAGGTTTTTCCGGCTTAAAGTTTTTAACGATACAATTAATGCATCCATAAAAGGGAGAGATCATAACATTTGTGCTCTACACTCTTTTTCCCTTTTGTCCGATTTTTATCCCACTGGATTTTTCCGACTTAAGGTTTTTAATGAGGCAGTATCATTCGATGCACATTCATAATGAATATGATGAATATTCAAAGGGGAGTGTTATGAAATACATGAATGAATATTCATTATATTCATCTTATCTAATGTACTTATTATGGTACATTTGTATCATACTTTCTAAGTACATCTCCCTATACAATGAACGTTCATCTCTCTTATCTAGTACATGTATCATTCAATACATTAATATTAATGATAAGTACATTCTTGTTCTCCTATAAATAGGAGTTTAGTTTTGATGTACAATCACAACAACTATCAGAACAACAATCACAATACATTGAAATATCTGGCTTTCTCTACTATCTATAGTGTTCACTTGCTTTCTCTTCTCAATCTCTTCTCTATTACATATTTGCAACGCAATATTTTACAACATTTTTGTTTTTTTTCTTTCAGCTCAGTTTTAATGTGTTTAATGGGATCTACGACAAAAGATTCTGAAGAGTCATCTATCCTAATAATTCTTCTAGTGTTTCTCATGAAAAAAAAAATGATGACTAAATTATCTTCCAAACAATTGGAAAAGTCACACTTGGCTGCTTAAATTAGTGTTCTCTACCTATTAAGCTTTGACAATTCTGTGCTCAAGGATAGGTGGACAAGAAGTCCAAAATCTTGTATATGGAATACAATCAAGTCCTAAATTCAGTTGATTAAATCACATCACAAATCTTCTTCAAAAGTGCAATTAAATCTTTTCGATCAACAATATCTAAAATTGTCTCATGTCACTCAAAAAGTGTTTATAAATTGCACTTTTCAACATAATTTTAGAATTTAATTGCATTTTTTAATAAAGGTAGAGGACTTAATTTAATCAATTGAATAGTTTAGAACTCAATTGCATTATTTGCTAATGGCTTAGGACTTGAGTGAAACAAATAAAAAGATTAGGATTGAATTGCATTCATATAAGATCTCGGACATTTAGGACTTGTAATGCAATTTTTTCCCCGGAGGAAATCTCAGAGATATTAGGAAGTAACAGGTGGAATAAAATTATGCGTACGGTACATGAAATTTTCTCCCTTTTTCCACTTAAATAATAGTATTAAGGGACTCCGCCCATGCCTGCTTTAAATTTAGGTCCATGCACCTACGAAACTTGAAAATCTGTCGATTTCAGTGTTTCAAATTCCTTTGCTTCTGGTTTCCCTCACGTCACAAGCATCAGTAGCTGCACCTGGACTTGCGAAGCCTAGCTGTGTGAAACATGCGGGACCATTCCCTTGTCCTTCGGAATAGGAGCCGGGTGTTTCTTGGATGACTGGTACGATATCGTCTGCCAACAAAACAACATGGTTCCCGTTCTAAAGAAGAGAAGATTGTGAGTTCTCAACATTTTACTCCCCGATGAAGACGTGGATGGCATGATTAACGTTAGTCTTCCTGTAATTTACTCAAATGCAAGCTGTGGGGGGTGGCAGACGTGGTGCGGCGATAAGCTTGAATGGAAGTCAATTTGTCTTCTTTCAGACAAGGAATGTCTTTACATCGATCGGTTGCAACGCCCTGGCCACACTGAATAGTACAGAGTCAGCTGTTGTCGATTGCAGGTCAAAATGCGCTGGAAGCAACACCAACATTGGCCAGTATAGTGCTTGTGCGGGGAGGGACGGCTGCTGCCAGACTACGCTCCCCCTTAACCTTCAGGGCTTCAGTATGGATTTCAAAGAGGAAGGTGGACATCACGGATGCAATTACGCTTTCTTGAGGTCTGACTTTACAGGTTTATATGATTTAAGATTGAATGAGACGGTTCCAGCAGTGCTATTGTAAGCGGGAGTATGGTGGTAACCCATATCTTATTGATGGATGCAAAAGGAACATACTTCATGCTATCACATTCCGTATTTTTTTTTATAGATAATACTATTTAAGAGCAGCATACAGCAAAGTGGTTTGTTCATTCCCAGATTTTTCTCTATGAAGAATGCATTCACACTGTGTAATGATTGTATACATGCTTTTCTGCCTTCTTTTTGTTAGTTTTTCTGCCCAAGATTACACAAAGTGAATGCACTTTCAAAAAAAATTGAACGAATCATATTGATAATAATTTACTGGACATAAAAGGGAACAGAACAGTCCTTTCGTTACATCCACAGTATTTTAGCCATGGAATTAACAATTTACGAGGAAATAGGACCCACTGGTTTTGGTAACTTTTACTCAAGCAGGTGGGTTTCGCTGCTAATATATCACGTTACAACTATCAGGAGCTGCACCTGGACCTCCAAGCCGTGACTGTGCTTGTTCCAGGAGGGACGGATGCTGCCAGTAAGCTCCCCTTTAACCTTCAGGGCTTTAGTGTGGATTTCAAAGAAGAAGGTGGACATGAGGGGCGCAAGCACGCTTTCTTGAGCTCTCCTTTTACAAGTGTGTATGATTAGAGATCGAGTGATACAACTTTGGTGGTGTTGGAATGGGGGATTGCGAACAACACCAACTATGCGCTTGACCTTATGTGGCAAGAGTACGACGCAAAATACAACTCAAGCTATACTAATCCTTTTGCCTGTGACAAATACAGCGTCGACAGCAGCATCGACAGCACTAAAATGCTATTTACGCGGTGCCACTGCGGACGGGAGTATAGTGGTAACTCCCATCTTATTGGAGGATGCCAAGGTAACGGTCTTCATCTTGCCCATTCTGTATTTAAGGGCGCCCTGCAGCGAAGCGAAGTGGCTTGTTCATTTTCAGTTTCTCTGAAAAGAATTCATTTACGCTGTTTAATGATCACATAAATGATTTTTTGCCTTTTTTATTTTTTCGCCAAAGATTGTGCAAAGTGAATGCACTTTCAAACAAAATTAAACGCATTATGTTGATAAAAATTTACTGAAAATAAAGGGGAACGGGACAGTCCTTTCGTTACAAACACAATATTTTAGCCCTGGAATTGACTTCTTGAGGAAATGCGACCTACTAGTCTCTTTAATTTTACTCAAGCAGAGGGGTTTCACTGCTAATCTATTTATGACATCATTTGTCATCAAATATTAACGAATGTGAAGATTCAAAAAGGTGCCCGGGACTTGTGTGAACCAAGGGCTTCTTTAACTGCGTCGGTGATAGAAAGACAACTAAATTCATTCTTATTGGTAAGCGAATCTTTTAACCTAGAATTTTTTACCGCTTCATGCTTAAGTATTGTTAGAAAAAGGACAGCATAGCATAAATTATGTTAAGAAAAGGTACATAAATAAGATTTACCTTACTGTTCATTCTAACATGATTGTCCATTTGCTTGGTGATGATTATAGACAAGTTTCTATCAATAGTTTCTATCAAAACAACCTCCAAGGTTTCTTCGCACATTAATATTTATTTGATAACCAACACAAACTTGAACTTTTTTATGGGAAAATTGTCCAAAAAGTCCTAAACATATTGCACTTTTGCCAATTCAATCCTAAACATTTTAATTTTGTCAATTAAGTCCTAAACATTTTCACCTTTTGCCGATTCAGTCCATCCGGCCAATTTTAGCCGAAAAATTCTAACGTGAACGTCGGTGCCACATAAGACTGCTGGCGGACGTGGATATTTTTTTTAATATTTTAATATTTTAATATTTTTTAAATGTTTTGAATGTTTTTTATTTTTATTTTTATATTTTCTGTTTTTTCCCTTTTTTTCCTTTTCTTTTTTTCTTTTTGCCATTTTCCTTGGCCTTTTCGATGGCCAGCCACCAGCCACGGCCGGCGGCTAGCCTCGCCTTCCACTGTGCAAGGCCTAGCCGTGCAAGGAGGAGCACCGGCAAGGGAAGCCCTCACCCAAGCGTGGCCCAACAAGGGTCACCCGGGCGAGGCCGACCCTCCCCAGCTAGGGTGGCCTCGCCGGGCGTTGGCCAAGCGATGGCAACTCTGGGCAAGGCCGCCCTATCCCCGGCGAGGGCAAGCCTCACCAGATCTGGCGAGGGGAGCCCTCACCGGGGCTCGCCCTCGCCCAAACGAGCGTCGGCCTCGCCCCTGGCCAGGCGAGCGACGGCCAGCCACGAGCCATAGGCCGACGCCCGCCCAACCAAGGGTGAGGGCTGGCCTCACCAGATCTGGTCGTGGCGAGGCCGACGCTTGCCTAGGCAAGGGCGAGCCCTGGCAAGGGCTTCCCTCGCCAAATCTGGCGAGGCCAGCCCTCACCAAGACCAGGGCGACCTCGCTCAACGTTGCTGTCACTCAACCAACGCCCGGCGAGGCCACCCTGGCCTGGGGGAGGGTCGGCCTCGACCAAGCGACCCTTGCCAGGCTGCGCCTTGGCGAGGGCTTCCCTCGCCGGTGTTCCTCCTCGCCCGGCCGGGCCTTGCCTATGACAAGCGAGGCCAGCCAACCGGCTATGACCGATGGCCAACTACCGGAAAAGGCCAAAAAGAAGAAAAAAAAAAAAAAGAGAAAAAACAGAAAATATTAAAATCAAAATCAAAAATCAAAAATATTAAAAAATTATTAAAAAATTATCCATGTCAGCACCGGCACTCCTACGTGGCACTGCTAGCGTTCACCTCAGCATTTTCCAACCAAAATTGGCCAAATGGACTGAATCAGCAAAAAGTGAAAAGGTTTAGGACTCAATTGGCAAAGTTAAAAGGTTTATGATTGAATTAGCAAAAGTGCAATAGGTTTAGTTATTTTTAGACAATTTTCCCACTTTTCTATTGTCGCTGCTTCAGGTCTATTTAAGATAACCAAGGTTCCTACTAATTTTTGTCATATTTGAATTGGAATTATGACAATCATAATCAAGATGAATGCTGGTAGGAATTTTTTCACTTTCATCAATGGTTTCTAAATTTCTTGTAAGGGAGATCAGTTGTATAGTCCAAATGCATGTATGAAAATATCAGCCGATGGAACTTATGCGGGAGACAAATTAATTATTCAAGGTTGTTAAGATAGATCCACATGAAAGGAGCTTAGATTAATCACTCTTATATGATATCCTTTTTATCATGTTCAGAAATATTGTTGATGATAAGACCTTATAGATGCTTGACAAGAAGGGTTCATTTTTTGGACTTTTGCCCCTTAAGTTTTTGTAACGTAGGGGTTGCGGCAAGCCTTGGGGCACTACTTTTGTGCCATGTCCTATAGGGGTTTGTACAAATACATTAAGAAGAGAAAAGAAACTAGACTTAAAAAGAAGTGCTTCAAATGCAATGGCGATCTTTTGTTGGAAAGTGAGCTATCTTCAACCGAAGGCAAGGTCAAGAAAAACAAATCATTCAACTCTAGGGATCTGAGAAGGCCACTGACAATTTCAATGAGGATAGGATACTCGAGCAAGGTAGATAGGTTACTGTTTATAAGAGAATGTTATCAAATGGAAAAATAGTTGCTATTAAGAAATCGAAAGCGATAGATGAAGGCAAAGTCGAACAGTTTATAAATGAGGTCTCCATTCTCTCACAAATCAACCATAGGATTGTGGTTAAGTTATTGGGGTGTTGCTTGGAGATGGAAGTTGTGACATCTTGATTTTCGACTTTGTTTCGATTAAATGAAATGGGTTTTTCATCGACGCGCCTATAGTTTTTTTCTCTAAGCTGATCACTCACGAGATAACTAATCAATCAGGTAAACCCGTTAAGGGATCTAAACGCGACAAACTTGAGATTTCAATCAGAAATCGACTGCTCGACCGTGCTAATCTGTAAGGGTCAATACGACACCATTATAATCAATTAGAGACCAAAAATAAGTCGATTCGACAGAGGCATGTGATTACAGTGTGGTTGATTCTACCTAATTACAAAATTCGCGTCGAATGGTATTAAACTGATTTTTCTATCGATTATGTACCCGGTACCCGTAATTGAAATCTTGAGATTTTTACGATAATCAAGAGTCACTTATGAGTTGGAGATGCACAATGTGGATCGAAAATAATTGACCATGGGTCAAATGTGCTAAAAATTCCTAAAAGCTACCCGGTAGGTTAGGTCACGCTAAAATCGCGTCCGGTTGAAATTAACCACGAAATTGAATCCGGTTTCAGGAATCGAAAGTTCGAGCGTGTCACAATTTATTTGTGGAACGTCAACTCATCCTTTGAAGAATTTTTGGCAAGCCCGGGATTTTGGTGGAAAATCAAAATTGGGCGATTTAAATTCAAGAAATTCGGAGGGGCAAAATTGAGTGGATTTTTTGGCCTTCAAAGTAAGATAATTGGTGAAGGGGATGCAAGGAATTTGTGTGGGTTGCTACCATGGCGTGTGTGGCCATTAAATGGAGGTTATTTGGTGTGAAATTGAATTGATTTTGTGAAGAACTTGGGAGGAATGGGTGAAATTCGTAGGGTTGTGGGGGCTGCAACATTTGGCCTTCATTCTTAGCTTGTTTGGAAAGTTTTTAAGGGGAAATTGGCAGCTGGACTTGGCTGGAGACTTATGGGGCTGCACTTAAGTGTTTTAGATATTTTTCCTTGACTTTGAAGGTTCCTTACCCCCTTCCCCTCACAGCAGCAACTTCTTCTTCTTCAGTTTCTTCTTCTTCCTTTTGCTCCCTCACACCTTTATTTCCCCCTCTGCTCAGCCCCTCCTCACCTGCCACACGCCAAGCCACCGTCCTTCACCCGCTCGAGCTCGTCCAGGCCGCCTCACGCCGCCTGCTTGAGCCCGTCGCAATCCTAGCAATAGCCTCGCAAGCCTGCGAACCGCCCACCGTCGACCAACTAGCCTCGCGTCCGTCACGTCCCATCTAGCCCACGGCCAGGCCGCCCGTCGCAACTGCAACCGTGCCTGAGCCAACCGTCCGCCATCCCTCCTCACGCCAGACACCTCAGCCATCAGTTTGTGCCATTCTAGCCCACTCAACCAGCCCAGCAACCGGCTCTTCTCAGCCTCCAACATATTGGTTATCCAGCTCAAGCCTCCTTTGGTGTAGTCATAGGCCTGAGTCTTGCTTACCTTCATGTCACCGTTGCCGTAAACCGGTTTTCACGGTAAACCGGTGAGTTAGCCTCCTAAATTCTAATTAGGGGTTACTTACTCTTATTAGAGGCTTAGTTAGGCTAATTAGGATTAGTGAGATTTAGTTAGCTTAGTTAGATTGGTTAGGACTATTTGGTTAGTTCAACTAGGTGGTTAGATAGTTAGTTAGTTGAAAAACCCTCAACTTTATATCTTGTTCCAATTTTAACCTAAAATTTTTATAGTCAGATAAAAACCACAAATTTTTACTTGAGTCACAAATCTACCCCCATTAACCTTACGTCCAAAATTTCTTGTTAACAACCAAGAGATGGAAAACACTCAAGCACGAGTTGTTCGAGTATCATGAGCGTGAGCTCTCCGACCATGAGAGATGGAACATTCCCAAGCACAAGAGATCGACGAGTACAAAATCACCAAAGGCAATTTTGATGGAGGCTTAATGAAAGCATAGTAAAAGTTTGTGATCTGGATCCAAGACAAAAAAAAAAAAAAAAAAGAGTGAAATTGAAATTGGACCTAAAGTTAAGATTTTTTTTTTATGAGACAAAGAAAAGTTTAGAATATAATTGATACTGTATCGAAAGCTGAGGTTTTTTATGAGACAAAAAAAAAAAGTTAAGGGTAGAATTGAAACAAAACCTAAAGTTAGAGGTTTTTTATAAGACAAAAGGTAGAATTTGGACGAGAATTAAAATTAGAGGTTTTTTTAAGAATTAGGCCGCAACTTTTTTAATGTTTTGGTTCTTCAGTTCATTTTAGCATAAAAAATTTTAAATGAATTCTATTAAGTAATTTTTGTAATGTACCTGTACAATAAGCTAACATTTGTTAACAATTTCACAAATTTTTCTCCTGTCTCCATTTTCTGAATAGGAGATAAACCTACATAATTAATATAAGCCTTTTTTTTCCGAATCTTTCCATGAATTAGAAACTTAGTGGTTGAATGTGTGCAAATTGGTTTTCTTTTTCTTTTTCTTTTTGATATTTATGGTTAATTATTTTTAAAAGGATAGTTTGTAAAAAATGTTAAACATTTGATAAATAAGTCTCGAAGATAGGTAAAAGTGACTAGGACAAGGAGGACGATGACTCCGCATCCGTTAGGCATAATGTGGCAATGGAAATTCATTGGGAAATAGTTTTGGAAGAAATTTATTTTGGAATTACTTTTCCATAGATAATTAAATTGGAAATTAAAAGTCGAAAACGAAGATAAAAGTCCTATGTAAACAAAACGATGATGTAAGAGATTCCACTCCACTTGGTTAGGACACGAAGTAATGGTAATGGGTGGTTGCGTTTTTGTTCTTATTGATTTTCTTTTCGGGTAACATAACGCAGTGATGGCAACGTACATTGATGATTGATAAAGACAAACCATTGAACACTATACAAATTGAGCAGATATTGATAGGACATTCAGATTCTCAGACGATATCTTCTGGGCGTAATTCAATAAGAAATATGTTATCCTCTCAAGGAGAAAGAAGATGCTTCCTCTTTGTTCAGTCTCTAGCGATGAGTTTTTCTAATAACTGGATATTGTTTATCTTCGTGTCTATTCTGCTGGGATACAAGAGGTTACCAACAGATCATCTGAATATTTATTTAGGCACCTCAATCTACTAATTTATAAATATGTCAATGTGGAAAATTGAATGGACCTACGTGGAGCCCATAGGACAACACGTGACTATCATTTAAATTGCTTTATAAATCACCGGGCATTTTCAATGCCACGCAGGGCTAAAAAAGATTAGTGGTCTTTATGATAATTTTTCATTGAATAGGCAAAGCGGGTGTTGGGGGGTGGTGGTGGTGGTGGTGGTGGTGGTGGTGGGGTTTGTGGAAAATTCAGTTTGCTCGACAATCAATCACCGAATCCACGGATTGGCGCAGCTGATTGGCGCGTTGGGGGATTCGTAGCTTATTGCTCGAGATTTACTGACTATGTACAAACTACTCTGAATT
This sequence comes from Eucalyptus pumila, assembly GCA_016097595.1. Lineage (NCBI taxonomy): Eukaryota > Viridiplantae > Streptophyta > Magnoliopsida > Myrtales > Myrtaceae > Eucalyptus > Eucalyptus pumila. The sequence goes on from CM027856.1 coordinate 21,448,514, forward strand.
AACGCACTGACAAAGGTCAAGGCTTGCACATAAGGGCATGCACGGTAACATTTATATTTCTCCCAATTTCTGTTCTTTTGTCTCCAGAACAAAAAAAGAACATAAATTCGTTTGGTAAAACTTTTGTTCCATATTTTTTGTTCCCGGGAATAGATTTGGAATAGAAATAAAAAAACAAAACAAAAAAAGTAAATTCTTGTTCCCGAGAACAATTTCTAAAAATAAGCCAATTTTTTCTTTTCTTTTTTTCTTTGTTTTTCTTGCTTGCCGCGGTTTTGGGTGGCCGCTTGCCAACTGCCAGCCACCTCCGGCTGGCCACGGCCACCGTCGGCCAACCGTCAGCCATCACCAACCGTTGCCCGACCCGCAGTGACAATGGTCACTGCCACCGTCTGATTGACGTCGCTGCCGTCCACGACCCACTGGCCACCCCCGACCTCCAATGACCACCACCTACTACCATTGCCACCGCCGATCGTCGTCGCAGGACCACCGGTAGCCCGTTGTCACCGCCCCCCGATCGTCGTTGTGGCCGCCGCGTGCCGCCACCTGTCACCTGTCATCTCCACCCACCGCCCATCGCCACCGCTCGCCACCACAGGACCGCCGCCCACAGCCCACTGGCCACCCCCGACCTCCAATGACCACCACCGACTGCCATTGCCATCGCCGACCACCATCGCAGGACCACCGGCAACCCGTTGTCACCGCCCCCCGACCGTCGTCGTGGCCGCCGCCCGCCACCACCCGTCGCCTGTCATCTCCACCCATCGCCACCACCCGCCACCGCAAGACCACCGCCCACCGACCGTCGCCGCCAATCGCCACCGCAAGACCGCTGCCCACCTACCGTCACCGCCAACCGCCACCGCACGATAGCCGCCCACAACCCACCGGCCGCCGCCGATCTCCATCGACCCGCCACCCACAACCAAGCAACAGTCAGCGGCGACGGGCAACAGGCAATGGCGGGCGATGATTGGCTGTCCGTGAGCAAAAATAAAAAACAAATAAATACAAAAAATAAAAAATAAAAATAAAAATCGTATCAAACGCATTTATATTCTTTTTCTATTTCAAGAATAGAGATTTTGTATAGTTACCAAACACCTTATTTTACTTAGAAATTGTTCACCGAAGTAGAAATCGAAAAGAATTATTTCTAAAAAGAAACTGTTGTTTCCCGGCCAAGAAGCTTTACCATGCGCACCCTAATTGGTTGGTGAGACCTTATATGGGGTTCTATGGATTTTTTTTGTTTTTGTTGATCCTACTCTATTCCTACTCTAACGCTTACTCTCAGACTTTTGTCATGCCTCCTTGCAGGGCGTGGGAGTCGAAACCCACTCCTGAAACTATATCGTCCCCACCCCAACCCCCTGAAAAAGTGGGGATTCGAACCCCCCACCGCTCCTTTTCATGTTGGAAGGGTGATCACTGGAGCAAACCCCTTTTATGGATTTTCAACTGATCAGGTTTTCACGCCGTTAATGAAATACCAAATGGACACGCGCATTGAAAGTTTAAATGCTTAATTGAATAGAAGAAGTTTCAAGTACTAAATTGCAAATAAGGCGAAAGGGCACACTCTTCCATAGCACTATTTTTCATTTCCTTAGTTTTGTGCAAGCGAGGGTAGTAATAATTAGGTTTAATGCTAGACCTCCCTAACACTAGTGAACCAATCATTAGGCCTATATTTATCCATAGGTCTAGTTGATAATTCATTCACAGTGGAAACGTGTAATCATATGTGTACGAATTCATCCAATAGATTGGCAAACCTCTTTAGATTAATTCTAGCGTATGCAATCCAATCCTCCTTTTCAGTTTATGGCACGGGCGGTTTATCTGAACTTTCTTTATTCTAAAAGCGACCACAAATCCGCAAGATTGATTTTGCTTTTAAGTTTGAAAGACAAAGAAATACATAATGGTAGGCTAAAAGTACAAAGTTTATGTAGAGATTTGTACGCATAGTGAAGAGCGCGTGACTAGGATCTGGCATGTTCCTTTCCTCATCCCAATCTCTATCCTTCCTTTCGTTTTTCTTTTTCCCATCCCTAATTTTTATGGTTTTTATTTTTTTGGATTAATACCACAAAAAATCCTAAACCGGTACAGCTTAATAAATTTATTCCAAACTAATTTTTGAATCACCAAAAATCTCAAATTGTTACATATGTGATAGATTGACCCCAAACTGGTACTCGCCTAGGACATTATCTTTGGTTGGTTTTTGTCAAATTTTATCATGAAATTATAAAGCTGGATAACACATGGCAATAACTTAATTGACATGACAAGTTCATATAGAAATCCCTACACACGAAAGACATTTACCTTCAATTAGTTTCCGTCAAATTTTATTGTGAAATTGTTAAGCTAAATGACACATTGCAATAACTCAACTGAACTGACAAGTTAATGTAGATCCATAAGCTAGGTCGTCTTCCAACGAACTTTGTTGATAGAGCTGAAAGTTGAGGGGCTTCTCTTCATAACACTTCTAATTGAAATTGAACATCCTAATTTGATGATTTGGATGAGTTAGCAAAACAATCCCAGAAAAAAGAAAGAATCAAAGACAAGAAAATTAGATAAAGGTGTGCTCGAACGAATTTCAATGCCTAATCACAAAGACAAAGATGACGATGAAGGAGTGTGCTCAATGAAGAAGAAGATGAAAAAGGATTAGAATGCTCTAGGGGGGGGGGGAGAGGGAGGGAGAGAGAGAGACAGAGAACATGTCTTATTTGTTTTCAAATTAAGGCTAATTGAAGAAACAATTAGAGAGAGTAATAAATTCCATGCGAACTTGTCACGTCAATTGAATTATTGTCATGCGTCATTTAACAAAGCAAATTCACAATGATATTTGATGAAAACTAACAAAGGTAAATGGGTCGCATGTGTTCCAATTCGGATTCGTAAATCAAAAATTAGTTTGTGAGAAATTTGTTATATATGTGCCAGGTTTTTTCATTGTATTAATTTATTTATTTTTTATTTAGGGGAACCAATTGGGAAGAGTAATGATAAAAGCAGATGTAAAACGAGTAAAATATGCTTCAATCGCACAAAATTCATAATTTAGAGATGAAAATCTTGATTTTTAAAGTCTACGGACTAAATTACAGACCTCTGTATCCAGTTAAAGTATATAGAATCTATACTCGCAAAGTTAGGTTTCTTGGGATGTTGCCAATGTGATGCCCAGCTTGAATCCACTCATCCCTACTCGAACTTCCTAATTTTATGTGCACATAAGGATCAAAAACCTGGATAAGGTTGGGTTGTATTAACGTATCTGGCAAAATTGTAGTACCAAAGCGTTGAATATCTCTCTCTGTTGCTTTTTCTCCTTCACCAGTTCCACAGTGGGAGGAAGACCATTAGAGATAGACATGCCGCAAGTTGCCTTGAAAGTGGCTTATAATTTGGGTAAAAAGGGTCCGAGGAAAGACAGAAAATAAAATGAAACAGATCCAGATTACCATTCTGATGTCAGTTTTTGATTCCAACCCACTTCTATTCAAAAGGGAACACTCAAATGCCTAGACCAAGGGCCTTGTTTCTTCGTTATTTCACATCACGTCTAAAAACTGGGAATAAGTTAGCCCCAAAAACCGATGAAAGATAAGTACAGAAACTATTGGGAGCGTGGGGGAATATTTTCATCGAGTCAGATCCTACTCACTAGTGACTTCTGACTTTGTTTGATCCCTCGTCCAGCTCGATGACAGTGTCAGATATTCAAAAAGCGAGTAAGTATTAAGCATAAAAAGTAAAAGAAGGAAAAAGCCAAGGAGAACGATAGGAATCAGAGGAATCACACTGGGTTTTAAACAGATCCCGAAAGCAGGATGGATCTCCAAAAGAGATCGGACTCATGTGCTTACTTGCAGCATTTTGTATTTCTTTTGGAGATCATGTTAAATAATTTAAGAAGCATCTCACGGAGGCCAAATAAGGATGACGAACTACTCTAGGGAAGACGATACAGTTGAAAGAGCACCCAAAGAAGACTTACGAATGTTGAAAGATGTAAGAACCTAGGCATGATGATGGCATATCTTACATGTCACAAAAGCTAAGGAGAAGCTATCGAGAAACGCATTCAGTTGTGGATAGTCGAATTGGATATAAGTCGAGTATCCTTTGCAATAATCATTTGTGAACTAGGGTAGAGATGACGAGGTGTTTGGGCCAACACATCATGACCTTAGCAACCTACAACGGTCTTCGGGAAGTTGCTGCACCAATTTTATGTATTACCCAATTTAAAAATTCTATTTCTTGTAGCATATTCCTTTTTCGCCTTTTCCCACGTCACCCCATTGTCACCGAGACACGATCCATTTAAAAAAACCGGCAGTCGGCACTCTTTGTCCTTCGCGGGGGATATTCTATATTCTTAATTCTCTTCCTTATTATGTTTTTGTGTCAGGAATTCTGATTCTCGACACGAGGCCCTTCTAGAGAATATATATACCTTCGCAAAATTAATTAAATCTTTTCGAGGGTCGTTTGAAAGTACTTAGCCGCCAGTCACTTTTTTTACAATGACATGTATAAATAACAGAGTGATTCTAGGACAACGTGAAACTGGGACTTAACCTAGTACATACTTGCGTGATTAAACATTTATTTAGAGATCAACCAGCCCATATCGAGTCAGGACTCGGATTAAAACTAATATATATTGAAATGTTTAATGCGATCGCGTTATCTTCACCTCCCCAATTTTTGCCCCACATTCTGTGAACTTGGGGAAGACAGACAGAAAGTCTGGTTCGGTGAAAAGTGGTACTTCTCAAGATAATGGTTGCAGGGGCGATCATGGTGTCGTAGTTGCAACAGATATAAGGACCCGCATCTCCGTTCATTAGGGCATCGGCAAAACTCTCTAATTTTTCCTAGGCATAGGGGCGGGAAAGAGCGAGTAAAGTTGACTACCCATTCAGGGTATCATTATAAGAGTGTCACACCTATTGCAATACGTACAACTCAAGCAAGGATGAACCTCAGCTACTCAGCACCAATGAAGTGGGCAAACCTGTCAATGCGACATCATGGGGCACTAGAAGTCACAAGACTATTTACGTTTAAATTATGTCAATTTAATTCTAAACATTTCAATAACTTGCCAATTTAGTCATAAACATTTTAATTGTGCCAATTCAATCCTAAAAATTTTTGCCGATTTATTAATTTAATCCTAAAGGTATTGACGATTTATCAATTTAGTCCTTCCAACTAATTTTGACCGAAAATGGCCGATGTGGCAGTTTAGTCAACATCAACCATCCTACATGGTATAACTTACAGTAATTTAAATTAGTTTTTATTTTTTATTTTTTCCCTCCGCTGGTCTTAGTCAAGGGCTATTCTCACCAAATTGAGCGAGGGCAACTCTTACTTAGGCAAGGGTGGCTAACACTAGCGCAGGCAAGTGCAACCCTCGCCAAGCATTAGCATGAGCATCCTTCATTTGAGGCAAAGAAGGGCTGCCCTTGCCTAAAGTCAGCGATCTCTGTTGGCCATTGACAAGGCTTAGGGATGGCCATCAAAGGAAAAAAGAGAAATAAGAAAGGAAAGGAAAAAAAGAAAAAAATTCATAAAATTTAAAGATCTTGCAAAAATTGTCCACCAACGTTGACTAGATTACCACGTTAATAATTCTGGCAAAAATTGATCGGAATAACTAAATTGACAAATTGTCAAAATATTTAGGACTAAATTAATAAGTTATTAAAATGTTTAAAACTTAATTGGCAAGTTGTCAAAATGGTTATAACTAAATTGACACGATTAAAAGGTTTAGAACTAAATTAACTATCATACAATATGTTAAGGACCTTTTGGATAATTTTCCCCTATTTGACGCAAAAGAGGTAATTGTTGGCTTGGATAAATTTTAATAATTTTTTCATTTTTTTTCATTTTAATTAAATTTTTATTTCTTTTCTTTTCTTTCTTTTTTTTCTCTAACCCCAGACTGGCGAGATCACCGAATGACCCTCTCCAGCCATGAGCAAGGGCTGCAACGCCCTCACTTGTGGCCAATGAGGGTAGCAATGCTCTCACCCAAACCAAGCGAGGGTTGATTGGCAACCTCGCCGACCCAAGTTAGAAAAAAAAAATAGGAAAATGAAAAAAAAAAAAAATCGATAAAATATTAAAATAGTATTTAAAATTGTCCAAGTTAGTGTCGGTCATATTATGTAAGATGGCTAACATCCACTTCAATCATTTTTAGCCAAAATTAACTGGATAGACTCAATTGATAATTGAAAAAGTTTACAACTAAATTGACACAATTTAAGTGTTTAGTTTTGATTTGGAAAAGGTGTAATAGGTTAAAGATTTTTTGGGCAATTTTCCTTATATGGATCGCAATAATACACTGTGGGCACGGTGATCCTTTGGTGCGCCATTGGTAGAGCAAGGTGATGCGTTTTAATCATCCTCCAGCGTAGTGCTGATGTGACACTCCGCGATTCGCTAATTTAAGTATGGCCCACGGGATTTTCGATAAAGCATATTTTTGGTAAAATCGAATTCTCGTGATTCTAGCGGCAACTGAAAGCTTGTAATGTCTAGTGCCTCAAAATATGCTCAGAGCAGGCTTTTTTATGTTGCAGTTGTTTAAACCGGGTAGAGCTTCCTTGTGAGTTGTGACGACTTTGCCAACCGAACTCCGATTGGTCGTGGACAGCCTTAATCGTGAAGTGTACTTAGTCTACATTGAGCTTGGCCGACTCGCAATATTAATTCGGTTTATTCTCATTTTAATCACTTAATTTATCGTTCAGTTTCCAGTTTTGTCTAGGCAGAACTTTGCGGCGTGCTCCCGTTTTGTCCTCACTAACCTTCAGTCTCGTGATGTCTTACTCATTTTAAACTTGATGGATGTGATTATTGATAATTCAGGAAGCTTGTAACTTTACTTTCAATTCATGCCATCTGATTGGGGGAATTACAAACTCTTGATATCATCGAGTGGTCAAGATTTTAAAGATAGGATACACAAGAACCCGAACGTCGAATTTCGGCAAATTTAGTACAAGGTACTTGACAAATCCTAGCCAACCGGATTATTTGATGTGCATCATTATCAGTCAGACCTCGAGTCAATTTTGATCAAATCGTAAAATATTAGATAAAAAGATGTGTCTATGCAGTCAGAGAGAGGGTCTAAAAACTCTTTCGAGTTTGAGCTTCTCTTCAAGCTATTCGAATCGCTTTGCAATTGGAATATGTCCTTGCGCATGTCAAAATGGAGCTTTCAGGAAGAATGTAAGGTCGCAACAGCAAACAGAATTGGGCCGGGACTTCCTCCTGGTTTATTCTACACGTTATTTGCTACGATGCTTCCTTCTACATTTGTTTAATATTATTTTGCCTTATAAACTTATTTACTGTTTATAGCCCACAAATTCTGTCATTCTGGCAAGTTGGCCTCAATGCCATTCTCTCGACAGATTCTTCTTAGGAATACCGAAATTCCATACGAGACAAACCCTAGAGCGTCATCATTCCACTAGCTGAGCCCAACAGAAGAAAGAAGACTTGGAAATATAAAAAAATGGCCAATTGTATCAGAAAAAAGTAGACTTTTTGACGGTTTCTTCAGTAGTTTCCTTCTTCTGAAAAAGACCGAATTCTCGGGTTAATTCTATGTCCCGATAGCTCCACCGCTGAGGCAACTTCCTCGCTCGTGAACTATGGGATCCAGTGCGATTCCATCAGCGTTTGAGTGATGGATCCTCTACGTAGACCCATCATTGTAAAGAAGGGTAAAGAAAAAGAAGGTGTCGATGTGATGTGATGCAGCCGGTACTCAAGATCAGCACATTCAACCAAGAAAATCAGCACGCATTCAAGATCGACAGCACTATGATCGGAAGTCCCTTATCAATGAGGCCTCATCTTTAACTTTGTCATAAAAATTTTATCATTTTTCATGCATTAAGGCTTGCATCAAGACACTTAGGGATGGCCACAAGCCTTGGAAATATTGTACATTTAATAGGTTATAGTTTCTATGTACATAATGATTACTAGTTTCTAGGTTTGAATCTAGTCTTTTCTTGTTTTCACTATAAGAAGTCATTGAACCTTTGTATATGGGAGACCAAATTTGATTAATGAAAATTTGCTTAATGCAATTATCTTGAACCTTGAAAAGTTCAAACCCCTTTAAAACCTAGAAGAATTTTCACTATATCCTTAAAGAGTCGAGGCTTTTAAAGTCTGCATCCTTGAAGAGTTGCAGCCATCAATCTCGAAGAATTAATGCCATTTCAACTTCCTTGGAGGCCCAGAAGAACAACTATTGAAGTTTCTAACCTTTTCTTCATTTCATCCATTTCCGTGTTGTCCACTTCCATCAAAAGTCAACAACACTACAGTGGTTATCTGAGAAAACCCAAAACATGAAAGTTATAGATCTTTGAGTCCCCATTCTTTTGGCTTTGAAATTAGGTCATCCTGATCTGAATCGATAAACTTATGCCCATTTTCCCGAGCTAACACAGAGCAGAAATTTTCAATCAATTTTGTAACTAAGGCTGTGCATGACAATGCTTCTTGGCTGGAGAAGAGTTTTTTTTTCCTCAGAAATAGTTCTTTTCTAAGTCTATTCCGGGGAACAATTTCTAAATAAAATAAGGCGTTTGGTAACTACACAAAATTTCTACTCTAAAAATAGAAAATGAATAGAAACGTGTTTGGTACGAAACGGTTTCTTTTTGTATTTATTCATTTTTTATTCTTGCTCACGGATCGCCGACCACTGGCCGCTGCCACCTTCGACGGCAACCGATGGGCTGTGTGGCGGCGATCGGCAATGACGATCGGCGATCGGCGGTCGTGCAGCAGCGGTTGCGGGCGGCAATGGGCGGTGGCAACGACGGCCAGCAACCAGCGGTGACGACCAGCAATCGGTGATGGCTCCAGGCAGTTGGAGGTGGCCGCAGCAAGAGAGAGAAACAAAAGAAAAATAGAAAATTGGTTTATTTCTAGAAATTGTTCCCAGGAACAAGAAGCAACTTTGTTTGTTTCTCGTTTTTGCTTCAAATCTATTCCCGAGCTAACTTTCTATTTTTGGGAACAGAAAAACAACTTGGCTTTACCAAACGGATTTATATTCTTTTTTTTGTTATAGGGAACAAAAGAACAGAAATCCAGAGGAATAGAAATGTTCCCATGCGCTACCTAAGTTTCCGTACATGTTAGTCACTCTCTCGGTCCTATTATTTGAGTAGCTGACCTTGGGCTATGCCCATTTTCCTGAGCTTGCACAAAATAGAAATTTTTTTGTAACTAAGTTTCCATACGTGTAAGTCACTCACCCGGTCCTATTGTTTGAGTAGCCAAACTTGGGCTTCATCACAATGCCACCATCGCAAAGTCAAGTAGGATTACTCTGAAGGAAACAATACTCTCCGCACCAATCCAAATGATCCGTAAAATCATGGGAAATACATCATACATCATATGTTCTATTAGATGTGTACTTAGTATCAAGGGATATGTTGTATTAGATATGTTCTATTGACCCGGTTTCTAACAGCACAAGTCTCTTTTAAAAACAGTAGAACACTGAAGAATTCTAATCCCGGAATTTCCTCACTTTCTTTAAAAAACTGCTTTTCTATGATTTTACACATTCGGGGAAAACAGTTTTTCTAGTGTTTAGTATAGGAATCTAGACGTTTTTCAGGTTAAGATCATAGAAAAACAGTCGTTGACATGGTATAATAACATAGGTCGGGTACCCACATTCAACCACTATGTGTTTCATGCTCATAGTCTCTAAATGTTCGTTTGATAAGAATGTATATATATCATGATATTTCGAAAGTAAGGTCCAGTTTATTTGAAGACATATTATTATGGATACAATTGTATATCCGTGTCCCAACAATTTAAAACTTTTGGAACAAAATGGAAGTATTATTTATAGATATTGAAAAAGGATACTTCATGATGATGGTGTGTCAATTTGGATTTCGCGTTTCATTATCATTATGCATATGCGTTCCCGATTAACATCCACGATGGAGCGTCAAATCAACAGAAAACGAATGGTAGATGGGTTAGGCTGCTTCTTAGTGTGCGTGATGACAAGAATACCTTAAGTGATAATGACACATGATATAACCAACCAATTGATTGCAAGATGCATACACATGGCACCAAGTGGAATAAAAATTTTAACACGACGAGCAATGATAATGATTAGTTAGATCACATCATCAATGTCACGTAATATATCTGTCACGCGAAACAAGCTTTCATGGTAATTTACTCTAATAACTTGTAATGATATACTATCTCCAACCCATTAGTTTTGTGCCACGTGTCTAATAGAAAAAGCACTCTTTCTTGGGGAGTTGTAACAGGCCAATTGAAAGTGAGATGCATATATTCATAGTACCAAGTGAAACAAGAGTTATAACATGCAAGTAAATATAATTAGCTGGTTAGACCACATCATCAATACCATGAAATATGTCCGTCACATAAAAAAAAAAAAAAATTGGAACATTACTCTAATAACTTGTGATCATGTATAATCTCCACCGTATTTGCTCTCCCAATTGTCAAATGATGTCATTATTGTCGCAACCTTCCCCTAGGTAAACCACCAAAGGAAAGCTAATGGATTACTAAGTCAAAGACTTAGCACCAACTCTTTCAAGCTCATACCAATCGCAACTTTGGAATTTTGATTTTATCAATTTCATATGAAATTAAATTTAATTAAGAGTTGCCACTAATCTATTACCAATTAATTAGAAACTCAAGTAAAATGTGAGAGAACACTTTACTTTTGTGAATCAGAGATTCATATATATATAGGAAGTTGATTACGTTAAATAAATCGAACACCCTTTCGATACATTTTCTCTTTGTTTCAAAAATAATTTGTATGCAATCTTGGCCAATTTTAACCTTAAGCCACTAACATGTGATATATGATCACACAAGTGCGAAGCAAGAAAATGAATAAATTGCTAGAAATAGGGCAAAAACCTCAATGCATTAAGCATAGCATAACTTCCTTATGATAATGTCTCAAGTGTTTTGCAAGATGTTAAATAAACAATATATGCATGACCTAAACACGATTTCTAAATGCTACGACATTAAACTCTTTTTTCTTTTTTCTTTTGGTTTTTCTTCTTTAAAAAAAAAAAAAAACTATATGCTTGTGGCATGAACTTAAACGCAATTTATATGTAAACTAATCCTAATATCAAGAACTAATTTAATATTAAATTAAATTTATATGAGCCTAAGCATATATTCACTTAATGACATGGATATTATAACGAGATATGATGACATGGACCTAAAGTATATAGGACTAAGTGACATGTAATGAATGACATCGAAATTATGAAACTAGCTCTACATAAGGTATGCATGTTTTATTTTTTGTGATTTTTTTTTCAAGCTTAATTGGGAAACTATATAATGACCTAAATAATTTTTATTAAATCGTAGTCTAAATTAGATAATTTCCTAATTACTACATGGTTACTAAGTTATGTAAAAGTAATTTAGGAAACTTAGATGTATGCAAGCTAATTCTAAATGCCGGTGCAAATTTTTTTTTGTATTTTTATAAAATAATATTTTTAAACTAATTGATATGCAATACGTAAGCCCATATAATTAAGTATTCACCACACCCATAATAGGAAACAAAGGCAATCGGGGATTAGATCTTAGGTCCTAAAGATCAAAACCACAGTAAGATCAAAACCACAGTTATATGTGCAACTCGAAAGAGGAAATTTTCTATTTATGAAACACCTAAAATTTTCACCAAATCAATTCAGAATCTTATTACTAATAAAGTAGGCAATTGAATATTGAAAATGAGAATCGTTTTAAGGAAATTAGTTAAATTGAGACCTCAACTTCGAACAGTAATCGGCTAGGGGTATCCATGACGGCAGCCGGCAAATCTATGACAGGGCCAAGAATGGCGATAGGCACCAGGCAACCAAGCTTGCTCCCTATCTAGCGATGCATGACCGCAACCTTCCCTTGCTGACGCTGCAGTTGACAACACAACCGACCAGGAAGATTAAAGACTTGAGTCTAGGAGCAAGTCCAAGCCTCAAATCTCGACTCACTTTCGAATCAAGGTCAATCCGAGGACAATAGCTTGGATCGGCCTGAACTAAGGTCGAGAATGGTCAGCAGAGGGTGCAGGTAGCCTGTGCAACGTCGACGGTTGCTATCGACCCCAAGGCTAACTATTGCATGAGCGAGTAGACCCAAAGCGACTTTGTGGTCACACCGTGTTTGACGGTGGGTTGTGGAGTTGCCGGCGAAGTTGGGAGCGGGGGCAAGGCATAGCAAACTTGGGAGAAAAAGGGAGGAGAGAAAAGGGACAAAAGGAAATGGAAAGGAGGGCTGGGATTTCTCTTTTGGTGTGTTGGATCGCCATGTGAGGCGAAAGTGGCTATAGGGGGTGAGCACTTAGGAATGATGTATAATTTTTTTTTTTTTTTATGACCGAGGGATCGCCAGAGATCATCCTTCGAGAATCACACGACCCTCCGGTGCTCGACAACACCGGTGGGGCCTCGCCGCAAGCCGCTATTTAGACGTAAACCCTCAAGAGCTGGCAATAAACCACCTGGGATCCCCACTTAAGTCGCAAGCATCCGAAGATTCGAACTCATTCCCTCATCGATGAGGTAGTAAAGCCCAACCATCACGGCTACATATGGGTGGATAATGATGTGTAATTATTGATATGTTCTAGCAGTATAATGAGCGATACTGTAATGTTATCCTTGTTTACATTTTCCACGGAGCAAATTTAATAGCCCTTCCTTGCGTATCACATGAACACTATGTTTGGTAGATGAGATTAGAAAGAAACAAAAAAGGGCACTTGATTATAATGTTGTCTGGACAGTGGCAAGAGAAGCGGATGGAAAATAACGTATTGCGATTATTCATGTCCTTTTTCATGATAATTCCTAATACAATCAATTCTCTTCATATTCGAATGGATTTGAGAGGATTTAAAATACATAATATAATAGGACAAATACGGCGGGAGTGTCATAACTTTTTCTTTTGGCTCACTTAAGTGGCACAAATTTGAAAAATCAATCACTTAAGTATCATCAGTGATTTGCCTCGTCGGAAAATCCAATACACACTAATCATTCTATGTGACACTACTGACGCCAACATGGATTTTTTTGTAATTTCTTTGCTTATTTAAATATCACATATTTGAAAAATCAATTACTTAATGCCACAAAATTGAAAAATCGATTACTTTTTGCCTTGTCAGAAAATTTTCCGTTGGCCTTACACAAATTTGGCTGAGCGCCTTCGTGACCACGTCAACCAAAAGTGAGGCGGCCTCACCCAAATCTAGCTAGGAGCTTCACGCCCTCAACTACAACCGGCGCACAGAGAGAAAAAAACAAAACAAAACAAAGAAAAAAAGGAAAATAAAATAAAATAAATAAATAATTCGACAAAATAATTTAAAAATCGATCTTTCAAAAGAGGCAAAAAAAATCCACATGAGACGATATTCGGATGACTGATTTAACTCCAATATGGTACTTAAGTGAGCGAAAAAATTTATAGTACTCAAGTGAGAACTGTACAAAAATTATGGCATTCCCACTATACTTGTCCCTAATACAATTAAACACACATAGTCTCTCCAAATCTTTCATTATCCTTTCTTCTTATTCTTTCGCATTTTGTCTCTTTCCCTCTATTCAAACAAGGCAACACCTTTAAATATCGTTTCTTCTTCTCATTCCCCTCTAGAAACACTGTGTATGCGTTAAGTTTAATAGACTATCAAATGAGCTTAATTTTGTTATGTGTTAAATTTTTAATCTCTGTTTCTTAACTAGGTTTTCATATAGCCCCTAATCTCCTAATAAAGAGAAAATTGTTGTTTCCCAGGTGTGAATAGTTCCCTTGTAGTTTACTAACATGATCAAAGGCGCAAATGGAATATGGAGATACCATGGTTTCCGAGTTACAGAGTCCAAAAGATTTCCAAACTCAAATTGACTTTTTCCATTGACAAACTCTAATTGGGGTTTTGAATAGGATTCCACACGCTTTCATCAAAACACTTCTATATAGCTCTCTTTTTTGGCATGTCATGTGTTTTTTCCAAATCGCATCTTGTATTTCAAATCTAGGGTTCAATTTACGCGTGGGAATAATGCTTAACGAATACTCCATTCACCCGCCATGTAAATTATCAAGATATAAATTAACATCCTCAATTTTTTAAGGTATTTGTACGTTTTGTGGGAAAAGTAGTAAGGACGTTTTGAGGGGTCAAACAAGCACAAAACTTGAGGCATAAAATAATATTGTTTGTGCACGATAGTGGGCAAGCTATATATCTCTCTTGATTACTAAAATTTTGGTGGGCTATTTGTTCGGGGCTAATAAAATATTAGGTCAGATCTAGGTAAAAGCCTAGTCAGCCACTCTGAAACGCATTTGTCAAAGAAAATCTTTGTCCTTCCACACAACAAAGCACGACGCACCAAGCGAAATATTCTCGAGATGATGCGCCGAACTATGCCTCCTTATAAATCCGTGGCCTCCGATCCCCATTTTCCTCCACACATCTCTCTCTCTCTCTCTCTCTCTCTCTCTCTCTCTCTCTCTCTCGTACAAGAAAAGCAAATTGAGTTCATTTTCCTTGAGCCATCATCAGCGATGGACATTGAGGCCATAGCTCAGGAGAGACGACCGAGGCCGCTAGCTCAAGGGTTGAGTTGGCTCCGGACATGCCTTGTGAAGTGTAAGGACAAGGCGGTCGACCTCGGGAGGAGCATCAAGAAGCTCGGACAAGACGACCCGAGAAGAGTGATCCACTCGCTCAAAGTGGGGTTGGCTCTCACGCTTGTCTCCCTCATATACTACGTGAGGCCCTTCTACGACAGCTATGGGATTTCTGGAATGTGGGCTGTGCTCACAGTCACTGTCGTCTTCGAATTCACCGTCGGTAAGCCTCGTGCAATCAAATATGTCTCGTTATAAACAAAGGGGGAAAAATGAAAACATTCCTCCATTACTAGTGAAGCATCAGCTTTGCACTAGCACCATTAGTTGCGCAACACATGCACAACCATGTTAAAACTGCGACTAACGGATCCTATGTGCGTCGTTTACAATTGACTAATATAGACTTTAAAATGATAGTGGATGTCACGTGAATTTTTCCACATGATCCCAAATTGAAATTACTTTTTTGTTTGGCAGGTGCTACCCTGAGCAAAGGTCTGAATAGAGGCTTTGCAACATTCTCAGCTGGTGCTCTAGGTGTTGGGGCACAACATTTAGCATGTCTTTTCGGAGAGGAAGGGGAGCCCATTGTCCTTGGGGTCCTCGTTTTCCTACTAGGTACCTGTCATATTCCTATGGGCATTACTAGCGATGGCTCGTACTCATTACATTGACATTCATTTCTAATGATGTGGCGAAACCACATTGGACGTTGAAATAAACGAGACTAAAACAAATTAATGGACTCGTTTTTAAACATGTTACCTGATACAATATTGTCCGATCACTTAAAAGATTAAACTGAGTAAATAGTCTTAGAGCATCTGGGGTTTCTCTAATTTCGTCACTAATGGGGCACGATAAATTGCCTCACCCACGTTACAGTTAGATTTAAGTTGTAACAGAGCAAAAGCGGAGCATATTATTATTTAGCTAGAGAATGAAGTTGAGATTGTGTTAGTCTTGATATCTTACATTGGTGGAAATTATCGATAATTTCAGCTGGAGCAGCTACATTCACCAGATTCTTTCCCCGGATAAAGGCGAGATACGACTATGGCATCCTGATATTCATCCTCACATTCAGCATGGTGACCGTCTCGGGCTATCGAGTGGAGAAGCTGCTCGAGCTAGCTCATCAGAGGCTCTCGACCATCATAATTGGAGGAGCAACCTGCATAATCGTGTCCATTTTCCTTTGCCCGGTTTGGGCCGGCGAAGATCTTCACAAGCTCATTATCCTGCACCTGGAAAAGCTCGCCATTTTCCTTGAAGGTAATTCGAAAGCTTAAGATAATATCTTGAAGAGATCGACAGTATACATCAAACATGTAGTGAATTCAACAAATATTGAGATTGAGAGTGAAATACCTGTCGCTGTCCGGCAGGATTTGGAAGTGAATATTTCCAATCGGTGAATGAAGATAAACCTGTGATCTCCACAGAGGAGAAGACATTCCTTCTGGGGTATAAGAGCATTCTTACATCCAAGAACATGGAAGAATCATTGGTGAGATTCTCTCTGTCTCTGTCAACTTTACCTTGAGTTTGCTAGTGCCATGCAGCATCGGCACACTGCGTCAACATGTACCTTCTGGTACTAAAAAACGTATCTTTTTACACCTGATACGATGAATCGACACGTGATTGCTTCTTTCCTACTTTTACTATTTGTTTATAAGAAGGACAATGGTTGTGTGAATTTGCAGGCGAACTTTGCAAGATGGGAACCACGACATGGGCGCTTCCAGTTCCACCACCCATGGAAGCAGTATTTGAAGATTGGAGCACTCGTCCGTCAATGTGCTTACCGAATTGAAGCTCTCAATGGCTACCTCAACTCTGACCTCCAAGTAACAATTCGTATTATGCTTGATAATAGTGTTCATTTGCATTCCATTGTCGCATGAGTCCTTATTGTCATGCATGGAAAAGCGACATTTTTTCATTGCAGCTTTATTGCATGATCACGGGTTAGGCGGAATGAAAAAATTAATTACAACTTGCTGCATTCACTCCAAAGAGAATGATATTTCGAAAGATCATTTAGATTTTCAAAAATGGAAGTTTTCTCAATATAAAACATGTACTAAGAATAAATAAATAAATAAATGGAAGTTTTCTTAATATAAAACATGTACTGAGAATAATAAAGACGATAGGCCATGTTCTCTTCTATGAATTTAGTGGAACTCCATTAACTTATGCAAGTTCTTCCCAATCAACGACTCACGACAAATATGCAAATGTGCAATGCAGGCGCCTCCGGCATTTAAGAAGAGAATTCAGGAACCATGCTTGAATATAACTTCGGAAACAAGCAAGGCGTTGACGATGCTTGCCTCGTCCATTAAACTCATGACTGACCCTTCCCTGGCAAGTCTCCACCTGCACAACTCCGAAATTGCCGTCGATAACCTCAAGATTCTGTTTAAAACCACGTCGCTGGAGGACACAGAACTGCTTTCGATTGTCCCTGCCGCTACCGTTGCTTCCATATTGATTCAAGTGGTGAAGTGTGTCGAGGAAATCTACCAGGCCGTCAACGAGCTTTCCCACTTAGCGAATTTCAAGAGCGCGGTGAAACCAAAGGTGTCGCCGGAGAAACCACAAGCGCAATTGCTAATACATCTAGGGGTTGTGAAACCCATCGTCGATATCGGTGGCAACAAGGGCGATGTCGTAGTCACGGTGCTTGATGATAAAATTCCAGAAAATGAAAATAACTCTCGGGCTAATTATCCTGACCAACCCTTGTAAAAATTGATCGTCGCTAACGTGTGAACTGTGCCTCGATTATGGAAGTCATGTAAATGTCATGTCGTCGAAGAATGAACTCCAAAATCTCAGCCTGAAGAGGCGAGATGATAATGGGGGGACAAATTTGTAATGAAACCTTCCATTTTACTGGATCTCCATTGTCTTGTCGTTGGTGTCGCGAAAACATTGGTGTATTCCGTATGTCCGTTTCACATATCATGTGGATCTCAGCTCATGCAAAAAGAAAAAATCAATTATATTGGTCAATTCGTCAAAGTACTTTGGCCAAAAACTAATCTTCAAAAGTCATTGATATTACATTCGTTAAATGGAGAGAAAACAACCGCCACTTTAAATTTTCTATTCAAAAAAATTTCCACTCAAATTTTCATTCCCGTCGTTATCCCACATTTCCTAAAGAAAACGTGAGAGTATAAGCACTACGCCTTGGGCGATTGTGACTATCATTCATTGAATCTTCCGACTACCAAGTAAACTAAACCTTATGCCATATAATAATAATGATAATAACAACCACGACGACATAGATTCCTTACAGTAGCGTACAATTTACCTTAAAATGATCAAAGTACTCCTACTTTTAGAGGGGTTTACCTAGAAAATCTAAACCTAAATCAAATTCCTCTCTCTCTTTCTCTCTTCCTCCCCTCTACCTCCACTGCCACCGCCACCGCATAAATCAGTCACCATTACTTGGAGGTTGCCCGGCCTTAGGATGCCCTCCGATTTGGGTCGCCCAAGGTCGACGACCTCCGATCTAAGGTCGTGCGAGTAACAGTAAGCTGTGGTCAACAAGTCAAAAGGCAAAAGCGAAAGAAAAAAGCCTGGACTAGTCAAAGCAAGGAATGAGCGGCTGAAATAAAAGGAAAGAAAAGGAGAGCATGCAGAAAGTAAAGAAGAAGAAAAGAAAGAAAGAGGAAGAAGAAATAAAGGGGAAAGGAGTACATGCCATTGGGGGCCTCACCAAGCTGAATTTAATTCAATTCAAAGCCCGTTGTTTGTCTAATCAGTAGAGAGAGTTATGGCGTAAGAAAGTTTGTTGTGTGGGTGGCCCGCATGTCATGGGAGTGGTTGTTATACGCGTTAGTGGTTTTTCGACAATGTTAGCCGTTCTTGAGGTCTTTTGTTGACATGTAGTGAGCATTTTAACTATGAAATAGTGTAGTTTAGTCAAGCCGTCAGTTAAAAGTAGAGTTTTACTTGGTTTTGACGTCGATTCTCATTTTATTGATAGGATTACGACATCGTCGACTCATAAAGCTACTTTGTTTGGTTTTGGGTACTATTAGATAAGTGATGTTGATCTCTTCTTAAGTTTTGTAAAATTTATTATATGTTGAACTCAGAAGAGCATATTTGTTGGATAAAGCGATCAAGTGTTTACTACTTTTTTGTTTATTATGAGATAGTTTGATATCTTTTCTTGAAAGTGATGTATACTACTTTGTGAATCTGATTTTTTAGATAACTTCTTAAAGGATTTGAGAAATACTTTATGAAAAAATATTCTAACCAATGATCTAAGTTGCGAAAGATTATGCGTTTTGAGATTGGTCAATGCAATGAACCAACACATTCGGTGAAAATTAATCAGTTGACTTGACCATTAATGTTTGATTATGGTGGGGATCAAATGAATATTTCTGATATGTATAAAGTTTTATTGAAATGAAACAATTCATATTTAGAGTATAAGTTTCTAATATTCCTTTATATATATATATGTATGTATAATGGTTATTTGATTTGCTTAAAAGAAATGTACTACTCATTGCACTATTGCCGTGATTCATTTTAAAATACTTTTCAGGTTTTTTGGTTTGTGATAAACAAAATGAGAGCGTTCACATTATCTTCAGGGCATTCTGATAGAGAGATTTTTAATTATGACCTTAGTTAGTTGTATATTTCTGAGCTGTATATGACTACAATGAGTTTGCTGAGTTTAGTTGTTAGTTAGAAATGTACATATTCTTTTTTATGAATTATAGAAAATCTAATGTTGTAACCAACCTACTAGTTTATCATATGTATATGTATATGTAGATGGAGATATATATTTTGATAACATATTGTTGGTTTCTGTTTGAGGCAGTGTCTTTCGGGTAAAAGAATGGTTGTATCTTCCACCATTCTTGTTGGTTTCAAGGTGCAACAATGCGATTTTAATTGTAGGGCAAAAACAAAGGGACGGCAATCAGGGGGTGGAGGATAACACAGGTCCCATTCGAGTTGATTCAGGGAGAGAAGGGCAGAATTAGGAAAGAAGAAAAGTAAAGGAAAAATGACATACCATGTACCCCAGTAGATAAAGATATTTTAAAATTCAAAAATAAAGCTCACCGCCTTCAAAGTAGCATGTTTGCTTGAGCTTTGCTAACATAATGGTATTTTGGCTACTATGAAAATAACAGTTTATTGTGAGTCACAGATTCTTGAAAGAGTGGGCCCCACAATAATTTATAATTATTTGTTCGTTAATTTTTTGTAATTCAATATATAATGTTCTTCTCATAATAAATTAAAGACTATCACCTAATCATTTCTCGGTTTACTTTTATACATTAACAATATAACTATTGTATAAGATCAGTCTCTCTCCCTCTCCAAATTCTTCTAATCATAAAAGATAATCATCCTTAAACACCTGTCCATACTTTAATAAAATACAACTTTCTACTTCATTAAGATTAAACGTATGATCTGGAGAATAAATCGTATCTCGAGTTGAATCCCAAAACTCTATCGTCATCCTCAAAACTTGGCATCAAATTACTGAATCCCTATTGAGTGTATGACACAATATTATATTAAAATTAATATAAATATCCATTGAGTCAGATGGAAAACAATAAAACCACATGCCTCCGTTCTGCTTTACCTTCTAATAACCCACTTATTGTGATTTGAAGTCAAGCTCAAAACTCAAAATAAAAGTATAGCAGCGCTCAATCCAAAACGAATTTGAGTTTGTCGTACGAGTTTTGACTCTTGAGGGTTTTCTTTTTCTTTTTCTTTTTTTCTTGAGGAATAGTCTTGACTACCTGTGTGCCATAACCATTTAGATACGGAGACCTTTCTGAAGATACAAGAACCGAAAAGGGCGACAAAAAACGGGCAACTTAAAGGCGGACATGCAGTGGATTTGGACATCATGCTGGTAACATTTCAAATGTATCTTGCATCATATTCCATTATCTTTAGTTCATATTGATTGACTGTGCTACAAGAGTATCAAAACAAGTTCGCTACTCCAAAAAGGATGAAAGAGTTGAAAAGTAAAGACGGCTTAATCCCATAGTTCATCAGATCATTACGTTATACATGAAAAATTGCTAGTCAAACCGACAACACCATCAATCGAGATGAACATTTCCTTCTACAATTCGTTTAGACTTGTTGATATCAGCATGATGACAGCTGGGAAATAACTTTTCAAGGGTAATATAAATTGTTGGTCTCTAAACTTCATTTCGTTGTTCAATGTCATTTCTAAATTTTCCATTTATACAATTTAGTCGTGAAATTTCAAAGATCAAATCAATTTGATCCCTTTGTTAAATAAAACAACATGTTGAATGTCTTTTTTTTTTCTCGACATGGACTACTAACTTAACGATAACTAGTCAAGATAAAATGCTACGGACCATCACATCGTGTTTTCCGAATTGCTCCCGCTCCCTCTCCATTTCTCGCTGCCTTCCTAGCCCGTGCGAGGTGCCCTCTTGCACCTCGGCCTCCATCGCAATCAAGATCTCGTCAAGCTCAAGGTCGGCTTCGAGATCACAGCGATTGCAAGGCAATCTCTGAGCCTTCCAATCTGGAGGCTGCGTTCAACCTCGAAATTTGGAAGTTCAACCCCTCTAGAATAGAATGCTTTGATGGAGCTAGCAGTATCATCTAGAAGCAAGAATAGGTGATTTTGAAAATACTTGACTATTTAATGAGGGAATAAAAACGATCAAAATAAGTATTGTCAAACTCAAGTGAAATCTAAATCTGAATTCGATTTTCACCATAACACAAAGGTCAAAGTCTAAATATTGACAGTGATGTGACGATATATATTGGTGTACAAAAGTCTATCAGAAATAGCAAACAATAAGGGTCCATTCGTTTCGCAAAAAATATTATGTTTTTGGAAAATATTTTCTAGGAAGTCATTTTCTTGAAAAATGACTATATTTTCCGGTATTCAACTGAAACCTAAACTTTAAGTGGAAAATATTTTCCACCATTCGTTAGCTAATTTAATTGTTCTTGAAAAACTATCAAAAATTTCAATTTTTAATATTTTTAATTGACCAAAAAGTTAGTTTTTTTTTTATATCTTTTAAAAAATGAACTTTTAATTATTTTTATTTTTAAAATTTTGAAATTTTTATTATTTTTCTTTCTTTTTCTTTTTCTTTTTTTTCCTTTTTCTTTTTCTTTTTTTTTTCCTTTTTCCTTCCTCCTTCCTCCTCCTTCTTCCTCCTCCTTCCTCCGCTACCGCATGCATGACAATGGCGGCTGTCCGGCGACCGACCAAGATGCGATCACCAAATCCAACAAGCCTGAGGCTCAACCAATCCAGGCGAGCCGCGAGCTCACCAAATCTAGCAGTGGAGCTTGGGCATGCCTAGATCGGGAACCCGAGCTTCACTACCAAATTCGGCAAATTTCTGGCGAGCTCGGGTGAGGCCCGAGCCCCACCCAACTTGCTGAATTTGGCGAGGCCCTTGCTCCACCCCAGGCCGACAAGGCTCCGCCTCACCCAATATGACGAGGCCCGAGCTTGGCTTCGCCAGATCAGGCTAGGCGGAGCCTCACTAGCCTAGGGCAAGGCTCAAGTTGGCTCGCAACGGTCGTCGACCGCCACCGTGTCCAACAACCAGCCAAGGAAGAAGATGAAATGGAAAGAAAAAAAAAGAAAAGGAAAAAAAATTAAAAACTTGATTTTTAAAAAATAAAAATAAAAATGAAAAATAAAGCATAAAAATAAAGCGAAAATGTTTTTGGTGAAAAGAAGTAAAGTGAAAGAAGTTATGGAAAATGTTTTTCACTTTTGAAAAATGAAAGACATTTTCCTCACTTTTAAAGGTTATTTTTTCCAATAATAGAAAATATTTTTCTTGACTAGTTCATTTTCTGTGAAACAAACGTTGAAAAATCCGAAAAATGTTTTCTTTGAAGTCATTTTCCATGAAATGGACAAAACCTAAATTAGAGATAGAGAAATTGCACACATAAGTTATAGTGGTTCGGCTTTAGTAAGTCTACATCTACTTTCCCATACTTGAGTGATAGTCTTCAAGTAAATAATAGGTCAATCACTCTTTTCATTACCCATCAAGGATTACAATTTGTAGCTCACAAAGACAAGTATAAAAGATTGAAATTTTCTCAAAGTTTGGAATTTTTTACTCTAGATCTCTTTGTACTCTTCTACACTTTGGTTTCCTTTAATACTCATTTACATCTAATTTACCCATTAAACAGTCTTAGGATCATTCTCTAATCAATACATTGGACGAAATCCATAAAGAAGATTTAGCAACCATTGAGAGATAAAATCTGATTCCCAATGATTTGGTCACCCATACAATCAAATCTTCAATTTCTATAAGTAGAGTCCTTCAATTAAGGAAAGCAACTTGTCTTTTTAACGATTGTCAATTAATCTTGATGTCTTCCATAAAAGATTTCATAGCAAAACTATTCTTAAGATTGAAGATTTATCATTACTTTTATATAGAAAATCCTAGCCAAATTACTAACTATGTTGGTGTGATCAATGGGGCTTGCGTCCGAATATATATAGATTTTAGATTTTGATGTCGTCCAGCTGTAGTAGACTCAAAAGATATTTCACGATTTTGATGATCTCCACATGCAAGCTTTGCCAATATCCATGTTGTTGCAGGATGATATCCAAGACGTAATTATCTTCAGACACGATATTTGAACAAACATTAGATAGAGTTTGAATAACTTCAAGATATAGGCTTCTCTTCATGATCACGAGAGGGTTGGTGCGGGGGGAGACGAGAGGGTGGAAAGAGGGAGAGACGAGAGAGCAGGCCATAGACGGGAGGGGCCACATTGTTGGCGGCAACTTGGTGGCAGCTCTCGCGTTGGTCGTCGCCTATTGGTTGGTCAAACAAGTGGCCAGTCGACAATGGTCGTGGCTGTTGGTTGGGTGAAGGGACTAGACTGAGAGGGAACTAGGTTTTTTTCTAAAGGTCCCTTCATTTCACGGAAAATATCACGTTTTCGGAAAATATTTTTTAGAAAGTCATTTTCTTAGAAAATGACTATATTTTATGATATTCGGTTGAAACTTAAGCTTTGAGTGAAAAATATTTTCCACCGTTCATTAGCTAATTTAATTGTTTGGGAAACATTATTAAAAATTTGAATTTAAATATTTTAAATTGACTAAAAAATTAGTTTTATTTTTTATTTTAAAAAATTTTTTAATTATTTTTAAAAAAAAAATGAATTTTTAATTATTTTTATTTTTAAAAATAGAAAATTTTATTCTTTTTTCTTTTTCTTTTTCCTTCCTCCTCCTTCTTCCTCCTCCTTCCTTCGCCGCTACATGCCTGACAACAACCATCTACCCGGCGGCCGACCAAGACACAGTCGTCAGATCCGGCGAGCTCGCGGCTCGCCAGAGCCCGACAAACCTCTAGCAAGCTCGAGGCTCAACTGATCCAAGCGAGCCGCAAGCTCGCCAGATTTGCCTAGATCGGGAGCCCGAGCTCTACCACTAGATCCAGCAAACCTCTAGCGAGCTAAGGCAAGGCATGAGCACCACCCAGCTCACTAGATCTGGTGAGGCCCTTACTCCGCCCCATGTCAGTGAGGCCTGAGCTCACCAAGCTCAAGAAAGCTTGGCTTCGCCAAATCGGGCTAGGCGGAGCCTTGCCGAGGCTCAAGCTAGCTCACAGCCAGTGGCCAGCTGCCACCTTGGTCGGTGACCGGCTAAGGCCAAGGAAGAAGATGAAAATGAAAGAAAGAAAAAAAAAAGCATAAAAATAAAATGAAAATGTGTTTGGTTAAAAGAAGTAAGGTAGAAGAAATCATGGAAAATGTTTTCCACTTTTGAAGAATGAAAAACATTTCCTCACTTTTAAGAGTTGTTTTTTCCAATGATGGAAAACATTTTCCTTGACTAGTTCATTTTCCATAAAAAGAACGTTGGAAAATCCAAAAAACATTTTCCTGGAAGTCATTTTTCGTGAAACGAACGGAGCCTAAGATATTTGGCATAAATTGCCATATAGAAAGTATCGCCACATCATCAATTTTTAATGGAGACCCTATTTTACATCAGGTACATATGAATCTACCGAGTTTTTTTCATAGGATGATTTGCATGCAATTTTGATATTAGTTACGCTTGAGGCTCACATATTCTTGACAAATAAAATGTAAATTCAATTGTTAACTCACTTAGCTGGTGTACGTGGAACGCTAAGCCCATGATACTGCCTCCAGATTGGCACTCTATCCACAGCCCCACATTAAACCGCATAGAGACAAACAGCAGTCTCGAAAAAGGAAGAGAAAATAACAGATAAAATCATAGGGAAATTTAGGTCATGGCACTTCAAGTTGTCTCGCACGATATTTCTTTAATAATTCAATGGTGCTCCAAACGAGCGGGCTAAACTAGATCATCCTAAGAAGAGCATCCGTAGGTTTGATTTTGACAAAGTGTCTAAAGATACCAATGCCATTTGTTTGTCTTCGATAACCTTAAACAAATAAGTGCTTGCGAGGGTCCCATATGTAGAATATCTTATCCCAACTTGGATCCATATAAAATAGTTCCTTTTTCTACTTTGATTCCCCTAGTTTAGTGCGGTACCCATCAAAATATTACATCGCCTAACACGACAACATATGACCACAGAACTTTCAACATTTGGAGCCCTTTTCCATGACTAAAAGCATGAAGAGGAACGACCGACGTTGATTGCTAGTGGTATAAGAAAAGGATATATAAGTATAATTAAAATGATAAATCAAATCCCTCAAGAGATTACGTAAGTATAGTATTTGATTTGAATGAAAAATAAATGCCGTGTTTAAATTAAAATGTCTTCCACTCTATATATCCCAAGTTATGTCCATCACTTTATGAGTGGAGCTTTTACCCAATGCACTTGAACAGAGGCAGTTTCCATGCAAGGACTAGTCAAGTCAAAAGGTCACTAAAAAAAGAAAAAATCCCACCTCTTGCGACAAAAAAATATTTGCTGTGATAAGTCCAAATTTGGTCGCTAAGGGCATGTTTGTTTTTACTCCAAATAGTGTCTGATTTTGTTCTTTTATTCCCCGGAATTAAAAAAAATAGAAATCTGTTTAATAAATTTTGTTCCCGAAAACAAAAAAATTGCTTTTTGTTCCTAGGAACAATTCCTACAATCAATTCCTATTTTTTTTCTTTTCTTCTATTTTCTTTTTTTTTTCTCTTCTTCTCTTCCTTTTTTTTCTTCTTCCCTTTGGCTAGTCGCCGACCTCGGCTATGGCCGACGACCAGCCAAACGAGGGCCGGTGACCTCGCCGGAGCTTCGCCGGCCCCCGGTGACGCCAAGCCTCAACGTGGTTGGGCGAAGCTCGGCCTCGCCTTGGCTGGGCTGGGCAAGGCCAACCTTGCCCAAATCCACTGAGGCCGAGCTCGCCGATGGCTGGGAGAGCTCCACCTCACCCAACCCAACCAACGCGAGGCTCGACCTCACTGGTGGCCAAGTAAGGTGGCCAGGCAAGCTTGCCGAACTCACCTACCAGGTCGCCGGCCACGACAAAGAAGAAGGAGGAAGAAGAGAAAAAGAAGAAAAAATTAATAAAAGTATTAAAAAATTAAAAGAAACAAAAAATTTAAGAATTTTACCATCGTATTTCTATCCCGGAATAGAAATTTTAGACAGTTAGCAAGCGCATTTTTTTCTCAGAAATTGTTCCTAGGAGCATAATCGGAAAAAATCATTTTTGATCAAAAATTGTTCCCCGGAGCATAATAGTTACCAAACACGCCTTAAAAGTCTTGGTGACTAAATGGAGCTGTCAAGAGAGGGAAATCAAAATTCTTCACTATATGCTGTCATGTTTCTTATTAATTTATGTTATTTTAAGTCCTCAATATATTGCATGTTCTTATATTATGATTTTATGAATATTGAAATCTTATGTCTACTATCTTCTTTTGATAAGATGATATATGTATACGAAGGATTTGGATCCACGTTAAATAAAATTCCAAGTAAACTCTAACTGAGAATTTGATTGATGTTAATGTTGATTCTGTTATAATTTCATGCATATTGTTTTTCTTATAGAAATTCATGTCTGACACCAACACTTAAGAGTACAAATATGCGGGCATCATGCTAGTATATACCCATGAAAAAAAGGTTGCCGACATTTAACAACAACCGCATCTAGAAAAGCATGTGGTAAGAGTGGGCACTCACTTGAATTACAAAAAAAAAAAAAAAACATATATTAGGTTTTAAGAAAAATCATATTATATGCATTATGTATGTCTCCCCCTCTCCCTTTTTTGGAGATAAATGCTTTTCACTTTCTTCCTTCCAATATAAAGCATGGCCCTAATTGGCTTTACGCTACATTTAAAATTAAAAAGATGGGGGTTTGGTGATTAACATTGCCCATCAACTCGTTATTCAAACATTAGCAAAAAAGGAGGAGCAACCGAACAAAATCAAATCAAGCTTCAGATATGGTACCATACAGAATCCCCTCATGTCATTTTATATATAATCATTCATATATATATATGCCACTTGATCATTGATTTTTCTAGCATCTTGTATGATTGCCGTTGATTACCCCTTTATTAACTGCTAAGAAAATTTTAATTCGCAATTAAGAGGATTGGGGACACAGAGGAAACATTTCCTATGATCAGGAATAATTATTATACACGTGGGATGCGAGAGACTGAAGTTGCAATAATAGTCTAAGTCCTATAATGCTATTCAATAGTAAAGACCGGTCACACTTTGTCGCTAACTTACTACTACTTTTCAAGGTTTGGCACACAAGGATCCAGTTGTTTCACTACAGATGGTATCAAAATAGCGCTCCCTCCAGTAAATATGTGGGTCAAAGACGGACTGGGTCCCCAGCCAATCTAACGAGAACTATGAAGGATTGTACAAGTGACAAGGTTTGGACAAGGTGCAGTTCCCAACAGACTTTTTAAATAAGATAGATCAAATCATGCATCAAATACGTGGAGTACCACTATTCAATGTGGATCAACACTAATGACAACATTGTTGCTTTAAGTGGAGGTGGTTGTGACACCCCAAGTGTCATTCATAAGAAGAGGTCATTCCTCAAATCGTGACCACTTTGAGTACTCCTTCTAGAGGTTTTGCCCACATGGACCAAGTCAAGTGGTTACTCATAAGTTAACATCACGTAGGATGGCCGGTGTACACTATTGAGAAAACTTTCTAATATATTTTGAAGATTAACAAAACCTTCCATAAGTGTCTATTGAATTTGATGAAAGCATTTTCAAGTGATATTCTTGAAGAAACGATGTTCAAACTTTATCATCTCATCAAGAAGTCTATTAAAACTAAGAAAATATCGAATATAGTGCAACGGCCAGTAATCTGGATCAGATTTCTTTCCTTAAAGATGTTGATTGTCTTTCTATCCAGGAAGAATAAGTATCAACATAATCCTTTCTATGCAAGGATTCATAGTTCGATTGACAATCATCCAGAGAGAAGATATTCCTTTCAAATGAAGAACTTTACTTATGGAAACCCGGCTTTGGATGTATGGCAACTGAATCAAAGGGAGATTCCAACCTAATGCATCAAATGGCTACCAAATCTTTTTAAAGCATTCATGTTCAATAGGTTGATTGAAAGAATGATCCTCTGGATACTGTTGTAAAATATGGCTTCGAAATGGATTGAACAATGAAATCGGATCAAGTAAAACAACTCGGACTTTGAGGCGTGATATCACTATCTTTAAGGATTTATTTGCCCCCACAACGTTGCTAATGGTCACTGGCAAAAATCCTCCAAGATACAACAAAGTCTCGAATGAGAATACTAGATAGCAATTCTAGTATTTCTCCAGGATCTCTCTAGGAAAACAATCGAAAATTTGGCTGCAATTTTTCAGAAAGAAGACTCGAAAAAATGACCTCTCTTTTTCTTTCCGAAAATTGACAAGTATATATATGAAACAGTCTTGCAACTTTTCGTGAAAATTGCCAAAAAATGAACAAACACGTCCTTTAGAAAATTGTTCGGATAAACAAATGCGACTCTTCGGAAGAAGTCGAAAACCGAACAATTGTAACCTTTCGGAAAATTGCAAAACCGAATAAGTAATTTTTCCAAAGGTTGTCTTGAAAAGACATAAATAAAATTCGAAATAATAGGTTTTTTTTTAAATAGAATTTCGAATTTTCATTTTATATTTCATTTCTGAAAGTGCTAAGTGCGCCAAATAATCGCGCAGCCGCACGCGGGTATGGTAAATATTTGAAAACTGTTCATGTATAAAATAGAAATTCTTTATTTTGATCCATTACCAAATATCAATCTATTCCTTTGTTTTGTACTTGTTATATTATAGTCAATTGAATACGTTGAATTCTTGTTCATATTGAAATGAATCCAAATTAATAAGGAGCTGGTCAATGATACTCGAACATGTACTTGTTTTGAGTGCCTATTTATTTTCTATTGGTATCTATGGATTGATCACAAGTCGAAATATGGTTAGGGCCCTTATGTGTCTTGAACTTATCCTCAATGCGGTTAATATAAATTTTGTAACATTTTCAGATTTTTTTGATAGTCTCTAGCCCCACCCAATCATTCCTTTAACTACAAAAAGGAAAACCCACATTTTTAAACTAACCCACTTGCTCCCACCTTTTCTATGTGGGACAAAGTAAAAAGCACTCATTTTGTTTTAACAAACAAAATTCCAACAGATACTGTCCAACAATCAATTTGGAAATAAAGGAGTATAAAAAGAGATATGGTGCTAAAGAGATAATGAGATCATGATTGTAAAATTCCAAAGTTCAAAAAAAGTTTCCATATTACACACTTGTCTTTGTGAGCTTACAATTGTAATTATTTTAGAGGTGTGAACAGTATCATAAGTGTATGCTTTGGTGTAAGATAGCGAGTCCAATTGGCTTTGGCATAAGCAGCACCAACTTTGGGTAGAAGTGCTTGGATATAAGCAACACAACTTGACTGCTCTTATTTATTCTCTGGTAAAATCCAACTTATAATCTGTTAGCATGGGAGATTAAATGTAGGCTTGCAATAAGCCGAACCACTATAATTACTGTGTGCAAATTTCTCCATCCCTTTAACTCTCTATTGTTTTATATGACAGCATTTTGCACACAAGAGAATCTGGTTACTCCATAGTTTTTCATCAAACTTTATTTTTTTTGTAACATTAAACTTAGTTGTTTTAAAAAAAAAAAAAATCATCAGACTTTGTTCTTTCACCTATTCACCCTCCTCTAAATGATAAAGCTAGCCACAATGTACACGTTAGTGGTTGTTAGCTAAAATTGATTGAAATGACTATGTTGGCAAATCGTGAAAATATTTAGAATTGTATTGGTATAATTGAGAAGCTTATAATTAAAGTGATCGCCATACATTATGTTTAGAATTTTTTGGACAACAATTCAGAAGAATACAAAAGGCTTGTCAAAATTAGAATTTGTGGACTGTGTCATGTAGGGCAATAGCTTTTTATTCTCACTGAATTACACGATCTTTTAAGTATAATGGATGGATCGCATTTACCTCTTTCTAGAGCCACCAAATAGGTTGATAGGTCATTTTTGGCCCCTCAAAGCCTATCCCTCCAAGCATTCCACCATAGAGAAAATGTCGATGCTACGTGTGAAATAAAAAAATAATAATGCAGTGGCAATCCAGATAGTTACAGAATGAAGAGAAAATAACAATGAAATAGATGTTTCTCTAGTGTATTTTGTATTATGAAATAGTTATTTCAAGACTATGTTTTTGTTTATCTCACTAAAAAGAAGCGAACGATAGGCATCACGGTACTCGTAATGCCCTTCAACAATTTCAATCTATATAAGTAAAGGTTAGTTAAGAAATTATCAAAAAAAAAAATACAAAACATATTACACTTGGCCAATTCAATTCTAAACATTTTAATTGTACTAATTTAATTCTAAATATATTCATGTTTTGTCAGTTAAATTCATCTGGCTAATTTAAGCCCAAAATTCCTCACATGACATTATGGTCAATGCTAATATCGACTTTTTTATAATTTTTTGATTTACTTTATAATTTTTCTTTTCTTTTCTTTTCTTTTTAGACTAAGGGCTAGCCAAGGTCACTGGCCGACCCATGCTAGCCACAAGCGAGGGCTAGGATGCCTCCACTGACACTAGGGCAAGAGCTAAGACACCTTCATTGGCTTTAGGCAAGGGCCACACACCCTCACTAGATCTGGGCATTGTGGCCTAGCCTAGTCATGGCCCTTGCCGAGTCTAGGCAAGGTTGGGCAAGTGCTGCAATGCCATCACTTGAGGCTGGCGAGGGTCGCAGCATCGTCACCTCGCCCAGATCTAGCAAGGGATGGCTGCAACCCCCTTGCCTGGTGCCCCCAACCTTGGCCGGCCTTGAATCCAAACAAAATGAGAGTAAAGAAAAGAAAAGAAAAAAGGAAAACCCAAAAAAAAAATCAAAAATTATTAAAAAAAATTATATAGAAAAAGTCCATCTTAGTGCTGACCATGCCACATAAAACCGTCAATGTCTACATCACTAAGTTGGCTAGATAGACTCAATTGGTCAAATGTGGAAAGATTTGAAACTAAATTGACACAATTAAAATATATAGGATTGAATTTGCATAAATGCAATAGGTTTATGAACTTTTTGATAATCTTTCCAAAAGTTAGGTCAATTGGTAGAAACTACCTTCATTGAGGTGATACATTCCAGCTTTGATTTGATCATCTATGCTATATATAAAGCCAAATTTGGATGTGGTGTCCTCCCCAGAAATATCTAGTATACTCTTGACATGTAACATTTTCTTAATGAGTAAGGATGTCGTAAAATTATAATCTGAAAAGCAAGATAGACGGAATTGTTCTTTTCTTTTTTTGTCACCATGTGCACCATTATGACTGAAGATAGAGAGAAAACAGGAGAAAGTGATAGGGCAACACCTATAAACGTGGAAGAGAAAGCCACGGATGAGAGCTTGCAGTTAAGTATGAACTAACAACAAAAATAAAAGCTGCTCGGATTCTTTTATTGAGAGAATGCGGCACGCTTTATCTAGTTCTCTTGGACGCAAGACAGTAAAACGTAAATGATCGAAAGTATTAACATGAGCAATTCGCCAAAAATCGAACTCTCTCGCTTGAAGGCCTGCGGTCAGAGAGTGGGCTTAACATCAACATTTCGGCCCGCCATGCTCCATTACTTTTTTTTGTGCAGATGACTTTGGGAGGATTTGCGGCTTCTGGACCTCTAACATTTTGATGGATTTGGAGTAACGGGCTGGTCAGTCTTAGACCTTTCCATCGCGAATAATGTAGAACAGCGAGACTCGAATCAGATTTGTATATAAAACGTACGAAACCCGTATAAGAATGCTTAGATGGTCATCATTTTCTCGCTCGCCTTTTTCTTAAAAAATCCATAGTAGATAGAAGCATGAACAGTTCGAAATTTGACTCGTATATCTATTTTGTGGGTGCTTGTGCATCTTTTATATCTTATTCTATTTAAAGATCGTTTTAATTTGTTGATTTTTTTTTTTCTAATGGGGCGTTTCATCTTCCTTCGAGAAGATAATACGTTACTCTTTTATGGGTTCTTGTTGGGTGTCCCCGAGTTTCTAGCAGTTATTTCGTCAAATCTGTAAGTGGAACAATGGGGAGCCCTTATTTTCTTATGGAAATTGAAAAGTTAGACGCTCGGCCTATTGGCCTTGCACCTGGAAAGAGGAATCGAAGCCCAATTGGTGATGTAGCTGTAGTACGAAGTGTTGTGATTTGTGTGTTTGATAATATATGTTATGAAATTAGAGAAGCGAAAAATTAGGCGGGGTAACTTTTTAAAAGCTAGAAGTTGCTGTAGCTATGGAGGTGTTGCAGCTGCAAGGTGATCGCTAAACATCTATAAAAATTAAAGCCCTAATATTGAAAATCAAAATTGTTGCGGAAAAACCGTAGCAAATAGATGTTTAGTTTGCCCTCTGCGGCCACTTTCTGTTCTTCTTAAAAAGACTATGGAAGAGCTAGAAGATTTTAAAGTTGGGGAAAGTATTTGTCATTGGCCTCAACAGTTTAAAGGTTGAAATGCAAGTTTGGGATAAATTTGAGTCTTTTAAGACGTCGACCACCGTTTAAAGGCTCTTGGGAGACCTTTTTGTTTTAGTGCAATGACAATAGCAATGAAAAGGGCAAGATAGACAGTAATTTTGAGTGCTTCTTATCTTCTTGAGAAAGATTTAAGTATATCCTAAACCTATTTCATCTGAACTCTAGGATATAAAGTTAAGTGAGGGAATAAAAACTTTCTTTTTTATTTTAAGGGGACAATACATGCAGGTACCGGCACGTTAAAATAAAGAATGCATTCATATTGGGCACCGAATTACCAAACTACCGCTGGAAGCCCCTGTCAGAAGTGTGCTTCCCACTAGTTGTGTACAACCAGCACTTCTAACCAGTATCCCACTACCCCTGGTTTTAGACACTTTGTGACAGAAGAAAATTGGGGATTTCATTATTGAATTGCAAAGCATCACTTGATTCATTGAGATACTTACTAACTATTTTTTCTCGGTAATTATTATATATAAATTATTAAAAACTTCTTGTTTAATCATTGCGAATGCTTTCTGAAAGTAAGGAATACACCTAAGCGGGGTTAATTGAGCCGAAGAGTCTTCTTTTTCATTCTTCATTCTTGCTTTTCCTATGACCCACCACCTTCCTTGTTCAAATATTTGATAATATATCATTCGACCGCTCTTATGTTTCGATTGGTTACAAGTCCAAACTTCTTTCTTTTTCCTCTTTCCATATACTCAGTTGAGAAAATGGTTTCGTAGTTATGGCAAGCATAATAAACTCATATTCTAACATGATAGAATAATTTGTAATTTCAATTCTTAGAAGGTGTTTGTTCGAATTCATCCAATACCACAATCACAGTATTAACTCCCTTAAAAAGAGTTATCCACTCTTGTGTTAGATGGACAAGAAAGACAGCTATTTTTTGCTAGGTAAATATCCCACAAAATCTTCAGGAAAAAAAAAGCCTATAAAATCTTATCTATTTCTTCTGTTTAATTTTAAAATTAATATCGTGAAAAATCACAAACTAGTATATATGTGGTAAATTTATCTCAAATTAATTTTTTTTACCATAAAAAACCCAAAATCAATATACTTGTGATAAATTTACCTTAAATTGGTTTTTCTTATTATAAAAAACTAAAAAATGATATATTTGTAACAAAGTCACCCTATATTAGTTCTTATTAAATTAAATTAATATCATGAAAAATCATAAATCAATATATTTGTGGCAAGCGAAAAATAAAACCCCTAAAAAAAATGACATGTGCCATTCAACTCAATAATTTAACTACAAAATTTAACGGGAATGAATAAAGAGCAAATTCATCACAAGTTTATTAATTTAAGATTTTTCATGACATTAATTCTTTCTTTTTTCTTTCGGTTCCACTAATAAATTTTTATAGATCATATCCTGATTTTACATAAAATAATTAGAAATTCGCTATGAATCTCACATTTTTGGATATGTTCCCTCCAACAATGACAACGATATGTTGATTCCTTTTTTTTATTCTTCTTCATTTTTTTGGCTACCCTGGAGTGTGGAGTGTGATTGTAAGTAGATGAGATAAGATCCTCTTGTTAAGGTAAGTAGAACTTATAAGTAATTTCTGTTTCCTTCTAGATTTTCATGAGCTCGCTTACAAGAAAGACATCCCGTCGTTGTCATTTCCTGAAGTCCTAAAATTTGATGTTCCAGATACGAGATTACCGACCAAAGAACCAAGCTTTCATGCGGACTCTCTCCTGATCGTCGTCCCTCTCTTGGCCCGTCCATGCCCGCCACCTTTGTCCCCGTCAACGTAATTGAAAACGCATTTTTCACCTCTCTCTCTCTCTCTCTCTCGGCATTCGTGCATTTCCCTTAACCGTGTTGCGTGAAGGTTTCAGGGAGAGGGCACTACCGTCATTTCGAAACCCCTCTCCTCCCCCTTTCACCTCTCTCCCTCTCTCTCTCTCTCTCTCTCTATATCTCCAGGCCTTCCGGAAGAGGAAGACGAGGGGGAGATGGGGCTTCTCTCAAACAGGTTCGACCCTTTTTCTCCATTTCATCGGGATTTCTTTCGTTTTCCAGCAAAATGCTCGGAAAAGGGGTGAAATTTTGGAACTTTGGGGTTTATTGGGATTCGTCAAAACTTGGGTCCCTCTATTTTTCCTTCGTTTTGTTGCTGGATTTTCCATGGATCCCGTTTGACGGTGTTTTCTTTTTTCTATTCTTTTCCCATGGAACTTGAACTGTGTGATCACAGAGTTGACAGGGCGAGCCTCAAACCAGGGGATCACATCTACTCTTGGAGGGCCGCTTATGTTTATGCCCATCACGGTTCTTGTCTCCTTCCTTCTGTTTTTATTGCCATTTGCATTTTTTTTTTTTTTTAAATCTCTTTTTTTTGTGTGTAATGTTGGTTTCTGCTTAGTAGATGCAGTTGTCCGATTAGATGGAGAAGTTTAGACTTTTGCCATCCTAGAAACAAAATTACGTGCATATAAATCCTGTGTCTATTGAGGAATGTGTGGTTTAAGAAAATTATCTTTGGTTTGAATGTTTTGTTCTTTTCCACTTTTGGTTTAGCTGCATTGTCTTTGTGTGCCTCGAAAGGTTTGGGAACAGGTGGATAACTATTTTCTTGATCAGGCCCTGCATAATGATGGATATGCTATAGGCCTTCTCTATATACGGACCTTTTCGCTAGAAATAATCTTTTTGGCCCTGCAGAGGGAGCGAGCCAAGCAAAGATCTTTAGTAGGATTATTGATGTTGTTGTCTTTTCCAGGATACATTTGTTTCCATGATTACTAAGTTCAGGAGTTTATCATAAATTAGATTGCATGGGTTCAAGTATTGGAGAACAGGTATTTCTGTGGATTTTGCTAGCGATTTCGTGAAGGTCAGGATTAGCATTTCGTACTTAAAGGAATTGAACCGAACACTCGATGCTAAGCTATTGGTGGGAGGAAAACCAGGAGAATCAACTGTATTTTTCTTCTTTTTTCCTTGAAATTCTCCTGAATGTCACAATCACAATTTTTCTTTCAACTGAAAAAATAATAAAAACACCTACCTTCCTAGATGCTTAAGGTCGTCCTGCCTTGATAATGTATATTAACCAGAAAGGTTGAGTAGGAACCTTACATCCCCATGATTTGACAGGACAACTCTTTGGTTGTATTGTCCAATAAACCAGTGGATCCTTTCACTCGTTGAGGAAATAGGGGAGTGGTGGTCTTCCACTTGCGAACAGCTCTACCGTTTGAATATCGTCTTCTTTGTAATTATGTTTGTGATGCCAGACCAGACTCTCACATCTTTCTGTGGTGCATTTGGTGATACAAGCCAGGGATGCTTAACTGTCTTGTTTTCTTTGGATAAATGACCACATAGTTATGTCTGATTCAATTACATTTAGCTCCAATTTTCTTCTCACTTCTTCTATTAAATCCTGGACAATGCGTGCTGTTCTATCACTTCAATTGTGATCGACACATACAATATAAACCAGTATACAGAACTGGCATGCAAAGAATGTGGCAAAGCCATGTGGGCACTTAAAGAAATGAGCCCTCAAAAGAATCTTTCTCTCAATTTTTATGACATCTTTGTATACCAATCTGTGTATCTATAGTATCTTGCTGCAATAATTATTCTTCTCAGAACATGGATGCTCTGGGCAATTGTAAACTTGCTGTTAACCTATTTCTATGAAGCATCGAATTTTCCCTGCAATAACCTTCTGTCCTTTTACTTGGGGGAACTTATCTCCATACTTTTGACAACAATATTGTCGGTCCTTTTTCTCAGAACACGGATGCTCTGGGCAATTGTAAACTGGCTGTAGACTTATTTCTATGGTGCATCGAATTTTCCCTGCAATAACCTTCTGTCCTTTTTCTTGGGTGAACGTATCTCCATACTTTGACAACAATATTGTTGGTCTAAATGCAGGTATTTATGTTGGGGATGATAAAGTCATCCATTTTACTCGAAGGGGAAGAGAAGTAGGAACAGGGACAGTTGTGGATTTCCTCTTAGTGAGCTCTGGGCCATCTCGATCCCTAGTACCTTGCGAAACATGTACTCCTCCTGAAGAGGGCCACGGTGTTGTCTCCTCCTGCCTAAACTGCTTCCTCTCCGGTGGGATCTTGTACCGGTTTGACTATTCAGTAACCCCAGCATTATTCCTCGCAAAAGCCAGAGGAGGAACCTGCACTCTCGCAGATTCTGATCCCTCCGATGTGGTGGTCCACCGAGCAAATTACTTGCTTGAAAATGGATTTGGTTGCTACAATGTCTTTAAGAACAATTGTGAAGACTTTGCCATCTATTGCAAGACCGGGCTGCTGGTGTTGGACCAGGGAGCGATCGGGCAAGGCGGGCAGGCAGTGTCCATAGTTGGTGGGCCCCTTGCCGCTGTTTTATCTGCACCTCTCCGCCTTCTCACAACAAACATTTATGGAATGGCTGCTTCAGCAGTGGTAGTCTATTGTGCAAGTAGGTATGCTGCTGACATCGGGAGTGGCATGAGGAGAGATGTGGTGAAGATTTCTGCAGAGGATCTTACAAGTAGGCTCGCGATCGGCCTCCTCCAAGTGATTGAACCCCCGAGCTTACCAGCACCTGGCTCTTAATATCTGTTTTACCATGCTGCTGATTTTGCAAGTCGTTCTCCATTGTTTTATCATAAATAGGCAACCTGAATGCTGTGTGATTCTCTACCATCAAGAAAATCTTAAGCAGACAAGTCACTGTTCTGTGTTTTGCTGGATGTTTTGTCGATTCAGGTCACTGCTTTCCTGATCTGTATCTCTTTCTCAGTGCTGTGCTATGATGGGTTTGGAAGTCCTTTCTAAGCGATTGCCAATGGCTATTTGTATTGTTTTTAGGATATGTTGCATCAAAGCTTGAAAGTTGAAACTGGAAGAGCGAGTTCCAAGTGCATCCATCGTCGGTTTACATGCCTGCCGCTGCATTTTGAATTCACCTGCCCTATCAAGTCTAGAATCCCAAATCAATCCGAGGATATATTTAGTGCAAATTTCATGTTTTGTCTTCACCTTGATGCTTGCACAAGGATCTTAACTTGATCGTTTAGCATATGTAATCTTCTTTGCTTCACCCAGTTGTTAAGTTGTTGTAGTTGCAATGCCTTTGGATTCAGAAATTGCATGTGATGGTGATGTAATGGACTGCATCCATCTCTTAGTAATGAATCTGGAAATGCGTCATCAGTTTAGCACTTTCTTTTTCTCCTTTGATTTGCTACACAATTGGATGGGCACGGTGGGGTTTTCTTTGGATGTCCTCTTGAATGGCTAGTAGCTATTCCAAAGAAATTATTCAAGTACTAGTTTGAAGTGCTACTGCAAAGAGAGAAGGGAAGTGTCAACCTACGTGCTCCGGGGGCAACATACAAAGATAATTTCATTTTCCAGTAACTCGGCGAGGGCAACATCGACGATTACTCCATTTTCCAATTGCTGATATACATACTTACCAAAGCATCGCCAGATATATTGACCTTTGTTGTGCTGATCATCAAGACTCAGGATGGAAAAATACATTAGAAGCCTAGTCTCTAATTCAAATAATTCCCACTTTTTCTATAGAAGTTTGATTCCCATGGAGAAAAGTTTGATTTTTTTTAAAGTTTTGAATTATAATTAACACTAATGGATTGCAACATTGAGGTAATTCTAAAACCCAGCACATGACTAATTTCGCTCGAAGACCTTCCAACAAGATTGAATCTTAGGAACTCCCATATAAGACAATCAGCCGTTTATGCACAGCATCTTGGCTTAACACCATAGTGACAAGGTCGTTGCGCACACTAGGCAGTGACAGACAATACCTAGTCTTTGTGTCATTTG
This sequence comes from Eucalyptus pumila, assembly GCA_016097595.1. Lineage (NCBI taxonomy): Eukaryota > Viridiplantae > Streptophyta > Magnoliopsida > Myrtales > Myrtaceae > Eucalyptus > Eucalyptus pumila. Next base: position 21,487,377 of record CM027856.1, read on the forward strand.
CTGGAATTTTGATGATCCTATCGTTTTCCGCAATTCATGAAGGAATGAAGCGAGAAAAAACCAAAGAATTGTCACTCAATTCTAAGACTACTGGGGAGGATTTTCTCATTTGCGAGATTTGAGGTTGACATGAATTCAATACATAAATTATCAGAAATTGTTAAAATACAAAAACTATCGCCTTGGTCCAATGAACCAAGTATAGCATCATAGGACGAACAAAATTGGAACTGCAGCAGCCGTGAGCATCATACAAGCAGAACTCCATTTACACAACCATCGTTCTCAGGATTGTTCGTCACTTGGGCGTACTTCCCTGCAATTCCATTCGCAGAAATCAGCTTAAGCAACATGAAAAGGACAGCCATTAAGTAAAACCATCATAAGGCAGATGAAATTACCCCAAACAACTTTCCCAGCTGGTGTAACAAGACCAAGTTCACTCACATTGACCTGATATTCATAGCAATTAAATTGTCAACAGAACCATCAAATTTAATAAACAAGCTCAAGGAAAAAAAGAAAGAGGGGGGGGGGGTTGTGGAATCCTACCTCAATGATGGTTCCTTTGGTCAGAACACCCAGAGATGTATACATTGAACCATTAGGGTTTTTCTTAACTCCGATTATCTCGAGATTGAAGGTACACTTCAATTCCGGATGTGTAACATGGGCTTTGTTGAAACGCAACCCTGAGGGACGGATGAACCTCTCATACTTCGGAGGTTTTCTGGTGAAACTAGGGCCAACAAATGTGGCTTTTGTGACCATCCTCTTCCATTGTTTGGCTGAAAATACGCCACCAACAACATGGATTGTTAAAGAAGTGCTGCACCTTCTTAATAATAATGCAATACTAGCAAGTTCAGGTAGGCGAAAATTAATTCTCTCAATGGTACGCTCAATTAGGTCTCTTTTATCAGGTTCAACATTCATTTCCAATCAGATCGTGCCTATCAACACTGTCTAGGCCACAATCTTAATCTACCAAGCCCAATCACCAACAAAGAAACTCTCTTCTCAAACTGATAAGCATCCATCCCAGCTCAGTCAACGGTGATGCACAAATATTAGTTCGCTAAACTTATAATATCTTCCAAGTAACAAACATAAACGAACAAAAAAGCAGCCAAAGAGGTGGTCAGAGATACTCACTCTTCCTTTTTCCAGTTCTGATCACTTTGAACATCTCATCTTCAGCAACAGGCCTAACCTGGAGTGGGCAGCAATCAAGTCACAATGCTATTGAGTAATTGTAAATCGACATACACTTTCAATGAATTAATCAACAATCTATCCAAAATAGAAAAATGGGATCACTCTGACTCTTCAATATTCGCATGAGACGGGAATAAGAGATATGGAACAAAGAATCACAAGAAAACAGTATAAAGAACAAACTCATGCTAACAATTCCTCAATTAGATACAACCAAGAAGAAGATGAAATTACCTTGGGCAAAGGAACTTCCCACTTTCCAGCTTTCTCTTTCCTTTTTTGTTTTATGGTGTTGCTAAGCACCTAAATTTTACAGAATGTAAAGATTATCAAATTAGAACAGAGCTGTCAAAATATCAAATCATACCATCCATATAAGATACATACCTTAGCTCTTGTAGTAGTGTCACGATCAAGAAGATAAGCAGGAACTGCTCCTTCATGAACATCATCATCCACTTTGCGCCTACTTGAGGACTCTTCATGCATTGCCAACCTGATCCAACAAGCAGGAAATATTAAAAATCGTACGGACATCATGTTATAAAACCATATGATCAATATATGGAATACAGATTCACAGAAGAAAGCACAGCACGACTACCAAAACAAGTTCTAGAGTTGTATCCAGACTCGGGAAAGGGAGAAGGTTGAATGCCATAAAACAATCTTAAGCATCACCATGAACATCCGTAAAGAGCCACCACATTTACTTGCAAGAAAATCTGGACATCAGACCATGAATTGATAGAACAGAGGGCAAAGCACCCTCAACTTATTGTCCCATGCAACAACCCTTGCCAATGGACCCATTGAAAAAAAAAAAAAAAAAAAAACACGACACCATCGAGCGACGTGCAACAATGGGCACCGAAGCAATCGAAGCAACGCCAAGTTTCAACCGACATCCAAGAATGCCCCATTTGCTCCCCCAGACAGAACTGATTAGGTACCAAAGGTGAGTTGAAATAATTAACCAACCCACTGAAACCTCACATCACCATAGGATATCCAAAAATAAACAATTCTTCCATCAATTAGAAGAATGATCATTAAAAAAAAAAAAAAAAGGCCAAAAATTCTCACGTTTTCTTCATGAGAGCCTTCTCCGCATATCGCTTCTTCGCGAAGAGCTTACCCTTGATACCCAGAGCCTGCGTCGTTCAGAAACAGGGCATGAGATCATGCATATGCCCAAAAAAATCAAAAGCACAAAGGGAGTTTAAGGGAAAACGAATGCGTACTTTCTGGGCCATGGCAGAGCGCTTGTGGACTTCACGAGCCTCCTTCTTGCGCTTGCGCTCGAAGTGGTCATGGCGGTAGCCATGGAGCTTCCTGTGTCGCTCGATGTAATCTCCTTGCGGCTACAAGCAACAACAGCACCAAACACCGCCCCACGCGAAACGGGAACCGCGCGAAGATGGCGAATTCGATGAGAAATTCAAGAAGCCCGAGCGAGATCAAGAACACGAATCGCGCAGAGAATTCAGAGAGAGAAAAGCTTACCATGGCGGCGACTGGAGGAGGAAGACGGCGGTACTGGTGTGGCCGGAAGAGGGTGCTCGTAAACCCTAAATTGAAACTGAGGGGTAAAGGAAGGGAATTCTAATTTATTTGGGCTTTTGCCGGTTGTGAATCTGGGTCCGGCCCGCTTTGACTCACTGGGCTAAGATCCGAAGTCTCATTTAAAGAGGTAAAAAGAGGAAAATATAACCTATACCCGGGGCCAGCTTTTCTTCTTTTTTTTTTTTTTTTTTTTTTTTTGGTCGGTCCCGGGGCCAGCTTTAGACCCTTTGTTGTAAGATTACCTCATCTAAGACAGGGATTGTTGCCAATCAACAAGGACCGCCAATGCTCATCCTCCAATGAGGTGGACGCTTAACTGCATTTCTTATTTTAATGTCTCGATGTCCGCATGCCCTATTCCCCTAATTCTCCTTTATATCTTTGTCTTCTCCTGAATGAAGGAATACCCTTTTGAATGAAGGAATACCCTCTAGTTGCTTTACATTCTGAAAGTCTCAAGGTTTGCATGGAACCAGAATGAAGACTTTCAAAGATATGCTTAGGTCTATATTTGAGTATATAAAGCTATGACCCATATAAACATATGTATTTTAATAGAAAATCAGATTTTAATCATCCAGATTGGCCCCTCTGATGCTCAAGTTAGAAACCGGAGAAGGAAAGGAAATGTATATAATTTCGATCAGAGTCAAATGTTCTACACTGGTTTGTCTGCTTCCAAACGAATATTTATAGGATTTTATATTTTTACCTATCAAGTTAATGTTAACAGATAGTGATTAAGCTTTGACAAATATCGGTTTGTCATGACAAATGGCAATACATCGTGACAAGCATGATGTATGGTGGCATGTGGTGATCAAACCATTCAAAGGCCAATGGGTATTTGATCTTTCAAGCAATGGCTTCTCCGTTCATTCCTCCAGTAAAATGACTTACGAGTGGGGGGTCATGTCGACACGTTCCTCGATGGGATGTGCTGCCTCAACTCAGCAACTGAGCCAATGGCCTTTTTCGGGTCAGCCGTCTCGTTGGCATATGATTAGATTATGTGGCGAGGTTACTATGGACGTGTATCTGAGATCTAACGATTTTGTCAACATGTCATTGTCACTCGCCCCACTTTTAGTCTCAACTGGTGCAACACGTGAGATATGAAAATAGACGAGATCTATAACGTGGCAAAATCACATATCTTCAAATGGCCTAATTTCATTCATCTGTCTTTGCTTATTTAGCGCTGGTTTCTCTTTCCAAAACCATTGTTCTCCTATCTCCGAAAACTTTTACACATAACCTCTTATTGCATTTGGTTCGGCGTTATAAAGGTTTTCAGCCCCAAAACCCTTTTAAAAAATTGACCGTTTAACAATCATCTTAAATAACATATTAGCTAAATGCTGACCTTGGAAAAGCTAAAAGCCCAATACTAAAAGCCCAATACTTGTAGGGACTAGTACTAGGCTTTCAGCATCTGGTTAAATGTTGAAATTAATTTTTTTTCTTCCAAAATTATTCTCACCAATTTTTCAAATTTTCGATTTTGTCCCTAGTTAATTTTTTTATTAAAAAAAAGAAGACAACCCTTCGCCAGTCTAGCAATGAGTTTGGTTCATTTTTCAAATACACACACACATAATATACCCAAAACCCATTGCAAAAAAAAAAATTGCCAAACACATTCAACTCAAAGTCCATTTGTTACCATTTGTATTTTCCCTAAATAGTTTTGACTTTCAACATTTAAATTACACCTAAAACTCATTTGTAAAACTGAACCAAACGCACCCTCTCTAAATTCCTCAAAGGTCTCAAACTCTTGAAGCTCCAATTAAATTAATGGCAGACTCTACCCCCACAGAATCGCACCTCACTCCAATGGGGTGCTCTGCTCCGCCCCCACAATATCTGAGGCCCAAAAACTATAGTAGAATCATTAGTCGCAAAAAGGAACACTTTTTTCGAATCTATACAGCAAATACCATTACAACTACGGTCACATTTAGTGAAAACCAGTAAGATTGGCGAAAATCGTAAAAATACAATTAGGTGTGAGATGAAATCAAACTACAAATCCAACACTATAGCAACACGAAAGAAATCAACAAAACATAGAGAATCGAGAGAAACTTGCATTTGACCTATGTATTCTCTTTCTAGTTGGAAAAAATAGATTTTACCACCTGGATTGGCCCCACAATGCTTAAATTATAATGTAGTGGAAAAAAAATGTGTATAATTTAATCAAACTGGAAAATTCAAAACCTATTTCTTAGCTTTTAAATAACTATTTAGAGAGTTCTCTGTTTTCAAATGTTGATTTGTTTATAACAAATCTCAATACATCATAATAAGTAGGGAAAAGTACCAAAAAAGTCCTAAACCTATTACATTAATACAAATTCAGTCATAAACTTGTCAATTGGACAAATCCAGTCCTAAACATTTTTACATCGGTACCAATTCGAATCATCCGGCCAATTTTGGCTTACCGGCGCTAACATGGACATCGGCCGGTGACCAAACGCTGACATGGCAATTTTTAATATTTTTAAAATATTTGCTTGAATTCTTAAATATTTTTTAATATTTTTTTGAATTTTTTCATTTTTCTTTTTCTTTTTTCTTGTTCTTTTCTTTTTTCCTTTTCTTTTCTTCCTTCTTCCTCCTTGGATTGTTCCGGCCATTGGGCAAGGGCCTTGAAGCCCTCGTCTACCACTGGCGAGGGTCATGGCCCTCGCCCGGCCTCTCCCAGGGCCACCGCACAAGGTGGCTTCGCTTGGATCTAGGCGAGGCCAACCTCGCCAGCCCCTCACCTCACCGGCCCCGGGTGAGGGCCGCGAAGCCCTTGCCGGCTACCGCCGGAACAGTCCAAGGAGGAAGAAGGAATAAAAGAAAAGGAAAAAGAAAAGAAAAAGAAAAAAGGAAAAGGAAAAAATTCAAAAAAAATATTTAAAAATTGCCACGTCAGCGTCCGGTCACCGGCCGATGTCCACATCAACGCCAGACAGGCCAAAATTAACCGAACGGATTGAATTGGTATCGATATAAAAAGGTTTATGACTGAATTGGTATCAATGCAATAGGTTTATGATTTTTTTTGGTACTTTTCCCTAATAAGTATGATATATTACGACACATGGTGGTCAAACCGTTCACAAAGCAAATAAGTATTTGAACTTTTATGGAGTGACCTCACCATTCACTCTTCCAAATATGGCATGACTTGGGAACCTCTTAAAGAACAACATTCGCAATGACCCTTATTTTTTATTTTTTTTGGTCAAAAATTGAAACATTTCATTAAGTAAGCCAAGATGAGAAGCCTTGTAAATGGGCTTCATTACATAAAAGATCCAACAAAGTTTGTGGAGGGGACAAGACCCAATTTAGAGGTAAGTAATTTTTCTTATGGGCTTTAACTACCTAAGTCTGAACAAGATTGGCCTCTTTAGAACAATTGATTACTTGGACATTTGAGAAGGCCCGCATTTTTCCTTGCACTTACTAACAATAGGTTGAATTTCTCAACTTAACTGCTCTGAACTGTTCATCTCTTTAACCAATTGCAAACCATCTGACTCAAAAATAAGGACTTCATGTCTTTTCAGGAAGAAAAAGTTGAGGGCTTCCCATAAAGCTAGGGTTTCGGCCACAATGACCCTTATTTGGGAAGCCACGGCCGAACTCAAACGAAGCGGAGCATACTTTATCAAGAATTTATAATAAATAAAAAAAAAAAGGTGGATCCAAAATAAGTCATCCACTCATTCTCAAGTAGTTCCAAAATAAAACATAACAGTTTCTAAACAAAGGCTATTTCAAAGAGGTTCCAAGGGATTAGTAATCCAATTAGGGGAGAGAATTTCTATGATGGGCTGTGGCAATCTAAACCATAAATGAATTAGCATCACAAGAGCAATAGGTGTGTAAGTAGAGATGTGCAAAGGAATCGAGATCCACTCGCCTGCCCAAAACCAAACCGGACTTGCCCAAAACCAATGGTTCTTAAGGGAATCGGTTGGGTTCCCAATTCCAATTCATAAACGGTTCGGTTCTTGATTCCATAGGCAGATCTGTCTACTCACTCACCTGGATCGAGTCGGTTACATTATAATAATATATTAATTTTTAATATTAAAAATTTCGAAATCAGTAAATCTAAAATTTAGGCTCATGTTACTCTCTCTTAGTTTTTCAATTGCTTTGACTTGAATAAAAGATGAGCTCGATTGGATTGTTTTCTAGCTCAATCAAGTCAAACAAGCAATTGTCTAAATTTATTCGTCATGCTTTTGCTCTAGAGGGTACCAAAGCTTCGTATCTCTAAATCATAAACCTTCATCTTAGTCGAGAAAATGTTATTCAAGGCAAATTGTGAATAAGATACGAGAATGACTTTTTTCCTTACAACATTTTTAAGCGCACAAATTTTTTTTCTCATTATCTTTTCAATTTTGGTTTCCCTCATTTTGGTTGCACAAGTGTAGACTGGCAATATTTGGTTGATGTTTTGTGAGATCAATTCCATGAATCCATTTGAAAATTGAACCACCGAAAGCTTTCAGACGAGACCCGGGTGTCTAGTTTTCGAAAGTGGATCCATTTAACTAACATACAATGCTCAGTTTCAATTTTTCGAAACCAATCCTTAGTATGGCAATTCCCAATTCTAGGGTGAAACTCGCCCACCCGGACCATGAAAGGGTAGAGGAGAGAAAAAGGGTAGGGGAAAAGGGAGAAGCGAGAGGTGGGTTTAATATAAAGTTTGGGTGTCCATGAGGGCAAACAAGTCTTTCTAGGTCTTGGGAGAGAAAAAGGGTAGGGGAAAAGGGAGAAGCGAGAGGTGGGTTTAATATAAAGTTTGGGTGTCCATGAGGGCAAACAAGTCTTTCTAGGTCTTGGGAGATACAAAATATAAATTTTAAAATTTGCGAAGAGTTTTTTATATAGGTTATGCTTTCCATTAAATGTACAATTCGCATCTTCAGACAAACCCAAATTAAAAAGACCAATATACCCTCAACCATACTAAACCCTTCTCTCACTCTCTCACACAAATTTGATTTCTTTTCCTTTCATTTCCATATTTCCTAATATCGCATTCAGTAGAAGAGTGGTACGACACATTTTCTCTCAGAGATTGAAGAGTTCTGAAGTGAGCTATTGGTACATACACCTCTTACTTGCTTCAATAGAATCATTACGTCCAAGTAATAATGGCTGAAAAAGTCGGTGCTAGCGTAAGGGTTATTAATCTGGAAACAGAGAACTTTGCTGTACATTTTTCTCCACGTTGGTCCTCATTAGGAAAACATGCACCTAGGATTTCTGAAAAACAAAAACAAAACTATTGGATTTTGATCCTCCTCTTGAGCCATGGGTAGAGCTTAGCCTTGGATCCGATAATTTCGCTACGTTTGTTCAGGATAGCAAGCAAGGTGATAAGCCCGAGAGAGATTGGCACTCTGGTCCTTCGTTGAAGACACTGGAGTGTCCATGTACGGACGATGAACAGGAGGTAACAACAACGCCGATCGTTTATCCATGGACAGCAAACGTCCGCACTCGCTGTGAGAGAGAATGCTTGATGTTAGTCATTCGAAACAACAGAGAAGAGTAATGTATGGAAAGAAGGTGAAATATGCACCTGCAAACTTTTGTGAATAAAGTTTGATAGCTGCTGATCCAATGCTACAACATCATGGAAGGAGTCGAGAAAACATAGACATTTTAGACTGAGACAAAGATTGTATAACAAATGATGAAAGATGCGTAAGCCAAATAGCGCTTACCAAAAGAGATAATAGAGCAGTTTCAGCTTTGACTCCTACAAAATATTGTAGGGCCATGGCAGCATGATCCTGAAAAGAAAAACACTGCTAATAAACATTTGGAGAGATGGGTGCAAGCATCTAACAACAGGAAAATATTAAATCAAAGACAGCAACCCTTACCGTGATATGCCTAAAAACATGATGAACTGAATGACCTCGAGCATGAACATAGCTACCTCCCTGTTAAATATACATGAACAAATAACACAGTTATGGGTATTTATAGCCAATAGCTTCCAAGGAAACAAAAGTAACATCAGCTAAAAAGAAAGGCAAGGTACAAAAGATCAAAATATTTCAGCTAGAAACTTGTCCTCCAGGCTGCAGTGAATAAGCCAGGCCGCTATTTTGAACAAAAACTTAAGCCTCGAGCCCTCAATGCAGAATCAAACTTGTGTAAAATGTCTCACGACAGGCTAAACAATGAAAATGGAAATGAACAGTTCGTGTATTGCCTCATGACATCTTGAGCTATTAAAAAACTTTGGGAACTTAGATTTGAAAATTGTGGGACCATTCTAGAAAGGTCATATATAGTTTACACAGTATATGACAGGCTGCAAAATTAATGAGTTAACCAATCAAGTATAAGCTCTAATATCAACTGCAGGCATACACCCAAGAACCGAAATAAAAAAATTAAATAAGATTTTGCAACTGCCATACCAATGACGGATTGCCCCTAAAGTATTTTGCAATTTTAGTTTCAACAAAATGGGAGAAAAGGAAGAGTATCAGGGTATAACTTATTGTCTTTGCCATCTTTATCAGACATGCAAGTCACAGTTATTTTTTTAAGTGGCAGAGAACAAAAACCACACTTTCTTGTCTTGCAGCTGGTTAATGACATTGACACCACTGAAAAGAACAAATGATGGCGAAGCTAAAAACTAAGAAGGCATTAATTATGATAATGCTAGTCTGGTCACTAAGCAGGGTCAGATATAAGGTATAAGTGCTAATTGAAGCAACTAAATCATTAAATTGTCAAGACATTATAGGAAGGAGATAGGTTTTCAGTTCTTGTCTCATTCAAAAATGCTGGTTCTTGTTTCCACTTATAAGGCCTTCTCTCATCTTTTGCAGATTTTTTGACTCCACTCCAGCCACTGTTGATTCACACTTTTATACAATTGCTAAAACTGAAAGAAAATCACTCTTTGATCATTGGGACAAACAGTTATTCCAATCTCACCCAGTGATTCCGCTCATAAGGCTGCTCTTTTGTTGCCACACACTTCTGTTACCCAATGCAGAAAACTGCTTTTGTAAGCTGCCAAAACTGGAACGACTCATCGATTCCCTCATCCCAACATAAAAAATTTCCCAATGACCCTTTTCTTGATGAAAAAATTTATCTTTTGGCAATTTTCTGTTTGTAAAAACATGCAGACATGGTTGTCAACACTATTCACAACAGGGTTGAACTAATTCAAAGACTAAGTCAATGCAACAGAAAGTAACAATTTCTTTCACGATAATGATATTGAGTCTGTCCACTTCAACTCTACTGCATAGCCTCAGCAAACCATATACCATTATTGTGCTATGTAGAAAAACTTCACCATCAAGACATGTCAGCATTTTTTGGGACATTTGTGCTGCTGTATTAAGCACAACAGTTACTGTGCTAGACTACAAGCAAAACAACACTTGTAGCACTGTCACCAGCAAGAGTAAAGTCAAGCAGCAATGAGAAATCTGCTTAACGAGTGTTAAACAAAACAATAAAAAGCATGCAATACCACCCATCTTTCACAAACGTACATGAAGGGAGAAAAAAGAGTAGCAGCTTACTCAACTTATGCAATTTAAATGATGAAAACATCTCAAGAAGAATCTTAAGAGAAACAATAGAGGAAAAGCATGCCAGGAAAAAACAGATTACCTCATCTGGAGAAAAGAAGGCCACTGCATCTGGGTCAACAGAACCCGCAGGATGCAATGATATTAAAGCTCTGAAGACCGAAGGAACCAGCAACTCAATCACAGCAACTTTGTCAGTATTAACACTTACAGTTCCAACAGGAGAAGGCCTTAGCCTATTTAAACCGTGAAAACTGTGTTCTTTCGATGCTTCTATAAGATTCTCATTTGCAGAAGATGGCAGGGAAGAAGCTCTTTTCAGCCAATCCAATCGACCATGTGTCAAAACTTTGACACTTGGCATCTCTTTCTCCATGTAAATAAGAACATCAGATAGTGTCTTGTAATTACTACGGTCATCCTCCTGACTTGCTGTTGATACTCGAGAACCACAATGCCTTTTGGGTTCTGATTCGAGACTTTGGCCATTAAGACCATCATCAAGATGAGGGAAAATCGTCGCTTCTGATCAGTGAAAGCCTTGAGAGCTAACCTACAAAAATGTGGGAAGCATGGAATAGTTATGAAATAGGATAATCAGTGACAAAATAATCAGTCAAACAGGGATATAAATTCCCAAATGAAATTGCTGCGTTGGATGATTCTCAAGGAGTAAGTTCCTTTAGGCATCATATGTCAAGTTCCTAAGCACCAAGGTTAGAGTTTTTAATCATAACACTCAAAAAGTCAATCACAACACACCATAACATTATATAATTCTAAACCCAACAAACTTCATTCTCTGTTCTTGATAAGAAGATAATCATATTATGGACACTACTAGAAAAATGACTTCAAGAAGCAACGGTAAACCTTCTTATTTCAATTCAAGGAATAGAAAACTTATTTAATAGTGACAGATTATGGTCCTAATCAAATCTCACTGAGAGAAGAATCCCTAACTCCATTAGGAATGTTATTCCCCTCTATGGTTCTTCATTCAAAAAACTAGCCGTCATTTAATATTGCCACAGCTTGTCTGGTTAACAGCCTGCATCAAATTATTATCAATGCGATGAAGAAAAGAAATATTGCATTACAGACTGTTATGCCGTCCATTTGAACACATGGTAATAATGAAAGTACATTCACACTAGATTGTTTATGGAATAGAACACTTCAAAAAACCATACTGTCATTACTTAGTCTTATTAATGAAAACATAGTTTCCTCAATAAACTCAATCTATTTGTTCCAGCTCTGCAATTTTTCAAAGAACTGTGGTTAATGTAATTATTATCATGCCATTCACTCACAGTTCAGATTAATTTAGTTGCTATTGTCAAATGATACTGCAGAGCATTGTTTCAATCTGCTGCAACTCCATTAGAGAGTTCTATACATCATTCTTCACTAAATCAACATTCTAGGGGTCATCATGGTTGACCTTTTTTCTGTATGAGCATTGACAATAGTAAACCATATAACAGTTCATTCGGGATTTCCCCTTACTTTATTTCCAGCTGTAGCATAAAGCTTGAAGAGAAGCTTCTACATCTTATACTAGTAATTTTATGTTTTGGCATTAGGTCCATGTGATGTCACTTGTAAAATGAAGAATTTAAGAAATCTCTCTAAACTAATTAACAATCAAGGAGTCGAAAGACTAGGAGATGCAGATTAGCAGTGCTGATCAACTTGCAAAGAGATCAACGATATTGTGGCATTCCAAATTGCTAAAATCTTAGACTGAGTTTAACAAGACACTATAGCAAAATACTAGCAATATAGCTTCAAACATTTTCTGGAAACATATCGGCAAAAGACTGGGAAGTATATCTGCAAAAGACTAGGGACCCTATAGCAAAATACTAGAAAAAACCCAAGACAGCAATATAAAGAATCCTCATCAAGCTCCTAAAGGCAACAAGAAAAGAAAAGGATAAACAAGGATATTCTCCAGGAAACAAAAGAGAACAAAGAACAATACCAGCATTTTTTCATGACTAAAACTGATGTCTATATTGTTCTACAGAGGAAACAGAACTCTATCGCACTAAAAACAGAATCTGTCAAGCTTCATATAGAACGCCAAAGTTTCGAAATATGTACAGACTTCAAGCTAACTCTTGTGAACTGAAAATTCAAAGTCAAATTTGAGCGCAATGATCATACAACAAACTCACAACACCAGCAATTAAGCACATTCATCCAAATGGAATTGGATACATAGATACTGTGATGTCAATATGCGCATATATAGTGCTAAATATCAGCAAATCCCATAAGCAAGTTCACCGTGTAAAATTCATAACTGGACACCCTGTCTTAACAAATTTTCATAGTGAGCTTTTCAGTTCGACTAACGAGCTGTTGACAGACATTAGTTGATTGCACTCTACTGGTGACTAAAAATTCTATAAATTTTATCCTATTATGAATACAAGCTATGCCTCGCATCAGTCCGGCATGGACTCTATTAGTGCCTCACACCTTAGTCACTTAGAAATTTATGTAAGAGACTAAATGTGGAATATCGGGATTGCAACCTGGTCCTGTCGACAGCAGATGCACCGGCTTGTCCAGCTAACTGCCGCTTCCAAGCATACGCAACGACGGCGCCGTCCGGGCAAAACCAACGGTATGTGCAGACCCCACGAATTACTCCTCGATCGAAGAGACTCGTTTAAGACCCCCGACTCTTCCAACAGCTTCCCTAAACAAAAATTCTGGAAAAGACAAGGAGGAAAACAGACTTGAGAAGCATGTCAGGCAAAATCTTTCAACACGGCCTACGAGAATCTAAGAGAAATTGCAGATTCCTAATCCACGCTATGCAGCACAGACGCCCTTGTCAAACTGAAGAGCAGATGCGATATGTGAGTAAAACCCTAATTCCAGGAAAGAGGGAGGTCAAGATTCAGGTACCGATGGCGCGAAGATCCTGGAGGTGCTGACGCATGGAGGCGTCCTCCTTGGTGAAGGGACCGGTGGGGCTTTGGTGCTCTGGTGCGGCTGCGCGGCTACGAAGAGCGCTTCCAGGATCCGGTCGGCGCCGAGCCTCACGTCGGCGATGAGGCGCGCCGCTGCGACAGCCGATCCATCGCCAGGCCACCTGCTTCGGCGGCGCCTCCGCCCGGGCTCGTTCGCCGGCGGAGGGTCGGACCCGGAGCCGGAGCCGGAGTCAGAGTCGAAGCCGGGTTGGGCGGCGACGCCACTTGGGCCGTCAGCTGTTGCTGCATACGCTGCGGAAGCACCGGCTTTCGCCGTTTCCGGTCGGCCGGAGGAATTGCTCCCCGTCGAATCTGAATTCAAACCGACCGGTTTTCGGACAATTTTTCAGCCTTTCACGAGGCGAATTTACATATATCCAGGGCTCGCGGGCGGGCGACAACTTACCTCTGACCTTCCAATTTTTAAGGTTTTTAGCAAAAGGTCATGTCCTTTTTCTTTTTTCTTTTCTTTTTTTCGATTGATGTCAAGATGGTGTCAATGAGTATTTCGGATATTTATTAAGCGTTTTTTATTTATTTAAAATATTTTATTTGTAATGTGGTTATTGTGCATTACGTTACAAGAGTCGATTCAACAAAAATTGTTAATTTCATATAATTAATTATTTGATGAGTATTTTTATGATGCTCCTGAATAAAATTATTTTAACATGTATGTGTCGTGAACTGTATTCTCTCCCCCTTGTGAGCTGAAAAATGAAGTTTTATGGTATTGGTGTAAAGAGTAACTCATGCAGAGGATGATACAACTTATTTATGAGAGTAATGTCAAGATATGTGTGCCAAGAGTTCTAGAACGGAATAAATACTATTTTAGAGAATCTCTGAAAGTAGGATTAATCTTCCATGCACAAATTGGTCAATAGCAAATACTACTCTCTTGTGAGGTCATAGTGGGGAAAACTAGTTATTGTATCAAAGTATTATACATGTCTCACTTAAGGATTTGATACTAGCAAAACTGGATGTAATATGATTCGGTATGAGAATTGGATTTACTGTATTGTTTTTACAAATAATCTTTAGAAGGAAGGCTAGCATGGTGTTTCTTGACTTTCCAAGTGTCGCAAGGGCTATTCCGTGACCAAGAAATTGTTGACCCACAATGAATGGTTTATTAAAGTGAGATCCATCCAATAGGTGGATGATTTGGGGAATACTTGCAATCTACTTAGTTCTATGAAGGCGAAGAGGATTACTAGGGCTAAGAGGATCAATAAAGGTGCAACTCTTGTCAAGTTTTCTAGAATGGCCATGGGGGAATAGGAATGTACCAGATTACTTACCAAAAAGGAAACGTTCTTGGATCATGGGTGAATCTCAAAAGGAGACCCGTTACCGCGTTTCTCACGAGGAAAGAAATATCCATTGATATGTTGAAATCAAGAAAGTCTAGTGGGCAAATGAAAATGCAACCAACGAAGTGTAATTAACCCGACATACCACACTTGCCAAGGAAAGCGCAAGTGATCGGAGATTTGCCTACAACTTTGATTGGGGGAAGCTACGAACAGAGTGGAGTAACTTGACCTATCGGCGAGTTTTTGTCATTCGTCTAAGTCCAAAGGGAGTGGTTGGTGATGATGGTTGTGGAATATAAGGAAGTGATAGAGTAGTATGACAAGGGTGTTAATAATTGCGTGAGGGAGAATGTCACAAAATCGACTTCTCCTATACCCTTATGAGATAAATAGTTGAGTTTTATAGTTTTGGGGGTGAGGAGTGATTGGCATATAATGGATGATATACAATTGATTTGTGAGAATAATGTCAAGGTATATGTGCTATAGTCTCATAATAAAATGAATACGATCTTAGATGATCTTTCAAGACAGGATTGAACTCTTGTGGACAAATTAATTGAGAGTTGATGCTACTCTTCTCACGAGGTCACGACAGGCCAAAAACCAATTATTGTAACAAAAGTGTTATATATATGTCTCACTCGATGAATTAAATGCACTAGTTAAATTGGGCATAGTACGATCCAATGTGAGAATGTGATTTGTTGTATTATTGTTAGAAACAATTTTTAAAAGGAAGGTTTTCTTGGCATTCTTGACTCACAAGAAGCAGCATGGGATATCCCAAGCGCGTGATGTATGCCTCTCAGAATGACTGCAATATTCATTCTAATATTATGATTTCTTGGATTGCGATTTACAATTCTCGAGCTTCATGGGATATGGTCCTGCAATTAGTATTAGGTCTCGTTGTTTATACATGTGTGTATCGTACGTCGAGACTTGTTTGCCTTTATATTATCCCGAGAAAGGGAAATCATCCCTTAGGAGTTATTCAGGCGTGCATGGAGTAAACGTTCCAAAGAAATGTTTAAACACTTTCGTCACAGTTTGTTCCGGGGAACAAAAAAACAATTTTGCAAACTTGGCGTTTGATTCGTTTCTGCTTTTTTGTTTTTCTCCTGGAGCAAGAAATAAAACAAAAAAAAGAACAATTTGTTGTTTTCTTCTGAAACAAAAATGAAGAACGTTTTAGCCTCTCTTCTTCTTCTCTTCTTCTTTTCTTCTTTTTTCTTTCGCCGGTCGCCGGCGCCCCCTGGCCGGCGACCGGCCATCGAGGGCCGGGGCGACACCCCTCGAGGTTGGCGACCTCGCCGGGAGCTGCCGCCTGGCCCCGGCGAGGCTCGGCCTCGCCGGACTGGGCGAGCCCGAGCTGCGCCAGGCCTAAGCGAGGCTCGGCGTCACCCTCGGCCTCGCCGGGCCTAAAGGGACGGCCTTCGGGCCTCGTCGCGGGGCTCTGCGAGCCTCGCCTGTGGCCGGGCGAGGCCGCAGAGCCGGGCTTGGCCATCGAGGCCGGTGACCGACAAAAAAGAAAAAATAAAAAGAAAGGAAAAATGAAAAATAAAATAAAAATGTTTAAAAATTAAAGAAATAAAAAGAATAAAATTTACCAAACGTGTTTCTATTCATTTTTTATTCTGACAAACGTTACCAAAACGCGTTAATTTTGTTAAAATTTTCTCCGAGCGAAACACTTTTTTTTCGTTTGCTTAACAAAAAAAAAATGTAAACGTTACCATTCGCACCTCACAAAACTACATTGATTGACGGATATTTTTTCCTCAAAATTAGCAAAATGTCCTGTTTATAAATAATCGGTACATTAACACTTTTTAGTTAAAAATTACAAAAATAAAAAGAATCACTATGTTTCGTGCCATTATCATAAGAACGAGGTAATGATCTCATCCATTTGAGGTTTCAATTTATAGGATGCGTTTGTTTTGTAGAAAATAAATGATTTTTGAAAATATTTTCTTAAATATGTCGTTTTAAATAATTAATCAATAAATGTTAATTATCAATAATTATTCGTCTAAATATTTTCATGAACAATACAAATATATTTTTTCTATCTTATTTCTTCGCAAAGAGTCGACTTGGATTTTAATCTTGTCCCGAATCTAGCTTGTTTCGGCTATTATTTTTCTAATTAAATTTACATTATTTACTATTCTCTCTAAAGAAATTAATGTTGGATCCGCCGAACTCGTCGCGCATTTCAAAAATAAATTTTAAGCGCGCGCATGTTCGGTTGGCGCCGGAACCATTTGAAGCACAAAACCAGAAAACCTAGGCGCGAGGATCTTTCTTGCACCGACGGAGCTCCGCAGGACCAGAGCACGCGATCGCGATGCAGCCCAAGATCAGTTCCTTCTTCTTCAACTCGCCTCTCTCCTCCTCCGCCGCCTCCCTCTCCCCAAAACGCCCCTCCAGCTCCGTCTCCGCTCCTCCCCAGACGACGGCGGCGGCGACGACCTGGCGCTTTGGGAGAGGACCCAACACGCGTTCGTCGCGACGTACGTGCGGAGAGCTCCCAAGTCGCTCCGGTACGGTTCGCCCCTCCGCCTTTGCCTTTTTGCTTTTGCCTGGGTCTTCGTTCGAGGAACGGAAAAGAGATTCTGGGTCTTTTTGGAGACGTGAATTGGGGGGATTTCGAACTAGAGTGGATCGCTCGATGCGATGGAGCTTGTGTTGTGTGGAGAATTCAGCTACGATTGATTGCATTCGACCCGATTTTAAGTACCCGTCAGGCTCAAGTTTGTTGATTCTTTCTCGTTGATATTTGCTGCTCTTCTTTCGGGTATAGGTCTGAAATTCTCGAGGAATCGAGCAGCGGAGAAGCGACGAAACTCGATTCCGTGGAACCTGGCCTAAACCCAGAATCAGTAGTGGTTGGCGGTACGAAAGTGGTCAACAGAAACAAGAAAAGGAGCTATGCTCAGTTTCATCTGGAGTTGGGGCAGTCGATTTTCTTCTCCGGACATGCTCTGAGTGCGATCAAGTACGCGCCCGGGGACCAAGGAGATGAGAAGGTCATGCCGCATTTCACAAGAATTATACTCAAGGACTTCAGTTTAAGGTGAGCCAATTCGAAACCTTGGCTTGTCCCTTTGGCTTCGACTGGATGTGCACTTATTGGTCTTGCTTCGTAATTGTTAACAGGGTTGGCGCAGTGAAAGGGTCGTAAGCACACCTTCCATTGAACGAGGGCGTATCGTTATGGTGTTGGATAGTGACCTCCTGCTCAAAGAAACAAGGTTGTCTTTAAAATTTCTCTTTTTGATATTTAGGAGCTATCGCCTATTCTGACTTGACACACGTGTGAGTCCTTTTCCTAAAAGGAAAGTCTGCCGAGCATTTTGAGTTTCTTCATGACGGAAAAAGAGAGACTAGCAAAGCTGAAGCAGCATATGCTTTTGTTATAATCAACATTCGTGAATCTTCATGCTCTAGAAATGCGGATGATGGTATTTGGAGATGGATCTGGTGCGTAGATTGTTTGCCTAAATTGAAAGTTCATCTATGGAAACTTTGCTCTAATGCTTTTGTCTCCTTCAGTTATCCCTTCACGAGAGAGATTACGTCTAATGAGAAATACCCTTTTTGTGGGGGAACAAGAAGCCACTGGGCATTTAGTTCTGCTATCTCCTATGTGGAGTGCATCTGGTCTGGTATGTCGAGTTTGAGAGTAAAGGGAGAGATTGATCAATGGTTTTAACAATTACTTTAGGATGGGAAAGCTGAATCGAAAGGAGTTCTCTAGGATCATTGCCATGTGTTGGTGCATTTAGAGTGGCAGAACTTAAGCTCTCTTTAAATAGTTAACCCCAAATCCAGGAGTTATGCAGGCTCTTTAACAGGCTCTAGTTGAGTACATCAACCTAAAAACAGTAAAAGTGCATCAGAAAATGCTAAAACTGAATGAGAATAACCTACATGTGAAGTCATTGGTTTAAAGTCGATGGAGATGGAATAATAGCTAGAGATAGCTTTGATTCATTAAGAGGAGTGGGTAAAGCTGGTTCATGCGCTGTTGTTGGTATAATAGCTAGAGATAGCTTTGATTTATTAAGAGGAGTGGGTAAAGCAGGTTCATGCTTCTGACACTGAAACTACATGAGCACTTTTTAGTTGCTAAGGTACGCAATTAGCTAAAAATGCTGGCTGGAGGGGAGAGACTGTGAAACTGACGCAGAAAAAGCTTTTTGCAACTGGATTTGAAAAAGTGATGGACCTGTGAGCCTGTTTTAGAGGAAATCAGAGAAGGACAAAATACATATCCTGGTTTTAACTTTGGTGGTTAAAAGAGATGGAAATGACTGCTCCAATTGGGTTGCCACTAGCCAGTAGTAACAACAAAGCAAATGTTTCAAAGTGATTGGATGAATTTAAACCCATTTGGTTTACAAGTTTTACTAGATAGAGACAGACATCTAGACTAAAACTCCTCCATTATCAATGATCTTTCTTAAATGACGCAAAGATGTTTATTACGCCATGAAAAAACTAAATCTTGATTGCTTTTGTGTTTGAAGGTACAAGAGGTTGTGAAGATGATGGAGGTGGAGCTTGGATCCTGGATGGATTTTACCATAGGCAGTGTAAGGTGATTCCAGCAAAAGTTTTCTGTATTATCATTGTTGGAAGTTCTGATATGATTTAATATATAAATTCTACCTACGCTACTATATTGACATTTCAGATGAAAGGAAATGGATTTATTTTGCTATTCTATAGGAAAATTTTGGATGTGATGTTGACCTGTTCGTTTGCATGTTGCATCTGTTCGTTTTTCCGTACTGAGCTTTTGACATGGTACAAATGCTATCCAAGCAAAATTGTTCTGTTGTATGAATCCTCTTCCAGGGAATTTGAGCATTTCATATGCAGTTGTTAGCTGACACGTTGGCCTTTCTGAACTTTAATTACCTTCCAGTTTGCTTTCCATTTTCTGAATTTTATTGGACATCTCATTATGCTCAAAAATGGTTTCAGCCTTTGTTTTTGTGAAATGGGGCCTGGGAAGATTACTTCATGTTCATTTTGGTTATCTGGTTTGCAGGTATATCTATTTGTAGCTTCTCAGAGAATTGCTGGATGTTTAGTTGCGGAACCCATAAAAGAGGCATTTCGAATCATCTCCTTTGGAGAGAACAGAAGCGCAGAAGGCGCCGCCGTTAGGATACGAGAGTAAAGTCAGCTGCCCTTCAATTTGGGAATGTGGTCTTCCAAAGGGAAGCAGTAAAAAAAGAGGCACTTCCTTTAGGAAATGTAAGAAATTGGAAGGGGAACCCACTAAATGGAGTCGTCTGCTGTGAAAAAAGAAGCTGCATCGGCGTCTGCGGCATAAGAGCCATCTGGGTCACTCCTCCAACAGAAGAAAGCATGTAGCCACTGATTACTTGATGCTGTAGGGTATCGTCTGTCTATATCTCCACATCTCCGGTATCCACCTTTTGCTGCTAGACTCCATTGTTTTTGACATATTTTATATGCTTCTCTTTGTCGATGGCAATCTTAAGTCACGAAGTTGACTTGGGAAAGTTTGTCATTCCTCTGACATGGCAGTCGATCACAAGATACTTTGACCCAAATCACATTCGATTCATAATTTGACGAATGTTGTTTATGTTCTGACGATGCAGGAGTAGTTTCTGCTCGGGTACTGTTCTTGAACATTCTAAGATGGCATTCTCTCAACCGACTTCTGCCGGCAAGGCATTGGCTTCCCATTACATGGGGACTGAATACTTTCTTGTTTACAAGACTGACAGATCGGAACCCTGAGGCCGTCGTCTTCATAGTCGACGAATAGCATTTATGCTTTCATGTAACCATCTGAATCCGCAATAACATTCGGTCTGTACTTCTTTTTACCGATCCCAGCTATTTAAACTCAGATGGTTCTTTTGAACCGAGGAGCAATGACTCTTCCTGATGGAGTCCAAAGTCATTTCTGGGTTCGTTCGCGATCGAAAGAATCGTCCGTGACACTGAGCTTCGGAGCCATCGTGAATGTTTCTGGCAGCCTTCACGATCAAACTTTTAGTCTTTTCGTGGGTCGCTTTCTCTCTTTCTTTCGTCCTTTCCTGGGACTAGTGTCGAGTTGGAGACAAGCGGAGGTATTAGAAAGTTCGCCTACGTGGCCGAAAACATTGACCCAAGACCCGGTCAAAGCATATTAATTACAGCTAATTCCGCATTTACTTTATTGAATGAACACAATTAATATCTAAATGACCTCTCAACGAGGATTCAGGAAACGTAATGACCATGACCACCAAATGGAAATTTTCTCAAAATCCAAGTCGTAGTATTCTAGCAGTCAAAAGTTCCAGAGTTATTATATATGTTTTTTATAATATTCATGTAAGGCTCCGTTCCCTAAAAAAATCACTTTTATATTTTGAAATAATTAGTTGGTAGAAAATATTTTATTATCGGCACAATTCATGTCAATTTTTTTTTGCAAACAATAAAAATATTTTTTTCATCGATCGATTTTTCAAAGTGATATAAGTGGTCGTTCTCTAAAAATATTTTTAATGATCGAAAGATAAAACACTTTAGTAGTTTGATTTTTACTGAAAGTGGCTCTTTCGAATTTCTTATCATTGCAATAAAATGATATTATCAAGTGCTTCTCATTCTACATTTGTGAAGATCTTAATCAATGTCACGAGAGATTGATTTTAGATTTAATAAAAAAAAAGAAGAAGCCAAAAAGCGCGAAAAAGAAGTTTTTTGCCTTAACACTCAAAAGCCTATTCAAAAGCAGATTCTTCCTTTTGTCTTATATTTATAATCTTCTGTAAGATTAAAAAATACAAAAAAATCAAAGATAGCTTCAATCACCAAAAATTAAAATTTCGATCGACGAAATAAAACATACTCTTTCCAGATATCGAGAAAAAAAAAAAAAAAAGAAGAAAATCGCGAGGAAACTAGTCCCCGGATGAGGGGGGATGACGTGGAGTCGAGATGCGACGAAACCCGCGGATCCTTCCCCTCCTCCAAAGCGAGGAAGAAGAAGAGGAGAAGAAGAAGAGAAGAAGAAGCGAGGAAATCGAGTCGTGATCCCCCTCCAAAATAAACTTGCTCGCCAAGTCACCCCTCCCCTCCAAAAACCTTCACAGCTTCTCCGTGCCGCGGAGCGCAGGCAACGCCCTCCGTATTTACGCGGATGGCCTCGCCGCCTCCACACTCCGCGCCTGCCCACATATATATGCGCAGCTCCTACCCTCGCTCTTCTGAATTTGATCCCGCCCGCACCATCGACCCGCGCCGGAGCCATGCAGAACGCACCCGCCGGCGCGCTCTTCCCGGCCTTCTTCTCCGACGGCGACAGGGAGACCCTCCTGACCGTCCTCAATCCACCCTCCTCCGCTTCCACGACCTCGGCTCACCATCGCCCAGCACATCGGGGTGCCCCCAACCAGCTCGCCGTCTTCCTCGCCGACCGGGGCGGCGACCCCTCGCCCTGGCCCGCGCGGGTCCCCGTCACCGACAAGTTCGACTTCGCCGCCGCCGCCCGCCGGGGCCGCCCGCTGCTGCTTCATCGTCTTCCTCAGGAGGCCGAGGAGGGACAGGAGGAAGGGCGGCGGCGGCGGCGGCGGCGGGGGCGACGAGCCGGCGAGGAGCCCGCTGGAGGACGCCATGCTCCTGAGGCGGGACCGCCCGGAGAGTCCGGAACCGGGGCCGAATTCCGATTGGCCGGTCAGTGGGTTTTCGCCCGGCGGCGGAGCAGTACCGGGAGCTGGAGCTGCAGGCGGAGAGGGAGAGGCACCTGGCGATGAGCGCGGCGCTCGAGGAGCTCAGTAGGCGGCGGCGGAGCCCAGCCACGGCCGCGTCTGCGAGAAGTGCGAGGAGGAGAAGCGGTCGGGCAGCCGTCGGCATTCCACTGCTGCCCGAACGACCCGGTGGTCGAAGGCGGGTTCAGGACTCGGGGGCCCGATCGCCCGGCCCGCCAAGAGGCCCGGCGAGGGCCCGGGCGAGGTAGCGTAGGGGCGCTCTCTAGCGATTAGCGAATAGGAAGAGTTGAGAGATCGAGTGTGGTTGAGTGTACGCAAGGAGTGTACGCCCGCCCAGCTTTTGATCAATAGGGAAAGTTACATAGGAAAAAAAATATATTTGTGTATATTTTCTCAGAAGATTTTGGTCCTCTACGAGGGGAAGCGATAAAAATAGAAAATATCGGATTACTATAAATTTCGTATCATTTACTTTTTCCCTTGTTTTTATTGGTTTCACAAGAGTTTGGATTCTTTATGATAGATCTATTAACTATATGTTTTTTTGGTAATCTTTTGGTACATCGATTACTAACTATCATTGTAAAATTATTAAATTGTTTTTACGTTGTAAATTTGAAATCAAATGTAAAATAATCCATAATGGTTAAATACGCACGAAGACGTGTTGATTCAACATTATGATGATATCATATTATTATTTTTCTAGTTAGAGATAATATGTATATTTCAAAGAGCACTGAAAGCACATGAAAATCGTGGTTGCATTTGTAATGAATCATACGATTTTCCTAATTGGTGGTTTTATACTCATCATCTTCGAAATCTTGATTTTGTAATAACATAAGATTCCAATGATTACTTACCCAAATATCAGTGAAAATATATCTTTTTACGATAAGATATCTTTTTTTCAAGAGGTGAACTTCTTCAAATTCACTACAATCCCATCAACTAGGCACCGCCACTAAGGTAAACTTTCACCTTGGATTTGATCCTAGATTCATGGATAAGTACAATCCATTCATACACATAAATATGTGATTTTTATGTAAGATAAAATATAAAAATACAACACTTTTAAGCAAATCGTATGATTAAGTTTGATTAGATTTGATTCCCAATTTTCAATTCACTAAATTAGAATTTTGATTCCAGATAAATATCTTGATCCAATGACTATGCTCTCATCAATTTTGTATCGAAAATCGAGGTTCTTAATAAGTTCTTTCAAGCCCAACTTTCCAAACAATGCTCTTATCTATTTTGTATTGAGAATGTAGGATCTTGAATAAGCGAGTCCAGTCAAAGTCTTCTTCCCCTGATCTAAAATTAGGAATCATAAGAATCACTTTTTTTCGAATATGAAAAGTAAAAATTGTGTTTTCCAAAGTATAAATTACATTGGTTTATGTTTGTGAAATAATTGAATTAATCATAGTCATCCAAACGGTATTTTGATATGATTTTTTTTCTTACTTTCAAAACTAAAATGATTGTTTTTCAAACGTAACCGAACTGCTTGGTCTGAATTTATTAGTAGCCTAGTGGTGCTATCTATCCAGATTAGATCCACCAAAATTAGTTAAGAAAGAACAAGTTCAAATCATGACGAGCTGCGGCCAAGATGATCCGATTTATGTTGAGAAATTTTGTTTTGTTCATAAAATGAATTACATATATAATGTTATTTAACTGTTTAAATCAAACATGATATCTCATTTCTGGCCTAATAGATAGAAAAATTCTCGAGAAAACCGAAATATTTAACTTGAAAAAATAGTGGAATGTTATACTTTGTTTTATCAAATATTTACAATTAAACATTCGCATTGATCCATTTATTGGATATTTTAAAGGGGAATTTAGGAAAAGAAGATGAAAAATCTCCTTAAAAGTTGGAAAAGTCATGCATGAATTATTTCGAAGATATCTTTTATTAAAATTTTATCTCATTCATATATTTTCTTAAAATTTGTCTCATTCAATAAGGTGTTGATTTTTTTCTTTTGTCAAATAAGGCGTTGGTTTAGATGGTAAGAAAGTATTATACTCTTATTGGTCTTGGTGGATGAAATGCACCTCAAGATTACCGAGGATGTGACCAGTCAAGTCAAGATGCATGAAAACTGATCCGAGTATGACCTCACCGTTTACAAGGAGAAAAAAAGTCTCATCACATTTACCTTAGTTTGGTTATAAAATTCCGCATATTATTAATTTTATAAAGTTATTTTCATCAATCTCATCGTCTATTTTCACAGTGTCATAATCTATTTGGCTAACATGATTGAGTAGGGTGGGGGGTCTCGCTCTTCTAGTCATGCGTAAAGTTAAGCAAAATCAAACGGTTTGGTATTTTTGTAATAAAATAATAAAAAATCAATGTTCAGATTAAATTTGAAGCTGATTTTTTTCATAGCACATAAAGCTTATGCATATACAAAGGATTTGAGGAAGAGCTTCAAAATGTTAGAAGAAGATATAATTTGGAATATTAAAATCAACATTTAAAAAAGAGTTTATATTATTATGGGCACGAGAGTTATTTGTATTTAAATTTGAGATATATATATATATATATATATATATATATATATATATATATATATATATATATATATCTGTGGCACTACCTTGCATCTATCTTTATTATTTTTAAATTCTAATCTTGTGGAGTATATCTAATTATGTGCTGCGAAGATATTGCATGTAAAATATATTCACAGAACCATGTATAGCCATAAAGGTCTCTACTTATCTTGATTATTTTCAGATTCTAATCTCATGTAGCATCCCTAATTACATGCTGGGAAGATTTACATATAGATATATTCATATAACCGTAGATTTTCACGCTAATCTCTCTCTCTTCCATCCATTTCGGCCATCTTTTAACTGCCAAAATTTTTATGACAAAAAAAAAAAAAAAAAAATACTGCCAAAATTTTTATGAACCCCAAATTTATTTGATGACTGTTTAAGTGTTGCTTTTAATTTTTGGCTAAACGTTTCACCACAGTACAATGAACAAATCCATTTGAAATAAGTCATGGCTTAAATTCAGGTAAATAAAGACCCCATCTAGAGAGTTTTCATACTAAGCTAGTTACATGGGCCCGCACTAGTGAATGTATTTTAAGTATATTTATTCTCCTTTTTGTTATTATTGTTCATTAATTTTTAACATGTATAAATATCTTAGGTTCTACTTCATTAAATGTAGAAAATACCAAGTAAAAACATTTATCAAATTGGATTCATCGACCGCAAACTCTGAACCAAAAATGTACACGTAGTATAAAGAGAACTGATATTATTAATGTTCAATTAGTTTTTTATTTTCATTTTAGAGTATGTGGATTTTAGTGTCATATTCTTTACGAAAACATTTAACTCAATCTGAATAACTATGCTAAAGCTCAAAGACAATCTCTCCTCATCCTCTAAATTCCATCTGATATGTAAGATAAAAAAGAAGAAGTAAATGGCGGTGAAGCAAACAAAAAAAAAAACGAGAAAAGAGAAATGAATAATGAACAGATAAAAATAAATAACAAAAGAAAGGCTTGTCAGATCCGTTTTCGGTATCTCTCGCGCCGCAATGCGGGAACGGAATGCAACAATATCGGTATTCCGCCACAGGCTCATCTCATATATTCAGACGAGTTCCCTCTCCCTTTCCCCTGCATCGCCCATCACTGAAACCCTAGCTCCTGTTCCTGCTCTCTCATGGCATCTCTTCCTCCATGCTCTGACCTGGCTAAATGCGTATCTGACCCGCCTCGGCCGCATACCCGCCACTCCATCCCCCGGCCAATATGTGTCATATGCAGAATGAATGATGATTCAGTTTGAGCTATGGTGTTTTGGTGTCTTCATGATTGCCGTGTCGATCCTTTTGGTATTAGTATCGATTTTCTTCTACTTAATTTGCATCCTCGTCGGGCCTGAATACCCCGAAATGAAAGTCGCCGAGCTGACTGCATGCAGTCACCGCATCGGCTGGGGTCATTTGGAATGCCACCCTCTTGGTGGGCGATCGAGGATTTCGGAACTTATTCTTCCGCAGCGA
This sequence comes from Eucalyptus pumila, assembly GCA_016097595.1. Lineage (NCBI taxonomy): Eukaryota > Viridiplantae > Streptophyta > Magnoliopsida > Myrtales > Myrtaceae > Eucalyptus > Eucalyptus pumila. The sequence continues at coordinate 21,513,912 of CM027856.1, forward strand.
AGTTGAGTGCTTCGTCTACTATCATTGGGACGATACTCAACCCTTGGCATTGGCGTCAGCGGAGCCGTTTGTGCTGCGATCTATTGACAAGACCGTGATCAAGGTGAAGATAACGATGGAGAAGCCCGTGGAGGAGTGGTGGAGGACATGAATCGTGAGCAGAGGTCATGGGGACCGTGGCGGTCGGACTGGGCTTAAGGATGCAAGGCACATACGTGCTCGGCTCGTGGTGGAAGAGGGAATATGGCGAAATCGTAGCATACTGCGATAACGTGAAGGTTGCCTTTGCAAATTCTACGGGTGAAGGAAGATTAGTCACAGGCGACACTGGCGGTAGTCTTCCGTCATGTTCCTATAACCGTGTTGATCCTGAGGACGCTGCCATAATGTTCCTTTAATTTTCATTAGTAGTCAATGATTTTTTTTCACATCTACCTTATGTTAAATGAATGCGTGGTATTTATTTTGATTATTTTCAAATTCCAATCTCGTGCATTATCTGTAATTATGTGCTGGGAAGATATTAAAATATATTCACAGAATCATATATAACAATGAAGTTTCATAGTTTCGCTAATCTCCCTCTTTCATTCGGCCACTGTTTCACTCCCAATTTTTTTGTGAACCGTAAATTATCTTTATGAATGTTTGACAGTCAGTTTTAATTTTAAGTAAACGTTTCATCACAGTACAATGAACAAAATCCACTCATAAAGAATACACTTAAAGAGTTATTTTAAACTTTAAACTAGTTACTTGAGCCTGCGCAGTGACCGCATTTTTAAATGTATTTATTCTCCTGTTTGCTATTATCATCAATAATTTTTAATATATATAATATCTAAGGTTGTTCTTCGTTGAGCGTAGAAAATACAAAATAGAATCATTTCTCAAACTGGATTCACTAGACTTAAAATGAACTGAAATATTCATATGATATAAAGAAAAGTCTGAACATCATTAGCTTATTCAATAAATTAGTTTTTGTTGTCATTTTAGAATATGTGGATTTTAGTGTTATATTTTTAAAAATGACATCTTGATTCAATCTCAATAAATATGTTAAAACTCAAAATTTCATTTCTCACTCATTCGTTATTTAAATTCTATTTGACATATAAAAAATTAAAAGAAGAACCTGTCGAACTATAAACTAATAAAATAAAACTCATAACTCTCTTATTCGATTTTTTTAAATCAACTTCAAATAAAGTACAAAACTTTGTCATGCGCTCTCCCACGTACAAATCACAGAGACTTCTTTTCCCCTAAAAGGATTTGCTTAAATGACATAAATGTGAGCCACGTCTCTAAATTATTGGAGATGTCTTGCCACAGGCCAAGCATCGGGCCAAAAACAAATTGCCATTTGGCAAGTACATATTATCCATTGTCAATATATGTGTTTTGTTAATCTATATCGATTTCTTTTGCGTGTTATTTTTATTTGTGTTGGCATTTGCTTGTTGCAACCCTCCTGAAGCAATCCTTGCATTCGGAGGAAATGGGTTAAAAGGTAATGTCGAAGGTGGAGCCAATGGTCCTCAAGCAGCGCAAGGAAATTGAAACAATTGCAAAAAACTTAGTGAGGGAAAAATTGGAAGAAAAAATGATTTAACATTTTTGGAAATTAAAAGTCCAAAGCTCTTATGGATGTACTTTGGAAATGCAATTGCATCTCCTCAGAACTCTCCAAAAAAATTGACAAACATAATTGCCTTCTCAGAGAGTTTTCGCCTTTCTAAAAGAGTTTCATTTTCTAAGAAACATTAATCCGATAGACTTTTGATGCAAGTGTTCAAAGTAAATGGTGAAACCTCTACTTGTAGAGGGAGGTGAGGCTGATTCAAGATTTTTGTGTCCATAATGTTCTACTTAAGTAAAAACCATATCTATTTCATATTTGACTTGATAAGTGCCGATTTAATTTGTGTAATCAAAAAATTGTCGAATAGTAAACTAATGAACCAAAACTCATGAACTTATCACTTTTTTTTTAATCTAAAAATATCCCAATTCGAAATTAAATGGTATTTAGAAAAAATATTAGTTTCAGTTAGGTTTTTTGCTAAACAAAGTTTCTTCAAAGTATATCATCTAATTTAAAATTAGGAAATAAAACTAAATGAAAAATAAGCATGCCTGCACAACTGAATTGAAAAAATAATGCATTTATCACATTATTAACAGAGAAGCTATCTTTCAAAGTCTGAGTTTCATGCATATATTATTAAATATTTCTAGTTTTGACCTAATTAGACACTAAAGGGATAAACTAATATATTTAAAGATACTTTATCTTTATTTGATATTTTCAAATCTAAAATCAACGGGATAAATCAAAGATAAGCGTTGGGGAAGAATTATAATAAATTTATTTGAAGAGATTTATGCTTTTCTTTATCAACGTTATTGATCAGATGCATTTGGATATGCCTTTCTTTATCCATTTTACCATTCAAATTCATCTTAGTATGCGATATACGGAAAGGATGATTAAATGTTTAGGTGCAGCTCTTGCTTTTGTTGACGCCTGGACTTCAGTGGACGAATTAAGGAATGCATCCATCCGTTTTCGGTATCTCTTCACGCCGCAATACAGGAACGGAAATTCACAATATCCGGCATTCGAATCGCTATGTTGGCGCTTAACAGGACCACCCGCAACCTCATCTTCTCATATATTCAGAAGAGAGAATTCGTCTGTTCCCTCTCTCCCTTCCCCCATCGCCCATCACTTCTGTTCCTACTTTCTCATGGCATCTCCTTCTCCACCCTCCGACCTGAAAGCAGCAGCGGTCATGGGCCATACCGCTCCTCTTCAGCCCTTCTGCTGGAGGGGACATCAGCCAGGCAAACATTCACCCGACCTGCCTTTGGCCGCATGGCCCCCAGTCCAATCCCGCCCACGATGCGGCAGAATGCGGAACCGACTGGAAGTCCGGAGCTATGGCTTGTTGGTGTCGCGATGGCTGCTATGGCGACCTTTGTGATAGTAGTATGGTATTTAGCCTTCTTCATCGGCGTCCTTGCTGGGCCTGATACCCCATAGAAGTTGCTGGGCTGACCGTGTCCAATTTGACGGTCATGGCATCGGCCGGGGCTACTTGGGAAGCTGCCCTATTGGCGCAAACCAGAACATTTTGGGAACTTGTTCTTCCACAAAGTGCACTCCTTTCTCTACTATCAGGGGACGCAGAGCAACCCTTGGCATTGGCGTTGGCAAAGCCGTTCGTGCTGCGGTCTACCGACAGGACTGTGATCAAGGTGAAGATAAGGATGGAGAGGCCGGTGAAGGCGGTGGTTGAGAACATGCACCGGGAGTGGTGGTCCGTGGGGACAGTGGCCGTAGGGGTTGGAGTTGAGGATGCAGGGCACTTACGTGCTTGGATCGTGGTGGAAGAAGAACTATGGCTTGATCGAAGCACGTTGCGGCCACTTGAGAATTGCTTTGACAAATTCTTGCGGCGAGGAAGTTTGGTCACTGGCAATAACTTAGCTACCCTTCCGTCCGATAATCTGCCATCATGTTCCTACAATGGTTATGATTATTCATGGTAAATCGAAATCAAATGTTAGAAAAATCCATAATCGTTAAATACGTGTGATGGACTTGTTGATTCAGCATTTTGATATGTAACTTCTTTATTTTGGCATTATGATACGTAAGTTCCTTTTCTTTTATCCGAGATAGTGTGTATATTTCAGAGCACCAAAAACACATGAGAATCGTGAATTTTGTAATAAATCATAAGATTTTTCCTAATGGATAGTTTTATACTCATCATCTTAAAGATCTTAATTTCGTAATTTGAATATCAAACATAAGATCCTAACGATTTCTTGCCCAAATATTGGTGAGAATATATCTTTTTACAATAAGAGATCTTTTTTCAAGAGTGAATTTTACAAATTCTCTACAATTGCGTCAATCGGGTACCACACAGGTAAACAATCCATCAAGCCCATGTCAAAGGTTTTAAGCTTGTAATTGGATCCGTAGGTTCATGGATAAGTACAATTCGTTTCATACACGCAAAACTACGGGATTTGTACTTAAGTTAAAAATATAAAGATACAACATTTTTACTTTCGAATTGTACTAATCGGTTTGATTCCCAGGTCTGATTCACTGAATTGGTGTTTTGATTCCATATAGATATTTCGACCTGATGACTATCCATTTATCGATTTCGTATTGAAAATGTAGGTTCTTAAGTAAGTTCTTTTAGCCTAACTTTCGGAACTATGCTGCTAACGACTTTGTATTGAGAATGTAAGTTCTTGAATAAAAGAGTCTTTTAAGCCAAAACTCTCCTTCCTTAATCTAGAGTGAGTAATCATAAGAATTGCTTTTTTCCGAATATGAGAAGTAAAATGTGTTTTCCAAAATAAATTATAATGGTTTTTTTTTGAAATAATTAATTTATCATAGTCATCTAAACGCTTTTTTATATAATTTTTTCTTACTTTCGAAAAATTTTAAAAAATTGTTTTTGTAAAAGGTAAACAAAGGGGCGATGATTTTTACCAAAAAAAAAAAAAAAAACCAAAGGGCCGATGATTGATCCGAAATTGTTAGTAGTTGCTATCTATCCGGATTAAATCCACAAAAAAATTAATTAAAAGGAACAAGTCAAAGACGAGCCAGGGCCAAAGATGATCGGATTTTATTGAGAAATTTTGTTTCGTTCATAAAAATGAACTACGTCAATATTGTTATTTTACTATTTGAGTCAAACATGATATCTCATTTCTGATTTAATAGAATAGCAAAATTCTCGAGCAAATCGATATCTTTAACTTGAAAAAGAAAAAAAAAACGGTGGGATGGAATTGGATCAGCTATACTTTGTTTAATCAAAATTTTTGCTAATTAAATATTTACGTCCATTTTATTTATTAGATCTTTTCAAAGGGAATTTAGGAACAGAAGCTGAAAATCTCCTTAAAATAGGAAAAGTCATGTGAAATATTTTGAAGATATCTTTTACTACGGGTTCATCTCATTCATATATGTTCTTAAAAGTTTGATAACATAAGGCATTATTTTTTCTTGACCACGGTGTTGGTTTAGATGATAAAAGAGCTTTGTCCTATCTTATCATCACTCATTGACTTTAGTTTGGTAATAAAATTTCATGTCGGATTTATAAAGTCATTCCGTTTAGAATTATTTTCATCTATCTCATCATCTATTTGGCTAACATGATTGGGAAGGGGTTAGAATCTCTCTCTCTCTCTCCTCTCTCCTACCTCTCGCCTACGCTTTTTTTTTTTTTAATTTCCCTAGCTAATGCGTAAAATTAAACCCATCCTCTCCTCCTGCCAACCGCCACCCGACTCCCCCTCTGTATTTGCCTCCCTACCCCTCCAACCTCGGCCCACCACTGCCCCTCCCCTCCGGCTTTCGACCGACCGACGAAGTCGTGTTGGCTGTCTCTTCCTTAATCTCTAATTGGATGGAACAGTCAGATGAGCTCACCTCCTGCCGCCCGCGTGTCAAGCGTGGTGAAGTTGTTTGACTGTGGGTGCAGCGAGCAACCGCCTCACCAGAATATGGGACTCTTCCAGTGAGATCGGATTCAGCGCCAACGGTGTAGATACGTAAGCGTCGCACATACGAGGGATAACGTACATAATACCTAGACTTCATTTGATAATTGAGAAAGTTCGAGTACAAGGGAGTCAGTTAATTCCTATATAAAAATACTTTATTCGTATAATTAAGATAAATAAAGAGCTTGACGAGGATGTTAATCAATTTTTCAAATTCGCTTCATGCTAAGCTAACTAAATCTGCCTATCTAATTACTTCAGTAAAATTAATTTTGTCGGTCACGTTGTCTGGTTCGCGAATTCTCTTAAATTTTAGGATTAATTCTCATTAATTTATCAGAAAAGGCTTATGAAGAAAATAACCATGACATAATATTACCGAGTAGTCAAGCACGAAGACAATGCGGTCAGGTGTTGTCTCACACTCGCCAATATTAGTGAACTCAATCGATTGTAAATTTATAATATAAACATGTTAAAGTATTTCACATCGTTTTATGTGCACATGATCTCCTTTACCTATAGGCTTAAAATTTTGGATTGGTCATTTGAACAGGGTATCAAAGCTAGATTCTGCCTAGTTGATTTTGCGTTGTCAATTTCCACCTGGTCATTCTTAATGTGTATATGATCTTCATTCTAACAAGATATAAGACACTGGCTCAGTCTGGAATTTAGATGAGACGTTACTTACCTTTTCATGTCTAAATTACTGTTCCCATTGGCCTTTTTGGGCTTACGAGTTGGGCTCGTGCTCAGCATTTTCTAGCCCAAATTCAATCCAAAGAAGGGACCGTTTATTCAAACGATCAATTTCTTGAGCGAATCAAACGATCTAAACAGCATCATGTTAGAGTGCAAATTTTGTTCGATTGTGTACCAAAGAGCCTATGTCAAATAAAAATCTACATGATTTCTTTTTGTATGTATAGGCTTGTGATTGAGAGCTAGATATCACAATGTCTTATGTCATTCGACTTTTATGCAAACCGATATAAATCTAACCATGGGGAATCTCTGGTATTTGTTTGATACATGTCATTATTCTATAAGAAAAAACATACATCTGATTTGGCCTTCACAATTTCTGTGCACATATCTAGTTTGTCATATAGGAATTCCTTTCACAGTTCATTTTTGTTTTAGGACAAATGACATAAATGGTTACGTAACTTCAGTTAACGAACACTATTAATAATATTGAATTTTTAATTTGTTCAATATAGTCATTAAATTATTAGTACATGTTCATATCATTCATTAAACTGTATGAAAATATTTAATATCTTCAATTCAAGTTAATAGAATTTACACATACTTTGGATCCATTAAGTTTGAACACCAAATGACAAAGAAAAGTTCTACGTGGATTATCCAAATAAGATATTCTAATAATCCATGTCATCAAATAATAATGGACATGTTAATGCCCTAATTTTATTTTCTTTTCCTAAAGTAGATAAATAAAGGTGAACATGTGGACTCATTATTTTACAAATCCAACTTAGCATATAATAGTCCACGTTATCAAATCATGTCTAATTTATCGTTTGAGCAAATAGAAGAATTACATCAAATATTTACCAAGAGTTTAGGAATAGTATTGAACATATTAAAAGTTTAGGGACAACAATACACAATATGTCAAAATTTAGACCGTTTGTATCATTTTCCCTTTGGCAAAAATTATCACCATTTTGCTTTTAACTTAAATAGAAGAATGAACCCATTGAAGTTTTATGCTCTCGAAGTTTAAAAAATAATAAACAACATGAATTCTCTCCCGCTAATAATTCTTGTTTGATTATGAAAAAAAGAAATGACGGAGGAACCATCACCGGGCAGGAAAAAAAAAAACCATTGGTTTTTTTAATCTCTAGTTGGACGATGTTTTCTTCAATACATTTCTTCAACCTTATCTCTGAAGGGTGATATGCAAAGTTTCAATTCACCCACTTTTCTTAAGGTGCATTTATTTCTTTAGAAACGTCATAATAAAGGAAACTATTTTTCATAAACATCACTTTCATGGAAAATAGTTAGCTTTTATTTGTTTGACGGTTTAGGAAAAGAGATTTTCTTCTTGTGAGATGGATAAATCATTTTCCCGATCTGAAACTGTTCTTTTCATTTAATAAAAATGTTTTCCGTAAATCGATTAGTTCTCCAATCATCTAATCGCCTAAAAAGTAGAAATACGATTTTCTTGAAAATAGTTTTTCTTCAAACAAATAGACTCTTAAATCGAATTCCATAAATTGTAAACTCGTCAAACAGTCTCTTAATTAGAATTAACAGTTGCACTTTTGAGCATAGGAATCTTTCTTACCTACTGAATTTACCGTACATTGGTTCCCTTCCCTTCTCAAGCAAGCAAGGAAGCAGAGCGCACGAGGAATCCCTGCTCTGCATTTTTGCTGTCGTTTTCATTATCGATTATCTGTTGCTTTTGCTTCTTCTCTCTCTTTTTCTTTAACCTTTTGAAGGGCTAAAGCTTTGTTGCCGTGGTTGACCAACTTGGTTTCCGGTCAGAGCTTATTATCAAGTCCTAAGCAAACACCGTCACACATTTTTAAAGGAAAAATTACCAAAAAATTCTAAATTTATTGTAGTTTTTTTCAATTCAAGCAATTCAATCTATCTGTGTAATTTTGGCGATCAGTAATGACATAGACACTAATCGGTGTTAGTTATCGGCGATGCTAAGCATGATAATATTTATATAATATTTTATTTTTTTGAATATTTTCTTTTATCTTTCTTTTTTTTTTTTCTTCACTTCCTTCTTCTTCCTCAAGCTAGTCGCTACCTCTAATTGGCCAGATGCATGGCCAACAAGGCCATGCAAGCCTAGTTGTGGTTGGGTGACCTCGCCTAAGCCCCCTCTGTTGGGCTGGTGAAACTCGACCTCGCTAGAGGCCATGACGTCGAAGGCCATGACCTTGTGCAACCTCTAGCGAGGGTTGCTAGTGACTAGCTGGGTGAGGATCGAGCCTCATCGGCCATGGCCGATGCTCAACCTTGTGGCCTCTATCTTGAGTGAGCCTCGTCGGCCATGGGTAGGTACTGGCGTTGCTCAATCATGGCAAGGGCGGCCTCATCGTTTCTAGGCGAGAGAGAGAGAGAGAGAGAGAGAGTTTAAAAGATTGTTCACATCATAGTGGCGCAAAAGTCAGCACATCTTGGCCAAAATTGACTGAATTGACTAAATTGATACAAAAAATAAACATTTAGGATTGAATTGAAAAGCTGCAATAAATTTATGATTGTTTTAATTTTTCCGTTTTTTTATATTTCCTATAAAAATATAGAAAAGTACAAATCCATGATCGCACGTGAATCCTAATTCTATATACAGTTTATGATGACAAGTCAACAATTGTGACTATTCCTACATATAGAACTCATTCCAAGTCAGAAGAGATTTGTCTTCCATTGAAATTCAAACAGATTATGATAAGACCAGACATAAACTGCCAAAAAGAAAGAAAGAAAAAAAACCATATATGCATCCCTAATTAGTGCCTACCTAGGATACCTTGTTAATAGATACACTTGAATACAAGGTGAATTGTTCCACACGTTGGAGTGCATCCTGAGGACCGCCCTCGCTTTGCTCTTCAGGTACGCCGGGCAGTCCGCTTGCAGCACCATGCACAGCTTCGACACCGCACCGACCCTGAGCATCTCCATCACGACCTCGCCTGTGGGCGAGAACTTGGACACGAGCGCGAGGACCTGCAACGCCTTGTCGTCCACGGCCGGTGAGACTCGGAGTGTCCGCTTGGTGATCATCGCGATCCCTCCTGCGTGCCTCAGGAGCTGTGCCCTCCCGTCGGCGCAGGAGCATAGCTGGGCTAAGAGGTTGAAGGCCAGCTCGCTGACCCGCTTCTCAGGCTTCCCAAGCTCGAGCTCCACAAGCTCAAAGACCAGTCCCGGCCTCGATCATCTTATGCCGGTTCCGCCCCAAAGGGCATGCTTCGATGAGGACTAGCAGCGCTGATTTGATACCTTGTTGAGACATCTTCGTGTCTCTCAATATCTTCACTAAACTCTTGAAGAGGTCGAGCTTCAACCTCTCTTTTGCTAACATTCGCGATTTCCATCACGTTTTTCATTATAGCCAACGCGTGAGTCTTCGATTCGACGCCGTTATAGCCTATTCGGAAATGCAGCCCATGCCAACGAATCGACGAAGTAGCAATTTTCCTTGACAAGATCCTTGAGTTCTGCCGTGGGGCTCCATATCGAATGGAGGATCCTCAAAGCCTCGCCGAGGCACGTTGTGTCGCTTTGCCTGAAGCACTTTATTATGGCTTCTACCATCGCATTAGCCACCCAGCCTCGACCGTGCACGCCCGGTTTCCGCTCGCTCTCCTCCACCAGTCCTTCCAATTCCTTCATCACCTCGACGATCGAGTGCTCGGCCGCGAGCTCACTTCACAAGCTTTCCGGACGCGACCCCTGTCGAGGGCAACTTTGGGGTTGGGATCTGGTCGACCCCATTCTTTGCGTTGCCGACGCACCACGCCTGGATGAGCCGGAGGAGCGTGTGGTTCGGGGTGAGGCCGGGAATCCCTCGGCAGCGGCTGGTTGGTGACGGGGCACGTGGCCAGGCCTCTGCTGGAGGACTTGGACAGCCACTTCTCAATGCTCTCGCGCTCGTAGGTGATGCCCGTCACGGTCGTCACGGGATCCCTCATGAGCTGCAGGGATATTGGACAGAGGAAGTACGAGGGATCTCGACGTCACGGCCTTCCATGGATCGGCGCAACGTCAACTCTCAGATCGAAGAGAGAGAGAGAGAGAGAGAGGAGAGAGAGAGAGAGAGAGAGAGAGGACAATACAATATTTCCTAAAGATGGAGTTGATTATGGTGGTAAGAGAGCTCCCGCACGGTTCAAATGTGCCAGCCAAATTCCTCCGTCGTCTCCTTCTTCTTCTTCCTTCCTCCCTCCTTTTACCAGTCGGCGGTTCAGCGGTCAAACGCACGAGACGCAATATACGAACATCCACCTCCGCGAAGATTTCCCTCGCCACGCGGCGGCCACTGAGTGGCTCCTCCGCGGGGCCGCCGCCGCAGGGCGAGCGACATTATTGGTCGTAAAGGTCGCGCTGCCCGACAAAACTCTCGAGCCCGCGATTCTCCTCGGTAATTTCTGGGATTCAAACGGACAGAATACCGGCAAAACTTTTGTAGGCGGGGGGGGGCTGTTGCTTTTGAAGTTCGTGGGAGAATTCTACCAAGGTGGACGGATTGTTTTGACTCAACTGAACTTTATTTGGACTTGTTAGGCATCTCATGTTCACATGCCAAACACGCAAGGCCCTACTAGACATGTCCCCGTAAGTTATTCTTTACTTGCTTTGTAAGACACAATCGTTTCTAGCTTTACACTTCTCCCAATCTGGAGTGAATCGCCTGGTCCGACGAGGAAATTGAGTCACGAAACCACGTATCTTATCATACCTTTCTTATCTTTTAGCTCTACCCATCTTCCGTCTAGGGCAAATCACCTTTGTTTTAACGATGAAACGAATTACGAAATGATGTATTTTATCGCTTTCGTTATATTATGTGCGTTTGCTGCTACACCTTTTATCTTGAACTTTCATGTCATATTTAGTACCCGTGTTTGTATGGTGAAAATAACTAGCAAAATTATCAAGTATAGTTCTAAACCTATTAAATGGACGTTAATTCAGTTCTATATTTTTTTCAGTTTTCCAAATTTAGTGCTAAACATTCAGGCGGTTCCAATATAGTTTGCGACAATTTATGCCCACAATCGCTGACGTGGCAGCATATCGCGTATGATGGCCAATGATGACTTCGACAGTACATCGACGATCGCCTAATAAAATTAGCTGAATGATTACATTGACATTCTCACGAAGGTCTAGGACTATATCGTTAAATTTTAAAATCATGACCTAATTGATATTTGTATAATAGATTTAAAAACTGATCGGGTAATTTTCTTTGGTCTAAACAACACCGCGTCAAAGAAAAGCATTAATATGACAGGAATGGAAATTAATTTTCTAGTGGCGAACGTTCTTTTCCGTTAAACTTTTTCAATAATGCTCGTTCCGCGTTTTCCCCATCTCACATCGCGCGAGTTAGGGACACCAGTCTCCACCCATGTCTATAGACAATCAAAGATTCCTTGGTTCTATCTTTACGGCTTCTAGATGCACAAACCGCAATAATCACTCCATGTTGCTGTGTACTATAGTTGGTAAGAAATACATGATTTAGGAAAAAATTATTAATCCTTGAATAATTGTAGAAAACAGAAGAAGCAGGGGCTACAGGCTGGCAACACGACTCAGCCTCACCATGTGGTATTGATGCGGCGCAGCATTAACCCTATCTAGCAAATTTGACCTCAAAAAAAAAAAAAACGAACTTACAATAGATATTTCCAAGGAGAGAGAGAAGAAAAAAAAGAAAAAAAACCCTTGGCCAGAGGATGATAAATTGTCGAATTTCAGCATCAACCCATTATCGCTTTTTTTTTCTTTCCCTAATTCCTCCGTTTTGTTTTATAAATGTTTTACTAGCTCGGTGTTTGAAATATGCGTAAATTAATGCGGCACCACGTCAATACCCATGCCTTGGGCTTATAAGCTACTTGGTCACGGTGACATTCATATATATTATCGAAAACACATAAGGGTTCACCAAAAAAAAAAAAAAATACATAAGGTGTTAAGATAAATTTTTATCGTTTCAAGAGGTGACGACCGTATAAATTGACTAACGATGAGGTCACTATCATTTTGTTTGTAGCCATCCATTCTGAAAATGAGATGGAAGACGGAAGACGGAAGACGGTTGGGTAGCCATTATTGATTTTCCCCTAAATCCTCTGTTTTGCTTTTGAAATTTTTTACTAACTCGGTATTTGAAATATGTAATGATAAATTAACTTGGCACCATGCATATACCCATCCGTTGGGGCTTATAAGTTATAAGCTATTTGGTCACGGTGATATTCATATATATTATCGAATTAATACATATGGGTGTTAGAATAAATTTTATAATTACAAAAGGTGACGACGATATGAATTGACAAATAATGAGGTCACATTTTGTTTGCAACCATCCATTCAAAATATTATTGATTTACAATACCATAAAAAAAGTGAGGCTAGGAATTATTATCGATCATTGAACATGACCGAAATTTTAAATTCCCGCTCCTAGTTTTGCACAAAACATAATATATTTGACGAAAAAGCTAATTTTATTTCCTTGTCGGGACATATATCAAAAGTGATGTCTGACCAGTGATTTTTCCCCGCGTTGCTCGGAAAATGTGGGGAAATTAGAAGGACGTTCACCTCGACGGTCCAATAGAATGATTGTTTGACTTTCCATGAATCTGTGTTTGGCCTGTACAGACCAATCGCCTCTTTCCACAATTTCAATACGTCTGACATACTTTGCACAAATTTATAACATAAAGAAAAGATTCGATCGACCAACGACTAGTCAGAGCGAAATTTGACTTGACAAGCCGTCGGATTTCTATTCCCACAGTAATCTTCTCATGTTTAGAATGCGTCATTTTCTAAATCCTGAGGTAATCAATCGATTAATCAAAGTATACGATGTTAGCTATATGTATATATGAGGTGGCATTGACCAAGAATATTAGTGTAGTGATTGGATACTTTGTATCGGTGTTGACCAATTGAAATTTCTAAAACTATCGGCCTCACCGGTTTGACTGACGAGCAAGAGAGGACATCACGTCCATCTGCATCAATCAAAGTTCCATGCGACAGGAAGTTAGGAACTCGTGGGTCGACTCATTCTCACGTTGGACCGTATATTTAGTTGTTGATTCAGGTAAATAACCAAACACTTCAGCAACATTGGGCATTTGCATTGCAACTTTCAATTTGATAAAAAAATAAAAAAATCTTCTATCATTATAATCAAAGTAGTATCATTTCTAACGCCACATCAAGTGATACATCGGCATCAGCGACGAGTGGGATTTGAATTTGGGTACTAAACGTGCATTCTCATTTAATAATTGCAATTTCTGTTGCAAATGGTAGGCCACAAAATTTCGTGCAGCATTGTATTGTAAATGGTAATATTAGAAAACTTTTAAACACAAATGACGTGGTGCCTAATTTATTGTGCTCAAGACTTCTTTTTCTCTTTCGTTTCACGTGCATACTTATACACACTAATTTAGATATGTACTATACTTTTATAGGACGTGGCGTTACCGGTCAATCGCGATGCTATACTTTTATAGGACGTGACGTTACCGGTCAATCACGAGAAGCGTTACTGCGATTTTCCATACTAATTTAGATACGTGCTTCTATACTTTTGTAGGATGCGGCGTTACCGGTCAATCACGAGAAGCGTTACTGCGATTTTTCATAATGGCGCTTTCGCACTTCAAGAATTCAACGATTCTAAAACTGCTGAATCGAAAATTCGGTTGGAATAGCGGTGGATTTTGAACTTGACTTAGGAATATCAACTCAACACGGTAGGAAGAGAATGGTGTCGTAGGTTTAGAAGGTGTGATGGGTCGATTCTATGTCTTGAAGACCTTAGCAACTCACGGCAATTTTTAGAACTTGTTTCTTGAGTCAGTTTAAAAATGCATCCTTGGTTTAGTCATAGTTTAGCCACTGGCATGTGCAAGGGAAAGAGGAGGAGCATAAATTCATTGGTCGGAACTCAGAATATGATGGAAATTAGAGGAAAAAAAATCTCGAAACACTAATCCCGAAAATACACGACTTATATTGCACATTTTTTACGATAATGGAAAAGATTGTGCCAAGGAGTCCTAAATTTTATGTACAAAATGTGGTCGAGCCCTAAATATTTCAAGTGGTTTAATCAAGTTCTAAACCTTACCTAAAAGCATGATCTAGTCATAAACATTTTAATAAAAAATGTAATCAAACTTATATTGGAAAGTGGAATTTAAGGTTACAGTATAGATGATCTTGGAGTGCCATGTATGCAACTTTTAAGTACCGTTCATCGAAAAGCCTTAGTTGCGCTCTTTGAAAAGGATTGGGACTTGGTGAGAGCAATTGCAAAATTTTGGATTGCAGCTCCACAACCTCTCCGGGATTAAGCTGCTCTCCTTTCCTGGATTTAGATTGAAGTCATGTTTTGGGGTTTTACTCTCTCGAACTAGATCTAAGTATAGATATGGGAGCTCCTTACATGTATTTGATTTGTGTTATTTTAACATTGTGATGTTGGTGTCTTTGCATGGCAATGGTGATGAGAACGTTCAATCTTAACGTGCATCGCAAGCCATTGGAATGGATTGGGAGATGTTGATGTGTACTTATCACCAAATCTGGTGATTGGCCGATTGTTTACTATATTGGATCTATTTTTGAGGAATGAGAATGTGCTTTTAGTTACAAATTATACTTTGCTATTTGGGATTTGCTTGGCTTAAATGACTTTTCTATGTATCTCTTGAGTATTATATGAATGGTATCTTTTTTTTCAAAAAAAGAAGTGCTTTTGTCGATATTCAAGACTCGATTGATTAAAAGTTTAGGACTCGATGGGTTCCACAAGCCCACCCTCAATTTCTTCACTTCTTTTCTCCACCCACGTAAAACATTCGAGTGCTTTGTTAACTTGGAAGACAATGGTTTGTCAAAGTATTAACTAGTTCAGTATATATCAAGAAGACCATAATTACGAATTCTTTTTGCTAATCACAATAAAATAAATAGCTTGAGTGTACCATATCAAAAAATCGTAATGATCTTTTATTAAATAAACTAGTCTTCTCGATGTGCTAAAAGAGAAAAAAGAAAATTAAAGCGTGGATCCGAGAAAAATGGGTTTTCTTTAACGGGCCAAACTAGCCCAAATGTACGATTCGAATGGTAAAGCCCAATCAACAAGGAACGAAGTAAAATACAGGATTAATTAGGTTAATAATGAAATCACCCTTCGACATTAAGCTCAAAGTTATATGGGTTTGTCTCCCTTTGTCTACTCATCATCCTTCACCTAGGTTACGAAGATCGTTCGATTTCATAAATATGGTTTGTACAAAAAGAAGTGAATAAATAGCTTGAGTGTACCATGTCAAAATTTTTTATGTTTAAAGCTAGAGAAAGAAAAAAGGAAATTAATATTCCCAAACTTTCAATATTCGCTCCTTCTCCAACTTATTTAACTTTCTTATATGATCGAATATTTACTCATCTAGATTGGCTAGGGATTCATGCCATGCGGATATCGGGATTTATTACATACACAACATCAATGCTGAAGTGACCTATACATAAAATACTTTGTCGGGGACGACAATGATAGAATAGCAAATATAGTACGTAGTTTTAAATGATGTGAATTCTACCATCTTAACCATGAACTCTTGCAAGGAATTCGGAAGTGGAATAACTAATCAGATGATTCAAACTAAGCTAAACTTATGATCTCGATGACGTTTGACAGAGGTGTAGCAGATAAAATCTAATGCAAAGTACAGTACTACATTAGTTAACTCCTAAGTACATCGTCTCCAATTGCAAAATATATAATCTGAGCTATGAGAAAAACTCCGGAAAAGCTTCCTATTTTGCATGTATATATTACTACAATACTTGTTCATTTACACTAATCCCTTCTGTCTCAACCACCCTATTCTAATGGTATATATATTATCGTACAGAAAGATACCTCCGTGTTCATGGGCAAGCAATAAATTGCCCATTAATCAAATGGAGAGAAACTTGCAGCGTCATCAGATCTTGATGCTATCGATCATGCAACGTAATCAGGCAACAAATGGTCTGCAAATCTTTTCCTGTTGTTGATGTCGATGGCCTCATAATTTATTGAGCCTGATTGAGATTGTTGTGGAGCACCAGCGATCCTTGAAGAAATCGGCCTCACCACCATTTCCCACCACAAGTTTAGTCCTTCCCAACTGATGATGATTCATGCTTTGGTTGGGGAAATAATTCTGTGGGGCTGCTGAGACTGAGAGCGAAGGGCTTTGATCGCGGTGCGGTAGGCCGAGGGTGAGGGCCACGCAGTTCCTGTATCTCCCGTCGATGTTCCCCATCGAGAATGCGCTGAACCCGCCATGGATGTACTCGTCGCTGCCACTGCCGCCAAGCTCGGCTCGGCTCGCTCCCCCTTCATGTCCATGTCCCTCGAGAGAATGATGCCGTGCGGGTTCATCAAGTCGGGGCTCATCCTCGGCTCTTTAGGACTTGAGGTGATCCCGACTTCTACGTTGGACGACCGTCCAGTCAGAGTGAAGCTGATGGGGAGGGATGGCACAGGGCATGGGAGAAGTTGAGGAAGTCGAGTTGGAGTTCTCGGAGGGGTGAAATGGCGGCTTGATTGAGGGCCTTGTTCGGGCTTGATTGGAAGGATTTGATGGAGCTGTTCATTCCAAAGGCATTGTCTTCTTGAGATGCGGACTTCAAACCGGCAGCGTCCTTTGTTGATTTGGTGGCGGCCCCTGCGAGTCGTGCCGTTCTCAGACCCAGCTTGCTCTCGGCTCTTGGTCTCTTCCAAGTACATTTCTTCGACCATGGGCTTCCAGAGCCGAACCCGAGCGTTGATGAACCAGTTAGACACCTGTAATTTCGAATCACATTCACTGTTCTGTATACTAGCTTCACAGAAATATCGAAAATATACGAGAACGAGCCACATAATCAATCCGACCAGAAACTTGTAAGAAGATTATGATCTTGAGTTGACCCGATCGTTTACGTACCTGGCTCCTGGTTAGTCCCGCTTGTTTTGCGAGCATGTGTTTGTCCGAATCTTTGGGATAGCTGCAATTGCAACAAGCCAGAATGTTGAATGTACAATTGAAACTCAAACATAAAGCGTGGTCGTCAACCATGAACATGGTTTAAATTACTCCTATGATCTACAGTTGATCGAACTTACCTTTGGACGTGTATCTTTTAGGGTAATAAATCGAGCCATCTAGATCGAGGTACTTACGGGTGAGGGGAAGTGTTCGAAGAGCCAAGCGCGGAGCACCGAGACGGCACGCTCCGGCAGTCCTCGTTGAGGTCTCCAAGTGTTGTTCTGATGGATTATTCCCAGCTGGTGAAGTGCCCTTTTGCTGTTGGAAATGATGGTCGATGTACCAATCTCGAGCCCTCCATTTTCACGCCCATGCAGTCATCCTCGCCCAAGCTCCTGCCTGTGGCCTTGATCTGCGATGAGATAGCGTCCTTAAGGCACTTGAACTGCCTGGATATCGTCTGCAGGGCCAGGGCGGTGGATGATTTCGCCACACCGATGCCAGCGGCTTGCTCAAACGAGGAGACTACCAGTTGCATCTGGCTGTGGTATTGTTTGTATCTCTGCTCCACCTTCATAGTTCATAAGCAAAAGGTAAATGAAAAAGGAAGTGAATGAGAAAGAAATCTTATATGTATATCAACAGGATAGAGGAACGAATGCCCACACAACAATATTATTATGGACAGTTCCTATAAGATTCATTCCTGAAAAAAACATAAATTTTTTGTTTGTTCTGAGACAAAAACCCACCAAATAAGATAAATACGATGACTAAATAACATGCATATGGGTGACTATCTTAGTACGATTAGTGAATATATATATTTCTTTCCACTGCTCGGATGGAAAAAATCGGATAATTGTCATAAAATTGTGTTGTCTTTCACAAGCTCAATGTCAAGAACGAACAGGAATGCTTTTAGAGAGAGAATAATCCAAAGGCTAGCTAGCCAGACAATCATAATTCCCTACTCATTGTCTCCAAAACTAGCAAAAATTGAATATTTCATTGGGGTGTAGTATCAGAAACTAGCTTGCAATCTAACACTTCATCAGTTTCTCAGACACCCACTTTGGAGTTTCAGCAGGACATTCTTCTTATTTGAGATATTACAAAGTGACTAGGCATGATGATTAGCTTGACGAGGACCAAAAAAACCTTTTAGCAACAACTTGCGCTTCACTCCAATCTCCAATAATGCAGATATCTAGCGATTCACTATTTACATGTGGCCACACTAAATACCTTTGAGAATTATAGTATATTGCGATTGCAAATATGTACATATGTCATATATACCTCATCAAGCATGTCGACAAGCTTGGCCTTCTTCATTTGAAGCTCCTGTCTGTGAGCCATACCCAGCTCACTCCCACTTGATGACGACTCAACTTTTTTCTCTTCCTTACTCGAATCCTTGTTACCAAGTTTGGTCTTCTCTTTATTGGCACCCTCGGCTGATGAGTGATTCTTGATCTCTTTCCCGACGTTAACGACTTCGTCCAATAGCTCTTGCGCGGCCTTCAAGTACTTTGACCCCAGAAGGACGCCGTGCAGGCCCAAGACCACGTTCGAGACCGTCGAGGATGAGTTCCGTGCCAACACCCTCGCCTCGTTGATCCCCGGAAATTGATGGTGGCTGTGCCCGCGGATGTCGCTCTCCCTTGAGAGCGGCGACTGCTCCGTGGAGAGGCTCAGAGACAGGCCGCGCTGAGAGGGTGAGACCCCGGCAGAGTTGGTCGCGGAGCAAATCTGGAGCTGGTCTGTGGAGGCGGCTGATGTATCCGGCTGGCCCACGGGTGGTTAAGCCGAAACCTTGGAGCTACGCTGTGAAGGGACGGAATCTCGTGACGATTAGGGTGTACGTCCGATGCAGCAGGTCCAGGTGCTGCCGGTCCAGAAAGTGGAATCCCGACGAAGTGGTTGTGGTTCAACTGTGGAGGGAGCTGTGTGGCACTCCCATAGGATTCAAGAAGAGGGTATTGGGGGCGGTCGCGTCGTGGCCAGCGTTGGAGTAGGGGATGGGGTCAGTTCAGGATGTAAAGTGTCTGCAAGCCGTCAGTGGCTTCGATTTCGGAGCTCCCATGAAAGTACGTCGCCATGAGATTCAGAGAGAGGATTTGGGTCTGTCCTGAAGATAATATTCACTGTCAAGAAAAGTACAAAGCAAGTACGGACTTCGATCTCGAGATCTGCACACTCTTGTTTGATCTCTTGCTCAATCGACAACTGCTGGAAGCAGACAAACATCCCATCTTGATATGCTGCTGAAATTCTTGAAACTGAAGCCTCTCCTCAGAGAGAGAGAGAGAGAGAGAGATGGGGAGAGAGCTTCAGCAAATCACAGATGACGAACGTCGAGAAAAGACGAGGAGTGAGAAGAGTGGATGTATTTATAGGAGGAATCCACCATCAAAGGAGGTTGCAGAGAGAGAGAGAGAGAGAGAGAGAGAGTACAAAAGCCAATAATGGGTAAAAAAGATAAACACACGAGAATGAAATATAAATATATAAGGGTGTGACTCAAACCAGATCCATCAAAGTGAGTCTTCTCTTTCACATGATCATGATATGGAGAAAGACGAGTACCTTTTCTTTTGTCAGAGACGCCCCTCTTGGGTTTCTGCAGACTCTCTCTCTCTCTCTCTCTCTCTCGACAAAAATAATTGTTTAAGCAGAGTTTGGATCTAATAAAGAGAGGTACTTATTTCCTCTCGAAGAGGATATAGAATGAAGAAACGGTAATAGTTCACGGTCAGATGCAATGATTTACCCAAGAGAAAATATTACCCTGATTCACTTTAGGGTAAAAAACTACAGGTACTCGTCTCTACACCCAAGACTCCATATATTTTATTCATCGTGATTGATTACCTATATCACGTTAAAGAAAGAAAAAATGAAAAAGAAGCTCAGTCCGATGGCGTTAAGGAATAATTTATTTGATAAAAGAGCGAAGTTGCATCCAAGAATCCGCACCGCACAGTTTCTGTTAGGTAGAAGCCGATGGATACAGACGACGAAGATAATTTTCTATGGCTTGACCCTCTTTCTTTCAGAATCATCTGATGAAATTTAGCACGTCTCATCAGGAATTCAAGAGAGAGAGAGAGAGAGAGAGAGAGAGAGAGATGAAGATGTGGGGTCGTGGAGGTGATGGGAAGAGCTGAAAAACGAGGAAATGTCGACTTCTCCACTTGAGGGTCGAGGAGGGGCCAAACGATAATAATAGAGAGGCGAACAGGAAGAGAAAGTTTAGGAGATGGTCACTTGGCATTCATTGAATCCCACCTTTATTTAAATATCTCCTTGTCCTTTACCCACCTTTTTCTTATATTCTCTCTGATTAGGTTTTCTCTCTTTCCCTTTTCCTTTTTCATATTTTTTTATTATTATTTTTGTGTGTGGAATGCGAGAGTTTCTGGATATAAAGCAGATGAATAGTTTCGGGAACTCCACGCGGAGTCACTCCAAGCCAACCTCCTTCTTAATAGTGTATGTCGTGAAATCTTGCGTATAGTTGTAAGATAGTGGGAAAGCAAAAAGATCCAACGCGCTTAGGAAACCCTAGGACGGCTGAGTTTCACCCTTTTAAATCATGAACGGACACACGACTTCTATGAAATGAACCTGAAACTTGTAGTAATAGCTGGAGCAAGTGGTTCTGATGTAATTCGAGTTCGTGAGCATGTTTATCTAGCGGCATCGATATCATTTTCTTGATTTCGAGACGAACCAAAATGTCTCCTTGGTTGGATAATCGTAAAAAATACAGAGAGAGAGAGAGAGAGAGAGACAAAAACCGCTTTCGCATGGTTTGAGGATTCGTAATCCCGGAGTACCGTCAGCCCGCCCTAAACACCACGTTGCCGTACATCTAAATTTTACATTCCAAAAAGAAATCAATCTGGTAAACCCTAATTATAAACATGTCTTCGTTTTGGAAGATTCTTTCTGCAAGCTGCCTATGCTTCTAAAGGGTTGCTTTCCACCGTCAAATCTACACTTGCGTAAAGAAGTTGTTAGATGTAAATATCATCTGCACTTTTCCAACAATTTAAGCTTTTTAGATACTCACAGCATTTTTTTTTTAAAACATGTCACTTCTAAATGACAAGTTCGTTCTCCTTTTTTCCTTTTGGGAAAAGAATACTATTCCGTTAAATAGAGCAAGCATCTTATATACAGAAGTCCTTATCAACACACTTTTAAGACTAAGCATTCTTCAGAAGAAACTCAAATGATCGATGCAACCATCGCAGATTTGAGCGTGCATTGAAGGAAATTGAACGGATTTGAAGGTATGAGGGCAAGATCTTTTAAAGTAAAGCATTCTTCCTTGTCCATAATCACTAGGGTTTTTATATTTAACTATAATTATCCCCGTAACATGTGATCGATTAATTGTACATCCTCGAGAAAAACTTAAAGCTACAATAACTTCTTTCCATGCATCCAACTTTACGTGGAGAAGAGAGGAAAGTTGAAAAGGAAGATAAAGTGCAAACGTACCATCAGTGTCGGTTTAGCAATAGTGATGACAAGTGCGTGCATTAACTTTAATCAATCATGGAGATTGTAATCGATTCTAACAGATAACTTATAAAATATCGAATATATTAAAGAAGTCTAACTTTGCGATTATGAAGTGGTTTACGTCGACCATTAGAGGAGCTATATATATCTAGGTGTAATCAAATCAAGAAACATGTACACTTTTAGATGGGCATGATGGAACGAAAGATTAATTATCTTTTGACCGTCCCACGTACCAACTGTGGTGTTTTGATTACCAGGGAGAAGGCTGCTTCAAAGTTCAAAGATCATAGAGCGAAGAATATCACAAGATAGTTAAAGTCGCTTTCGGACAATTATATTAGATGATAAACTCATCCCATTAATTCGATAGTATATCTGGGCAATCCGTATGTACACCCAACTACACATAACCATCGGAATAAGATAACAGTACTCTATCCGTAATTTTCGACGGTTATTATATTTGTATTATTCCTATCCTTAACTTTAAGAGCAATTATCTATAGGTTGGCATGGTTGTCCGAGTTCTTCCAGCTCAAAAACTTTAGATTAAATGTTCTAATCCTACCAATTATGCATACTATTCTAAGTTATGCTCGTCCTACATATGCCCGATGGCCAATTTAATTCATGAGACTTATGAAGTGTTCATGGGCCTTCAAGCATCTCGGGCTATATGCTCGTGCCTTGAATTAAAGAAGAAAAAACTATGGAGTCCTTCCTCACATGTAATAGGTATTCCTTGACAATTAGAAGGTGCATATGCGCCTCCTACTATCTTACTCGATGTGCAAGGCCAGGACAATTTGCATTAGTCGTAGTTTATATTCTTATGAACCTATTTTTCTTACGTTGTCTAAATCAGGAATCTATGCACACGTATGACTTATTCCTAGTTACTTAAGGGGAAAATATTTAGAGTGTTAAAGGCAAATATATATATTTTAAAACTCAAAACCGATACACGTGTGACAAATTTACTCAAAATAATTTTTTTAACTCATCAAAAATCCAAAACTCGGTAAACCTATGACAAATTTATCCCAATTGATCATAAAAACTCAAAACCGGTATACTAGCCATAAATTTACCAAAACTAATTTATTCAACCGTAAAACTATAAATTGGTACATTTATGACAAATATCCCTCTGTTAAATTGGATTAATACGCAAAAAAAATCCAAAAATTGTATAACCGTGATAAACTGAGGTAAAATTACAAATTGGTATATTTATTAGATTATCACATGTCGTTCAATTTTATAATTTGACAAGAAATTTAACGAAACTTATATAAGGTAAATTTGTTACAAGTATATTAGTTTGTGGTAAAATTTGCCAAAGGTACTCAATTTAGGGGTTTTAAAGGCCCAAAATTAGCTGAAAAGAAATTTTTGTCAAGTACGCTATATTAAATTTGAGATTTTTCAAAGGTATTAACCTTTTTTTTGGGTTGAATGTTAAAGGCATGTTCAAAGTTATCGTAGGATCATTATCTCCTCGAACTCTACAAAATATTTTAAATTGTGGAATCTAAATAATGCTACACGAGTTGCATCATTGGAGGCGCTATAAAGACGCTCCTTGGGAAGAGAAGATCATGAGATAGTGAGGTCGTTGATGAGCTATATTTATCTACCTACGACAAGGTCCTCCTCATTTTTTTTTAATTTTTTAATTTTTTAAGATAACAATACAAGAAGCCCATGTGAACAATGTTACTTTGCAAAGAACGTTTGTTCAGTCTTATGATCACCTAAATTGGCACATGTGAAATTTAAACAAAACAGTGTTTAAGTAATGATATACGTTATTGGCTTTTCCACTAGAGTCGAAGTGGAGCCGGTGGCGAGCGAGAGGCCGCAGAAGGGGCTCGTTGGGCATTTTGAAATTAGGGTTTCCATATTTATGGAATCAGGGTTTTTTTATTAGTGAAATTAAGTGAGTTTCTACGATAAGATTATTTGTAAGAGTTTATGTTTCATTCATAAGAAAAGGAAAAATTAAATTGTCGCTCTACCTCCTTTTTCTAAATAAGCTAGCAACACACTCCAAAAACAACCTTTTACTTCATGGAATCGTAAAGATGCGCAGAGTATCAGTATGTCATTTCTTGAACAATGACGTTTCTGCACAATAGGATTCGAATAGTTACATTAAGATTAGCTTAGAGAAAATCAAATTTAAAGTACTTTGAATAAGGTTCAATTCTTTATGTTTTCCACCAAAAGTTACGAACATTGAATGGTTCTTGAACCACTGAGCTATGGTGATGGATGAAGACCCTTATCCATTTAGTGTGACCTACACTTTTGCATGGTGGCAAAAACAATGATAGTTAGCTGGTCCACAAAGAGTGCTTTAAACCCAGAAAGTCAATAAAATCAAGAACAAATTGAGGATCAAATGCTCAAAAAGAAAGCTCGCGTTTCGACATATATATCGCATCACTTGCTTTTTGCACGCCCCATCAATTTGAAGGCGACACGGACACTACCGGAACTCATGATACATATTCTTCATAACATAAGTGGTTCATTGAGTGATGGGATTTATGCCATCCGTGTGCTGTTCGTGTGTATCGAGTGACAGAATTCATGGATGCTACGAACGTGAGGGAATCTATGCCTTGGATCAAAGATTGCTTTTCCTTTTCCTCTTTAGGTTTCCAACACTATTACTTTGACTTTGGGATATTAAATTAAAAAGTTGTGTTTATCCCTAGATCGAACTCTTGTTGCTCTCTCATTCTTTAAAAAAATTGACGTTGGGGTGCACGTGTGAGGATGTTTCGTGAAAGAAGTTCCACATCGAGAATGTGGTGTAAAATGAATTAGTTAAAAAATCATAATGTGGTTTATAACTCATTGGTTTGAACTTTTTAGAGTAAATACGGATTGGAACTTTTTGGAGTAAATATGGATTGAATTGGATATATTTAATGGGTTTGCACTTGGGCAAATGTTGTGTTCTTGCTGAGTTTGGTCAGGCGAGGACAACTGTGGAGGAGTCAAGTCATATGCTTCGTTTCTGCTGAACTTCGTTTCTGCTGAACTTGGTTGGGCCAAGGTAAATGAAACAAATTGTTGTTGGATTTTGACCTAATATTTAATGTGGTCTATAAGCTTTTAATTTGTTCAATGTGATCTCGAAACTTTAACCCAATAAGCAATATGATCCTTAATTTAGTACATGTTCGAACTAGATGAAAATGTTTAGTATTGCCCCTAAACTTCAATTAATGAAAGATAACATTTGATACTTTCGTATAATTTAGGGATTGCTTTGAATAAGGGATCACATTAAATAAATAAAAATTCAACGATGATATTACTTGTTAGGTTAAAGTTCGAGACCACATTGAACAAATTAGAAGTTGAAGGATCATATTGTACATTGGGCCAAATTCATGAACTATTCGTGTCATCCTAGATAGGAAAAGTATTCAAAAAATTCGAAGCATATTGCATTTATGCCAATTTAGTTATAAATCTTTCGATTGTGCCATTTAGTTCTAAATATTTTCACAATGTGCCAATTAAATCATTTCGATCAATTTTAGTTGGAAATCATTGACATGGATGTTGATCGACAAATGGATACCATTGTCTTAATGCGTGACACAACCGCTAAGAAGGCTGTGTGAATAATTTTTTATATATTTTTTTTATTTCTACTCCTAATAATCAAAATGAAAGTAAAAAATAATAAAAAAAGAATAAAAGATAAATTCAAAATTTTATTTAATAATGTCCACATTAGCGCTGGACATGCCAATATAAAATGGCTAGTATCCACCTTAAGGTATTCTATCAAAATTGATTAGATAATCTTAATTGGCAAACCAAATAAAACTCAATTGAAAAATATGAAAAATGCTTAAAATTAAATTAGCACGCTTGAAAGGTTCATAATTTTTTGACAAAAAATTAGGATTTGAATTGGGCACAATTGTAATAGGTTGATCACTTTTTTAGACATAAGAGATGTGGTGCAAAAAGTAAAACAATTTAGTCCTAAATGCTCTATAATCTATAAGTTTAAATTTTTTGAATGACCGTGAGTCCAATGAAATATGTTGATCGACTCATTTAGATTCTCTCGGCAATGTCCCTCGAAAGAGGTACCAAACTTTTGCTATGCCTCCCAATAAGTAAAAGCCCATTAATTAGTCAAGGTAAAAAGACTCATTTCTGAACTTCGGAAGTAATAAAGCTGCAAATAATCGGATAAAGAGATGAAAACATTATATAGTACCTTAGCACTCTTCCTCGACGGTGGAATCAAAAGAGTTCAAAGCATGCACCGATTCAAGGGGAAGGAATAACTGAAACTCATGACACATAAAGTAAAAGGAATAAAAGAGGAAGAATGTAAGGAGTTGCTAGAATATCTAATCAAAATACTATGTCAAAGTGAGAACACATACATGAGATTGCTCCAAGATCATTGTACTATCAAAGAACAATGTTAGCGATGTCTATATTTTATGAGATAAATGACACAATGATTGATAAAGCTTTGATCCAATATATAATGTAATCCCTCACTTAAATTTGTTCGATATATTTCGGGATTTTAATCCAATGTCTGATATAATCTCTTTATTTTTTTTATTTGTTCATGTGGTCCTTAGACTTTTGGTACATATAAATTTTTAGTTCATCAATTGTATAAAAATATTTTTATTGTTACTAAACTTGAATTAATGAAACATCGAACATTTTCATACTATATGGAGTAAATTGGACATGTCCTAAAGTTCATGAAATACATTAAAATGAATTAAAAGTTCAAGAATGACATTGCATATTGAATTAACATTCAGAAACCATATCGAACAAATTTAAAATTCAGGGACGGCATTATACATTGGACCAAAATTTAGGAATCATTTGTGTTATTATCCCTATTTTATATCCTTAACATATGTATTAGAATCCTCACAAAAGATCCTATCATTTCTTGCCTTTTCTCTTATTCTCAGAAATCAAATCCGTTTCTAATATGTGTGTATATATATTTGCGATCTGTGGTACGTAATTAATCCCTTGAAGAAGGGTGTTTCTTCCCTAGCCAAAAGACGAGAGTTGTGCAATTATTGACACATCAAGAGCACCATGGCATCGCTTGTTCATACACATGCTTGCCCCCACAAGGAGGGGCCGACGACAGAGAACGTGACGTGACCTTTGGGTTACCCAATAATCTCTCACTTATTGGCTGCAAAGTTAGGGTTTGCGCATCGTTTTCTGCCATAATTAATTAAAGTCCATTCCATTCCAAGCACGCAACCTGTACTCGTTGATTTGTTGGTTCTTATCGCTAACGATAGGCCCTCAATCGCGACATTTCATGTACAAATCACACAAAGTGGTGGGAGCCATGCTTCTAATTGCTGATGCCATGGTACGATTACCATAAATGTGCACCTACTTATACCCCTATCTGACTCTTCTCTCAGGGCATAATTATGCCGCCACAAAAATTATCTTTGCCTAACTTTTCGGTTATCTAAGGCCCGATCTTGGCAATAGTTTGCATTTGTTTGTAAAATGGTGTGGTAATTGGTTTATGAAACGCGATTGTTTCTGACTTTATTTTCATGGCTTTTGAGTATCTGAATATTCGGTTTGACTGCTCATTGATGAGAACGATTTGACCCGTTGGCGTTTAGGAGTGTAATTGATTTGATTTGATCAAATGAATTTGTTTATCAATATATGTTCAAGTAATAGGGTGAAGAGAAAAACATGAGATAGGATCTACAATTTTATTCGTGAATAAAAGCCATTTTAAAAGTGGAGAATACGTTCAACCGAAAAAAAAAAAAAAAAAAAAGTGGAGAACTACGAACAAACATGCTCATTTGTTTTCGAACCATCGGATATAAACCAAAAACATAACTCTTTTGAGTTTGTTAATAAACCGTCAATCATCAAAAGTCCCCAATCAGTACTCAAATATATGATATCTTCAGAATTATTTATAGAAAATAAAATAAATAATAAATAAATCCCAATTCTTTGAATCTTAATTTTTCTAAATGTAAAACAAACAAAAAGAACCCAAAAATAAAATCCATTTCATAATTTTTATTTCCAATTTTTCCAAGTGTCAACTATCACTCTTTTGACTTGAAATAATATGCTACTTTTCTATAATCGTCCATTTCTTTTCTCCTAAATTAAAACACCACAAAATATGAGACTCTTTGACTTGAAATAATATGCTACTTTTCTTTTTTTCGTCCATTCCTTTTCCCTCTAAATTTCAAAACACCACAAAAATATTACTATCTCACAGAGAAAGAAAGAGAGAGAGAGAGGCATTTTCATTTCATAGCTGAATAAGATTAAACTCATTTTTCCTAGACAAACTTATATAGGTAAAACAATGTGTCTGAAAAAGACAGGCTTTTGTCCTCTCATTATTTGATTTTAACGTTGACAACAGGGGGTTTCTGGTTAGCTTTAACAATAATAATGCCCACCCACCTGTCTAACTTGGTTAGCAATCTGACATCTTCATTGACTTGTGATGGAGATCTTATTTCTTCATACCTTAATCGTATTTTTGCCTCAAACAAGAATTGACCTAACTCATGCTTGTTCAAAGCAAAGCCCCAACATCGGCACAAAAAAATCTTTTTAAAACGGAAAACCGGAACTGGAACTCCGATGATCTTTGGCCACGGGAGAAGTTAGTATCAATCATTCATATATTCAAGAACAAAACTATTGTAGCTATACCTTTTTCTTAAGGTAGAACGCTTTAAAATTATTCATTTGCAACGTTTATTTATCATTTGCAAGAGAAACGAAGGAGTGATATTTCAAATATCCAATTTTAATATGATTGACGGGACTAAATTGTGAAGCATGACTGCAAACTTCAAGTAGATGTCGATTCTCCTGAAGCGGCTGAAAAGTACTTCTTTTTCTCCCTTCTCTTTGTCTCCGTCTTCTTCTTCAACCTTCAACCATCACCCTCCTCCATCTATTGTTGATTTTATTTGAGTCTTGTTCTTTTCTCTCTCCTTATTTAGATTTGTGAGCTCTATTTTCTAGGTCTAATGCTAGCTCTGAGAGTTTGAACTCTCATAATCTAGTTTTAGATCTCAGAGTTTTCTCTTCCGATTTAGATTTTGAGAGTTTTATAATATTTTACTTGATTCAATAACCCATATTTTATCCATGTATAGGTTCTCCATGTCCTATCGAATCAATTACAATTATTTGTTTCTTCCAAAAGTTATATTTGTGTTTATTAAACATATTTTGGTTAGTTCATATGAATTTAGCACGACCGTAGTTGTTGGAGAAGGAATTAAGCGTTTGCTCATCACCATGATGATAATCACGATATCTATTGATCATTAGTTATTTTGCTTGATAGATTCATTCTAATGGAATGAAGTCGTGCGGTTAATTTTTTCGATGCTCTATCGATCCCCTTATTTTCTAGATTTTGGTTTTGTTTTATATTATTTTGCTACTTTTGCTTTGTTTTGATTTAGTTTGCCATGAAATTTTATGTATTTATCATTCACCCTTTTGAGTAAAGAATACAATTTTCTTTCAATAGAAAAAAATCATATAATAATTTCTAGGAAAAAAAATCAAACCAAGTGTGAGAAGGGTATTAAAATATTGAAATAATAAATCACGTATTTATTTAACAATTTAGGTTTTTAAAATAGTTGGCTGTTCACATAAATTTTCATAACTCAAAACGTGTGAATTTTTTTCCTGAGTAAAACAAATAGCTGCTATTTGTTTTTTTTTCTTTCGTTCTCCCGTTACAAGCGAGTCTGACGCTATTCTTTTTGCCTCTTTCAAAAGAAAAGTTTTTTAGGGAAGCAGGTGGAGGCGGGGCCCACATTATCCTTCCACGTGGCAGCGCGTCGTGCACTCGTGGGAACCCCGGGCGGCATTGAACTGGCGTGGCCCCGCGGGGCCCAGCGCGGGTACAGATTTTTTCCCCGCTCCGGAGAGACGCGTCAACCTGTCTCCGAAGCCCTTCGGTGACGGGCCCACCCCGAGACCCGGGCTCGAAAGTAGGGGAAGGCGGGGCCCACGGCCCAATTCGTCGAGGCGAGTTGACGGGTCCGAAGGCCCACCACCGCCGAACGGAGTCGCATCTCCCCGTACCGAAGTTTTCTTTTACGTCACCACCCGCGCGACTTGTCGTATTGCCAAGGTTTAATTTTACTGGATTTTCATTCGCTCACTGCATTTACGTTACATCTTTTAAAATAAAAAAAAAAAAATTCAAATGGAAATATAAGGAATTCGAGACGTGGAGACGATGATAGGACTGTGGCTTGTTTGGATACGATCACGGAATCCCGAAATCCATCACGGGAAAATGACATGAACGGTCCTTGACTTTCATTTGACCCGCTGTGGTTAACGGTTTTTAACTGCTCCATGCGATTTCTGAATTATTGATAAATGTTGAGTGTAAACCTTCCGTGTGCCTAATCGACAAATCGGATGTTATTTGATGACGTGAATTATTATATATTGAGTTGGGTTTTAAAAAATGATGAGGCGACGTGTGGATCTTTTATCCGTTTACCTTTGGGAAAACGGGAAAAAGAAAAATTATGTCATTAACATGTTCATTGTAATTTGATGATGTGGGATTATTATATCATGAATTGAGATAAATATCTTACTTGAATAGTCCATGGATAATTTTGTTTTGTGTTCAACCATCCAAACTTGACGGAGTGGAAGCGGCAAATGGCACATTCTATTTAACTTGAATTAACGAAAGGACGATATCAAACGTTTTATATAATTTAGGAATTAGATTGAATATCTACCAATACTCCAAGGACTACATTGAACAAACTAAAGTATGCTTATGCTCTCCTCGAACATGAAAAATGACTAAAAGCAAGGTGGCAAAATTATTGAATCGGTCCCACTTATGCTATCGTTCCTAAATTTTTCAATTTTACTAATTTTGCCTTAAATTTTCTTGTGAAATTATAATTAATCATTGTGGTCAATTTAGTACTAAACTTATGAGATCACGAAACGCTGATCATTACAGAAGAAAATCAAGACATTGGACTTTCTGATGTCTTTCCTGACCTCGTCGTTTTATTTTCATTAATATCGATGAATTTCCTTTTCCCCTGGGAACTCCAAAACGGGGAGGGCTTAAAGAGTGAGTAACGGACCTTGGCCCATTTTGTGCAGTGGCCTTTCCGTGATAGTACTCCATTTTTCAACTATTTCTCATTTTTTCCCTCAAGTCAAGGCCAAAATGAAAAAAGGAAAAAAAAATTGAACAGATTCAAGACCTATCTCGCCTACCGCTGGAATGTTTGGACTATAGCTGCAATGAAGTACCAACAGCCCATTGCCGTCGCCACTGGGAAAATCTCAAAATAAACGATACACTTAAGTTTAGATCTGCCTTTCGCACTTACTCAAGATTTCTTACGATACATCACAGATTGGGGAATCAAACTTGCGACCTTCGGCTTGCAAACCGAGGCTTGGGACATTCGAGCGACAACTTAGTTCTTGCTCTCGATGCCGCATTGCACATTACAAAGCGTTGGTCATATAGTGTTCTTTTGATATGTCTAGACAACAACTAATGGAGAGTTCTAATTTGAGAGGGGCGGGTTAAGGACTTTGACAAAACCCGAGGTCGAGATGCAGCAAATTCACATGCACCATTTTAGAACGGTAGAGAAGGACGGTGCCAACATAGCTTATGCACCAGTATGCTTCGGGCATTCATATGGATCTAGAACCACTTGAGAAAACTTAGATACATAAGCCCAAAAGCTCTGGTCAAACTTGCTGGCAAATGAAATGTGGATGCGATTGCAGGGCTTAGAGGCTTATTGATAGGAAGTAAGCCCCATTTATCGATCTCTTTCGCCACTCTTACTAAGCTCGGGCTGGCTAGCAACGTCTACTGAGGAATTAGCCCATAATAAATCTTGCAATTATAAAATTCCATGTGTGAAAATTCACATAAATTTGGATTGAGAATTGGATCCGTTTATTTTACTAAAAATGAATAATTTAAAAATACTTTTCTAAAAATAATTGATTGTGTTGCTTGAAATACTTAGTCGATAAAAATGTTTTCTTTATTCATTACGTTTATATATTTTTATGACATTGAATATATATTTTTCGTTCATTCCGTAAATTGTTTTTCAAATCATTAATGTTCCACAAAATAAACGCACTAAATAATTCGAACTTCAAAATACACACTCCATGGATCCTTCAAATAAACCCTAATGCTACTTTAATTTTTTTTTTTTTTTCTTTGTCACAAGAAAGGCCACTGAAAACTGTTTTGAAATCAAGAAGTGTCTAGCACGCTTCATAGAAGAAAATACAGAAAAGATTTTACATTCTTGAATAACAAATCCCCACCTCTGATTTTTTTTATTACTAACCATCCTTCACCTCTCAGACATTCTTGAAAGTGTAACTCAAGACTCTCTGTGGGGTCGATCCCAATCCCAACATTCCCGACCCATCCTTTATTAGGCTGATTATAATCATGACGATTTATGTCGATAATGATGACGTTGCCGTGGGAATGCTGGTGAAAACATATGCGATATTACACAGGCACACCTATCTCTCTCGAACGTGCCATTCACGGCTACGTCTTTTTGATTCTATCCTTGAGTGGTCTCTCCACTATCTCTCTCTCTGGCTATGGAGTGTATCACAGGGGCTATCATAATCGAAGCTTTTGTACTTGGACCTATGTTTTTTCCATTACTAGATCCTCTTGATTGATTTTCGTAGGCGTTCTAGATTTAGTTTGACCTGTTTTGCATCTTTCATTGCCTTCCTACTCCCCAGTCATCATGTCCTGTCTTTAATTTGCGTGGCCTACAAATTAATCACCCAAAACGAAAAAGTATGAAGTGTTTTCATGATTTGAAATCTTTCCATACCCAAAAGGACAATCATTGGCCATCATATTCGTGTTTTCTGATCCCATCGATTTTAGAAGATGCATGGCTCCTCCTCGTCCTGACTTTTCAAGTGTGCTTCGAGAACACTATCATTGATGATGATTCGTTTGGACCCGTCAATTTTCGTGAGGAAGGATGTCTAATTATGCGCGTGTATTGGAAGCTTATATCCAACGATGAGAGCTCTTTTCTTATGACCAATGGACATGATGGACATGGGCGCATAAATTCGATTATCTCAAAACTCTATATGAATTGTTTGACTTGCTTAAAAGTGCGTTTTGATTCAATTTTTCAAAGAATTTTGGATGAGTCTTTGTCCCAAAGTTGAGGTGTCTAGTAAAATACTAAAGGCCTTTGCGTGAAATTTAGTTTTGCAAATGCGAAAAACCCAATGAAATTTGAAAACAACATTTGCTAACGGTATTTTGAATATAATTTAAAATTTCCTTCCAATCTTGCAACCACTAATAATTTTGTAATTATGTATTGCTCTGGTTAGTATTCATCATCTTTCTTCCTCTCACAAGTACTATTCGTCACTTTAGATATGTGGCTAGTCGCAAAGAAGCTCAAGAGATGCCTATATTAGGTCACCTTAGGTTGTGCAACACTGGCTTTGCCTCGCTTGGGGTCATATGCGACCAAGACAGCCCTCACCTAAGGTTCTGCTGATCCTCGAAGGACTAAATCCGCGTCGCCTAAGGTCACGTAACCTCGATGTTGACTTGACTTAGTTGAGCAACCTTGGTGGCACTCGTTTAGGGCCTGCAATCTCTGCAGCCCTCACCTGGGGTCACGTCAATGCTCGGAAGGACTAGATTTGGGTCACTTGAGTTCAAGCGACTCGGTAATGAGCTGTCACCGAGCCTCCAGTTTCGCCCGCGCTGCTGGAAGTCTCCTATTGCCATTTTTGGTTCTTTTCTTTTAACTAAAGTCATTTACAAATCTTATGTAGATAGTGTTTTGCAAAACCTATTTGCATCTCGCAAAAATTCTTCCATCCAAAGCCCGTTGCCATCACCACTGCCGTTGCCGCGGTGGTCACCATCTACAACACCGGCATCATCCGTGAAAAAGAACGGCCTATCCCTCTCTCTCTCTCTCTCTCTCTCTCTCTCTCTCTCTCCTTCTTCATCTCCGCTGCCATCACCATTGCCCATTGCTGTTGTGGTCACCACCTACTGACGCCAATATATAATCTTCAAACAGCATCGGTCCATCCCTTTTCTCTACCCATCCATCCATCCATCCATCCATAACTTTTTTGAGGTTGCCTTAGAATTCGAGGTAAAACCATCGTCATTGGCATTTTAGGTTGACATGTGCGCTTGAAGGGGGCATGGCGAAAGGAAGAAGTATCTCTCTCTCTCTCACTCTCTTTTATGTTCATTTTTTCATGTCTAGTTCCCCCTGGTTCAATTCTTTCTGCAATACAAACCATATAGTATCTAAAATTCTTTTGCTTTTTCAGGGTTAAAAGATATTAAGTCGTCAAATTTTAGTGGAAGTGTGTTAACAATGAATGACTTGATCATAAAAATCAAGTTAGATGACTCAATCCCGAGCACCCAATTTTATAAATTGCACAAGTTAGAGGTCTAACAACAAGAGAAATTACAGAGCCCCTAAGTTAGGTGAAGCATTGAATTGATATAGACATTGGACCAAATCTCATTTATCACTTCTACATTTGTAATTTTTTGGTGTGTGTGTGTGTGTGTGTGTGTGTGTGTGTGTGTGTGTGAGAGAGAGAGAGAGAGAGAGAGAGAGAGAGAGAGAGAGAGAGAGGCACAACGAAAGGGTCTCTTGGGAGCATGATTTGGCTGACCTTTGTCCGAACAATCTATGCATGGGATTCATTAGGTTTTTCCATTTTCTTGGTTTTTTAAGCACAGGATTTGACTAACATCAGACACCTTGCCGACCAAATGGAAAGGATACCCCGGAGATGCATCATCCCAATTACATCGCGCGATTTTAACGAGCTGGAGATGGAGACATGCATAATCTGGAAAAGCAGATTAATCATAAGTGTTTTGTTCTGTTGCCCATTAAGTGTAGGCTCATGCAGAAGCTGAAAAAAAGTTTCACTTGATTTCTGAGGGGAAAAGAAAAAAGCGGGCGATAAAGAATCCGGAAAGGGAGAAAAAGTAAGATCATTTCCTCGTAGCGATTTATGACCCGTTAAGTACAATTCATTTTCTCATGACTTTTGATACGAATGGAGTTTCAGACCCCTTAGTATGATCCGAAAATCTCATTCGGAGTCTAGCACTAGGGGCCATGTCATGCATTGCAATGCTTTTGACCCATCTCACCTTATACTTGTTGCTTTCGCTTGCCACATGAGATTCAAGAATAGAATCTCCCCTGACAAAACGACATATTAAGAGATGAAATCTTGCCTCAGCAGAAAAAGGAATGATTAAATAGTTAGGGCGAATACTGATGTGAATGATTTTTTTTTTTTTGTAACTTTATGAATTATTTGTTTTTTTCCCCCCACCATTGGTCATCTTCCTAGAAGACTAGCTGAGGCCTAGAGAACATTGCCAGCCACTAGCTGAGGCCTGGAAATGCCAGCTAGCCATTAGGCAAGGGCTTGCGAGTTGCACGCTCTGTTTCGTGCCGCTTCTTGGGTGATCTTAGGTAGCCCGATCTGCATGAGCGACTCAATTGGGAAGCATGACTTTGAGCAGCTAAAGTAATTGGTACTGCTAAATGGCTTTGATCTTGCGGTGCAAGCATTACAGCCTCTAGTGTCATCACCTGAACCACCAACCCCATCGACCACCCATATCGAGTGGAGCACTAGTGGTGCCCCTATATCCATCGATGGCATCCCTTATCTTCACCCTCTACTTATCCCAATCCAAGAGGCTCGTCCTCTCAAAGCCCCTGGAGAGCCTTGAGATCTTGCAAAAGCCGTTCCAGTTTGAGTTGTCATCTTCTCTTTGATTGAGGAGCTAGGATCGGTGGCAATAGCCAAGGCTTTGCGGTCCTTGCTTGATGAGCGACAGGAGTTACTGGGCCACTGGCCATTCCAGGAAGAAGAATAGTGAAAAAAAAGAAAAGGAAAGAAAGAAAATAATAAACAAAATATGCAAAAAGTGAAAAATTGCAAAAATTGCACAAGTGGCCGTCTGCGTCACGTATAAGAGAACTAGTATTTACGTTGTAATTTTAGCAATTGTTGGAAGGATTATATTGAAAAATTATCAAGAATTTTAGAACTAAATTAACCAAATTAAAAAATTTAAAATTGAGTTGGTCGCCATATAATACGTTTAAGATTTTTTAGACAATTACCTTAAAATTAGCATCATCTACCTGTGCAAGGCATGGATTAACACTTTTTTCTTCTATTTTTTTTGGGTTTACTTGTCAGATGTAATATTAGATACCTCCTTGGGTTTTTTTCTTCATTAATAGCTATTTCGATATTTCAATTTTTGATAATTCAAATGTTTCCTTCGATAATTTATCTTGGTTACCTAGTAAGTACCATTGGAGCACTTTATTAATAAAATATTTTATAAAGGTTTGCGTGTACGGATTATTGTCTCTCCAAACCGACCAATAAAGAGAACTCAACTGAGAAAATCTCAAAGGAACTTCAAAAACCTTGCAAAGCAAAAAGGGGAGAAAAAGTTGAAGTAAATCCGCCATCAACGGAATATACATATAAATTATAAAGTAGGACCCCATTGGATGATAAATAATGCGGTGATACCCAACAAATCAATATAATGACTGACACGTGTCAGGATTAAACTAAATCTCACCAAAAAAATTATTTGTGGTGGGCTGATAGGAGAACATTCCATCATATGCATTGGACAAAAGATGGTTTAAGGAAGGATCCAAAATGGGATTTAGGAGAGATTTCACACACACAAAATAACACATCTGTCCCAAATTCCCAATGTCAAGATTCTCATGCTGGGTTTGTCCCCTGGTGGCCTTATCTTTTGCCTTTCTCTTTTATGGCTCTCAAGATCAAATCATTTTGGAGAAATAATTGATTGTTTGGTGGTGTGTGTGGTGGAGCACTTTGCCCTCTCCCACGCCCGCAAGACCCAACTCCTTTTGCCTATTTCCACTCAAGCAAGAGATAGAAATAATGAAGAGCTTGGCTAGATCAACTCCTTTTGAGCTTTTGCGGATGGATCGCAAGTGATTTGACCTTGTTCAACTTTTCATGGTGATGTTCTCAATTTCACTTTTTTATTTAAAAAGGAAATTGATCGAATATTACCGTCAATCAATTCTTACACGGTCCGATAAAAGGTAGTCCGTCAATGGTGAATTGGGAGATTTATAGAGAATCATTTTCATTTTCCTGCGGCCCAACTCGAAAAAGCTCCACCACGTAAAAGGTCAAATCCTAGACTTCTTGCTTACTTAGATCCAAAACTGAAGATGTTATGCATGCAAAACCTCGTCCGTTTTATCAAACTTACCCAATCCTTAATTATTATCATTTTACCTAGGGTCCAATTATAATTAGCTTGCTTTGTTGAGTTCATTGACTTGGGTACCGAATCATTTTGGACTAAGTAGTGGGTCGACAACAAAATCCAAGTTGGTCTACTCAAAATCATTTGATGGAAAAAAAGGTGCAAAACACATGGGATCTGAATTCAACCGCACTTCCACTCCTACAATTTAATTTTGCAAAAATGCCCATCTACCTTCATGTATTTTTCTTCAGTCACGTGAATCAAAATGTTGACTTTATTGGTAGAAGTCATTTATTTTATTTTATTGGAAAGCATTGGCAAGTATTTTAAGTTCAAGTAGTGTCCCTAGAAAATGGTCAAAGGTCATTTTTGGAAAAATCACCAAAAAAATCATAAATTTATTGCACTTGTTATTATTCAAGCATACATTCTTTGACAATTAGTTGATTCAATTATAAATTGTTCAATTGTGCCAATTTAGTCAATAGTCTTTGGACAATTTGCTAATCTAGTCCTTTTCATTAATTTTAAATTGTCAACCTAATAGTT